>CM047882.1:5944989-6352016 GCA_026212405.1 Petrea volubilis | reverse complement strand
GATGGCGATGAAAATCATGATGGAAGTCCACGAAGGAGTGTGCAGAGCCCATCAGAGGGGCCGCAAGATGGCATGGTTGATCAAGCGATATGGCTATTTCTGGCCAAAATGGTTGCAAGACTGCCAATTGGCTGGCCAGAGGCTGTGAACAATGTCAGCTTGCATGGTCCAATTCAGAGAGTGCCAGCCGAAGAGATGAATTTGATTGTCAAACCTTGGCCATTCGATGTTGGGCCCATCGACCTAATAGGGGTCATTTTCCCTTCCTCATCGAAAACAGCATACCCACATTATCACCGCCACGGACTATTTCACTAAGTGGGTAGAGGCTATTCCCCTCAAGCAAAACTGATCAGGGAATAGTAGTCAAATTCATCAAGGAAACACCTGATACACAGATTTGGGATCCCCAAACTATCGTAACGGATAGGGGTTACTATGTTCACAGGGTCGGAGATCGATTCAGGCTTTTGCCACCACATATGGCATCCAACTCACGCATTCCTCGCCGTATTATGCACAAGGGAATGGACCAAGCCGAATCCACCAATAAAACCTTAAAGAATATCATCTCAAAAATGGTGGAAGAAAATCCTAGAGCATGGCACCTATTGCTCTCCGAAGCGTTATGGGCTTATCGAACAAGCAAGCGCTCCAGTACGGGGGACTACCCCATTTCGACTCACCTATGGCCACGATGCAGTTCTGCCCATGGAAATCAACGCGAGGTCCGCACGAATAGCCCAGCAGAACAACCTCACCGTTGAGGAGTACCATTACAAAATGATAGACGAATTAGACGCCGTAGAGAACATCAGGATACAGGCGCTAGATTCCATCGAGGTTCAGAAAAAGCAAGTTGCTAGAGCCTACGACAAAAAGGTCAAGGCCAAGAGATTCCAAATAGGAGACCTAGTGTGGAAGGTGGTTTTTCCTTTGGAGAAAAAGGATGCAGCGTTGGGAAAAATGGAGCCCTAATTGGGAGGGCCCCTTTTCGATCCATTCGATAACTAGAGGGAGAGCTTATTTACTAGAAAACCTGGAAGGGAATTTGCTAAGGGATCCAATCAATGGACAAATATTTAAAGAAGTATCACCCTACCTTATGGGAGACACTGCCATTAGAACGCCGAATTAGCCTAAGTCAAAATGGCTTGTAAGGCCAATCGTACTTAGGGCATTTTTTGCTCATTTGTTTATCTCAGTTCAATCATGTCATTTCATGCGACCGTGAGGTTTCTTTTCCACATGAAAATGTTTTTTTGAAGAATCTTGAAGTAAGCAGATCGAATAACATAATGAATTTAGATAGGCTAAAATAATCAAATGAATAAACAAATTGAGCCAAAAATGGCTTAAAAAGTTCATAAGAGGAAAACTAATGAAGAGCAAAAATGTGTTCTGGCAACAGGCTGTCATTTATAAGTGGCACACAGGCCGTTAAACTAGAAAAGTCAAGTGGCCGGGCCATCCTTGCCCTGAGCAGTGCCACTTGGACCAGCCGCCTCGCCTGCTGGTTGGTTGGAAGTCGAAGTGGCCTCCGCCATATGACTACCCCCATATCCTCCCACCTCGCTGACCCTTGGGGTCCCCTCGCCCAGAAAATCGGCCCGGAATCGAGCAAAGAATAAATGTAGAGAAGTGGTCACCTCATCAAGCTCAGCGGAGGCAGTTTCAACTTGACGCTTCCGCTCCAGGTCCCTTTCCTTGGCTTGTTGGAAGGCATTGATTCGTGTGTCGGAATCAGCCTTCAGTTGGTCAACCTCACCGGAAAGGTGGAATAATTGCTGATCCACCTCTTCGATCAGCTTTCGCAGACGTTCCATCTCTGCAACGAGAGTTTCTCGTGTGGTAGACAGCTCCAGTTGCCGTTCAGCCCTCTGGTGCAGCTGAATTCGTAGGGATTTCAGGTCATCAACCAGAGGACCTGTACTGGAGACGTGAGGAGTTTGGATGAGAGCGTGGTTGCTTTCGCACTTCGTCCCAAGATTTGGGAGGTTCCTCGCAAAGTCCTCATAGAAACGTCTTTTGCTGGGCGCCATTGTGAGGCGAGCCACCTCCTGAAGGATCTGGCCAAGTAAGTCCCTTTTTGTCCTAAAAATGGCCGGCGCAGATTCGGAGTCCACTCCTGTAAGGAGTATTTTGAGCTCCTGGACGCGAGAATCAGAGAGATGTGTGGCCACCTCAGGAACTGGAGCATCTCCCAAGATCGAATCCAGCAGGTCCACCATGTCCTTGGCACTGCTCAAAGGCGTTGAACCTGACATCGATCGGGGAGAGATTGCCTGCAGAGAAAAGGGAAGTTAGATTTTAGGAAGCCAACAATAGGAGCATAACAGAGAGGGATGAAATTACCTTGGAACTGCCAGCAGGAGTTTCTGGCAGCGAGGAGGTGGTAGAAAGAGCCTGAGTGGTGGGCTGAGAGACGGCCTGCCAGAATCAAAAGTCAGAAAAGAACGACGTCGAATGGGCAGGAATGGGCCAAAAGAAATGTTACCTCAGTCACTTTGTCAGGAGGAGGAGGGGGCGGCATATCCTTTTTGACGGGAAGAAGGCCTGGAATGTCAGCCAATGTGTAACCCGCTTCAGTAAGATCGGCATGAATCCGGTCGATAGTCGCGTCGACGTCTACCTCATCGGAAGGTGATTCCTCAATACTCTGGTTGGAGGATCAGCAGAGGCGGAAGGAGTACCGGTTGGAGAGGATTCAGGAGAAGAGGCAGGCATCACTAGGCGCCTCTTCGACGCCATTTGTTTGATGCGTGGCCGCTTCGAGCCAGTCGTGGCTGGAATGGCACGTTTGCTCCGACCGGATGCCTGCAGGGAGAAGAAATCAACAAGGTGAAAAACAGAAAGATAAGATCAAAGAGTATATACCTGATCAAGTTCGTCATCCTCAGAATCGGACACTTCAATCACTCCCTCGACTTTTGTAGAGCGGAAGTGACGAGTAGAACGAGTAGAACGACGGGTACCCACCTTGGCAGACGCGGATGCAGAGGCGGACATGGGTGTAGGACTTGGGGCCGGAATAGGAATTCCAGCAAGGATAGCAGTGGCAGCAAACACCATGGCCTCCGTTTTCTTGCGGGTACCTAAAAAGCAAATCGAGCAAGAGAATCAGCAATCATACAGAAGCAAAACCAAGGTACAGGAAATAGGGCAGAAGGAAATACCTTCCCCTTCTATGGTCACTGCGTTACTTCGAAAAGGAAAGGCAAGCCCAAAGAGTTTAACCCTACGAACTCCCATGGGGTCATCAGCAAATAGACCACTGAATGTAACCTCGTCATGGAAGCTCAAGGGTCTTTCGGGGGGAAGGTTGGGTATGATCACCCATGGAACAAAGTCAGGTAAAGGGGGGGCAGTCAAGCATAATGGCTTGTAAAAAGTGGACCAATGTGGAGCACGGTCCTCTAGTTTTTTCCTAGCAATATGAAAGTGCTCTTTGGCCCTAGCTATCAGTTTCTCCTTCTTTTCGAAAAAGTTGATTGAAGCTTGCCTAATGCAGCCATCACGGTCGAGGGGGTTCCAGGTAACGTTGTAAAAGCGTTCAAATTTTTCAATACCTTTTTTGCCTGCAGTAGATTTAACAGGAACGTCCTCGGGGAAAGGCACATCAGTGGCCACCTTCGGGGGCACGGTCGAAAAGGTGAAGCGGGCCACAGCCGCATGTGCAGGCTCTGTTCGAGAGCACTTCAGATAGTCAGTCCACCAGAACTGAAAAGTCGAAGTGGCCCTGGGGTCTCGCGCAAAATAAATGAACTCAAATTCCTCCTTACGGCGCGAAGAGCTGTCAGTAAGACCCCTAAAGACTTCCATTCCCCGGTTCTTGTACTTGTTCAACTTGAACCGTGACGAATTGATCGTCACGACCGGGGCGGGTAGGGATTGAATCAGGCCGAATTGACGGGCCACATAGTGTGGAGCATACGGCAGGAGACGGCTGGAGACCATATTGTCAAAACGAAAACAATAAGGTAAGTCCCTAGCGGTCAAGAAGGAAGCCCATCTCTTCTTGTCACCAGTATGGATGAGATGAGACCCCTGGCGGTAGAACGCCGGGTCACCGCTGCACAGCACATTCCAATCGGGAAGGCTACCTTCCTGAGGGAGATAAAACCGAACGAAAGCCCGTTCAGGATTGGCAGTGGAGACACTGGTGCGCGCCAAAAAGGTGGCCAAAAGTTCTTTATCCAACCTCACATCAATGGCTCTGGTGCATAGGTGAGGGAAGTAAGCCTGAAGCCACATTTGCACCAGCCAGAGCCCGCCATGATGTATTTCCCTCTTCTTGGGGTCCTGCCTCACTTTGACCAGCTTACGTAGCCCTTTATAGACAAAAGCTAGTACCGCTGGGCCCAAAGCCAAATTGGCACCAGCAGCCATTGCCCCGGTCATGTAGTAGAATTCCATCGTCTGTTGGCAAGATTGGCTGCAGAATATATATCTGCACAGCCACAGGGCAAGAAATCGCACGTGCTCCTCGTCTGTGACCGGAGTGGCCTTGTTAATAAAATGGGCAATTATATGCCCATAGCTCGTCAGGGGTTTGTGTTCACGGGAGAGATGAGAGAGCTCCGTGACATCAAGATCCTCGTATTTGACATCAACACTGACTGGGCGACCAGACGAGCTGAAACCCGCCAACTGCTCCAAATCAAGGAGGGTAAGAGTCATGGGACCGGCGGCGAAATAAAATGTGTTGTCAAGACGACACCAAAACGGCAGCGCCGCCTGAAGGAAACCCATATCAAGAGCATATGGGGATTTCGAAACCTGAATAGGTTCATAAATCCCGATGCTTCTCCACAATTGGCCGTATACGGCTTCAACGCGAGCGCACCAGATGGTGAAGTCGCGGTGGACGGAGGAATTGGGTGACCAGTGCCAGTTGCGAACGGAGGTGCCAAAGACGTGACCCCCCGGATACGATAGCCGCTCTTCGAAACGAGCTAGGTCGCGAGGATGGTCGCGAGGGATATCCCCGCTAATAATAGGGCCCAAAGAGTGGGAACCTTCGCATGTGAAAATGGTGGAGTTTGGAGACGCCATTGATGTTGAGAAAATTAGGGTTTTCGAATTTGGGGGTAAGAAAAATGAGGAGACGAAGATAGTTAGCCGGAAAAAAGAGAAGGTTCTTTTAAAAGGTAATGACTGAAGGAGAGTTCTAATTTTTCTGGAGAACACGCAAGAGTTTTAAGTGGTTGGGAGATTGGGAGTCGAAAAGTAATTAGAGTTCCAGACGTGAGAAAACACTGGAAACGGCTAGTATTGGGACTCTCAAAAGGCGCCATCATGATGGCGCCAGTAACAGCCGTCAGTCGAGGTGAGCAGAAACAGAGGAAAATATTTAAATATGTATGGGAAGCATGAATAAAAAAGCCGCCAAATTTAATGGCGCAAAAGGTATTAAAGTTTAAATCAAGTTATGGTCAAAGTCTTACCACTTGACCACAACTTGCGGGGGGAATTGTTTGGGCCCAAAAATGAATTTTTGTATAAATTCGGAGTGGGCTAATTTTGGTCCTTTTCGCCACGCCGAAATGAATTAATTTGGCCCAGGCCGCTTCGACGCGTCCACAAAGCCCATGTTGGAGGCCCAGGCCGGAATGAAATCGCGGCCCATGGCCTAGTCAGCCAAAAATATAAAAATAGAAAATAGATAATAAATTTAAATTCAAATCCCTCACAATTAGGGGTTGTTAGTAGATGAATAACAGAATGGCTAAAAATAGCCATTGTTATATCTGCACGTGCCCAAAATAAAGGCCATATGGTGCTAATATTTGAAATTTAAATAAAGATGGCAGCAACTGCCACTTCTAGGAATAAGGCCGGCCATTCATCTTTTGGCCATGTTTGAATAAATCATTTTCAGCTCTAAGAATAAAGGAAGGCAGTTGCAGCCTGAAGCCTATAAAAGGAGAACTGGAGTCTTCATTCAACACACACAACGTCAATCAATCAACTACAACAACACTTCTCTCAATCAAGAAGTCCACACTTCTCTGATTCCTTAGCTTAAATGAACAAAGAATAGCTTTAGTTCGAGTAGGTAGAAAATCGCTACGGTGTGTTTGTAGCCATACCTCATTCGGCTCGAAGTGAGGATATCAATGCACTCATTCCGTAACGTCACGAAGTCGTAGCCATCACTCACTCGGATTGGGCCCGGTTCGAGGTGAGATATCAATGCGGCGGAGTGGTACCCAGCATTCATATCGAGCGCATGCATGAAGGGGAGTGCAGACGGAGTCAATCAATGCTCGTCGGAGTGAACAGCCTCTGAAAACAACCACAGGTAGATATGGCCGGAGTCATCAATGTGTCCGATTTGTAGCTAGAGTTCTTAGGGACTGCTCAATGCATCTCTGTCATAGATATGGCCCGAGTCATCAATGCGTGTGTATGTAGTCGAGTCCTGTAAGGTCCACATGGCGAGTAGCTATCGTCTTCTAATGTATTTCCTTTTCGATTTAAGCTTTCTGACCCTTTTCGATTTTTGAGAGTGCTAAATTATTAAGTCCTACATTCAGTTGTAGGCAAGTAGAACTTCAGGGGTAGTGTTTGCCTACTCCAATTCAATCGCTTTTCAGATAGAAGTCTTAGGCGCATCACTGTTTCATTTCGATTCACATTAATTCCATTTCGAACCACCTCACATTCACTCTGAACCACAAGACTTCCACTTGTGTGCTACTGCACACTGGCACGCCCGCACCCGAACACAAAGAAGCTCACTTCGAATCGACTGTTTTCCCATCGAACTCGGCCGGTTCGAACCCTGAGCGGCCACTTCGGCGCGGTCGGAAGAAATTTATGCAAACAGCATTATTTAGACGAGTCTGTAAATTAGTAGATAATAATGCTGCTTATAATTCAATGGTATATCATATAAAAAAACTTGAGATTATTATATAAACTATAATAAAAGATGCTCAATTTAAGGTTTTTAAATTTCATAAACACTTCAATTTCCAACCAGAAGCAGTGGTGGAACTGGGGACCACGTCTCCCCGAAACCGCAACTTTTCCAACCTTTTTTTTTTTCCTTTTCTTTTATTGAGGCGTTTGTTGTAAAATGGGTGGGCCCCATCGGATTGTGTTGGGTCTAAATGTGTTTAAATTTAAATCGGGTCAATTGTATTATCAATTATGAATCGAAATAAATGGATTGAAAAGCGTGCTAGAAGCTAATAAATAAGATTACATCATTATTTTTCCGATTGTACATTAATTACATAAAAAGAAATTAAAATGAACTTCAAAGTGATCAGACTGGCTAGACGGAATTAATTGTATTGAAGAGCAATTCAGCAGAACTTTAAGTTCCTTTGGGACTTCATGGAGCATTGGCGCTCATAAATGCATTTAGATTGAGGTGGATATGGTGTCAATTTCTTACTAGTGAAGACACTCCCTACTTGTCCGAATGAAATATATATATTGCCTAAGCCTCTTAATAAAAAGAAACAAGAAAGGGTGAAAATGATTTTCTTTCTTGATTATTGAAATAAATCTCATCTATGCAACTTTGCTCGGCAAAAATTAATTGAATAAAATGAATTTTCTATATTTATCTAAGGGATACTTTTAATTTCGATCCTCTATATTTAACGTATTTTTGATTTTGTCCATTTCTTTTCAATTTTATTAATTTTGTATAACCCATTTATTAAATTTTCAATTTTAATCCTTTTTTGGATTAAAGTAGTTGTCGATGTTGGCACAACACATCAATAGGTGAATCATTGTGATTTTTCCTCCAGTAGTGGTGAGTTGAAACATCCATTTGGCAGTTTTTTTTAAACCTAGCATTAAACTTGTGAATTTAACCTTGCCACATAAGACTAAAATGAAGAAACACATAATTGATTTTTCCACCTATGATTACCACATAAGCCTTGCCACACCCCAAAATCGAACCCTTCTTTTTTCTCCAACTCAACCCAAACCCCCACCCTAACCCTCTCCAGCACCCCCTCCCCCTCCCCTGATTTCTCCTCACCCCCGCCAGTCTCTACGGCGCCCCCTCCCCGACCTCCACCCCCTCCAGCACCCTCCTCTCCAGCGCTCTCTCTCTCTCTCTCTCTCCCTCTCTGTGACAATATATATATATATGTATATATGTGTGTGTGTGTGTGTGTGATATCTTTATATATATGCTTGAGTGTATTCACTTATATTTATATATATATATATATATATATACATATATATATATTTAGCTATGCATGTACAAATATATATATATATATATATATATATTCTATAAAGTTAAATTTGAACATAATTTTGTTTAGGCCATTTTTTAGTTTCTAAATAAAATAATTAATTAGATATAGTTTTATCTTTATTTTTCTAAAAGAATTGCCAGCTAAGCATTCTACTTGTTCTAAATAGAGGAAAAATTAGAAAAATTTCAATATTTATATCCCATGTAAATATTGATCACCAGATTTTGGTCAAATTTCATGTCATGTCAGCACTAATAATTAGTTTGATCCAAAATATAATTAAAATAAAAAAAATTGATAAAATTGAAATAAAATGAACAAAATCAAAAATACATTAAATATATGGGACAAAAACCGCGATTAACCTATTTATCTAATGCTGGGGCACGTACTTAGATGTTCAAAGAGGCAAAAATACTTAGATGGATTGCTTTGATATATGTAATCGTGGCGTTTCTCTTCTATTGACATTTTCCTGCGGAAACTTTAATATTGGTGTCAGTGGAACTAGGGTGGCTCAAGGTGTAAAACAAAGTATTATGTTGAGGAGAGGGAGAGAGAGGAGGAGAGAAACTTAGTGCTAAGAAGGAGCAGCTTGATTAGTCAGCAATGGGATTAAATATCAAAGAAACGGGTATGAAAATTTCGGGGCCCAAACAGGCATCATAGTCACATGCAAATGCTAAAGACGTCCTGAGAGATTATGTCAACCTCATCTACAGCCTCTCCACCTCAATACTTTGCCATTATATACCCATAAATCACTCCCAATAATTCATCCACAATACCAGACTAATACATCATGTTGTTCTGTTTCCCTTTGCCCCTGTCATTATCTTCTTTCCTTAGATGTTTCCTTGTGTTTTCACTTCTTTGTATACTTCTACTTGGTGTGGCTTCTACTTCTTCCGCACCAAAGAAGATCGGTAAAGGCTACCGTTTAATCTCCATTGAAGAGTCTCCTAATGGTGGCATCGTTGGCCATCTCCAAGTCAAGCAAAAAAACAACATTTACGGCCCCGATATTCCCCTCTTGCAGCTCTATGTCAAGTAAGTCATCAATTTCCTACACTTGCTGATAAATATTTTTTTAAAAATAAAAATTTTTCTTCTTCTTTAGAACAACTTTGTTTATTTAGTTTTCTTTGGTCTCAGGCATGAAACAGATAATCGTTTAAGGGTTCACATTACTGATGCTCAGAAGCAAAGATGGAAGGTTCCGTACAATCTCTTACCCAGAGAAAGCCCTCCATCGCTGAAACAAACAATCGGACAGCCAGGAAAGAGCGCCTACACATTCGCAGGTGCAGAATATGCAGGAAATGAGCTCATTTTTTCTTATAAAACAGACCCTTTTAGTTTTTCGGTAAAAAGAAAATCAAATGGGGAGACCCTTTTCGATAGCAGCTCTGGGGACTCGGACCCATATAATGATTTGGTGTTTAAAGACCAATACCTTGAGATATCCACTAAACTGCCCAAGGATTCTTCTTTGTATGGTTTGGGAGAGAACACTCAGCCCCATGGGATTAAGCTCTATCCCAACGATCCTTATACTCTGTACACCACTGATATATCGGCCATTAATCTTAATGCTGACTTATATGGGTCACACCCGGTGTACATGGACCTGAGGAATGTGAAAGGGGAGGCCTCCGCCCATGGAGTTCTGTTGTTGAACAGCAATGGGATGGATGTGTTTTACAGAGGAACTTCTTTGACGTATAAAGTGATTGGGGGTGTTTTTGACTTTTATTTCTTCTCTGGCCCCTCACCATTGGCTGTTGTTGATCAGTATACTGCATTCATAGGCCGCCCAGCTGCAATGCCCTATTGGGCTTTTGGTAAGCTTTTCAACAACTCTTTTTTTCAAAGATTGTCATTTCATATTTAATTCCAACTTTCTATGTTTTTGAGGCTTTATCTTGCTGTTGAAAAGAAATTGCATTTCTCCAAGGATCATGGGGGATATATCATATATATAAACTACAATAGTATAAGTTAAGATGTATCCTTTCTACAATGAGCTTGGTTTGATTTGTAGAATTTTCTTATATCATGATGGTTCCAAGATTTGCTTTTTGATTTTTGGGGATGCACATAATTTTCTTGTGCATGCGCATGTCACAACTTTCTGTTTTAAAAACAGGTTGGTGGGTTGGGGTCTACTAGGTTTGTTTTTTTTCTAAAATTACTTTGCCCTTGCTCCCTCCGGAAAATTTTAACGGCCATGTATGCATAAAATGGCATTGTCTTGTAGAATAATAATTTATAATCCTACTTAAATAGTATGTATTTATATGTGATTGAATTAAAAGATCTGCTGAATCCCATAAGCATGTCACAAAATGACGAAAAGTTCAAGGGCCACTTAAAAAAGCATGTGCTGAATTCTCATGTTAATTGAAGGTGATGGCCTTTTAGTTAATCTTGGTAGAAACTAGAAACCAACTAACTCTTGGACCACCAGAAAAGCTCTCTTGTCAGCATCCTCTGTATCCTGTTTCCCTACATGAGTTGTAAACTTGAAAAATCTCTTTCTTCTATTTAAAGGATAAAATAAAATAACATAAAAACTCTTCTTAGTTGCAATTTAGATCTGTGCACCTAAATGAACATGCAAGAAATTAAGGGTTATAATTTTTTTCTTTCCGTTTCTAGACTGCTTATCAATGCACGTGGCGCGTATTGATGAGTATAGTAGAAAATGTAACATGATTTTATAACAGAAGATCCGAACCGATATGATGCTATAAAGTCAAATGCTAACAATCTAGTATAACCTTTGACATAATCCTTCGTTCCATTTTATTTGTTGTCTAAGGTTTTGTACTTGGATTAAGAAAGATAATTAGTAATCATAATTTTAATTGAATATAACTAACATACATTTTAAAAGTCATGCTCTGATAAATGACTTGTTAGGAGTTTTTTTAGGATTTTTCAGAAAATAAATATTAAAGTAAAAGGATGTATTGAGAAAAAATTGACAATTAAATCCTCAAAATTTGAGAATAACAGATATTTTGGATATATATATATATATTTATTTTTGGTCTAAAGTGAACATTAAAAGAGAATACAGTGTCGACTTACCAACTAAATGGATTATATAGCCATTATTCATTTTAAAAGGGGGAAAATAATGGAATAGCCATTAGAGTTTGATAAATTGAAGCATTGGTAGAGTATATTGCATTTATTTATAGGTGGAACATGAGTGTTGATGTAGTTGTACGGTTTGTGTTGGTGGGCGAGACGGGTGTAGGGCACAAGGCATGTAATGCACTGATACCAACACGACAATTAATTGGTACAAACTACCACTACTGCTGCACATTGATTAAGTTGGCAATTGGCACATGGGATTGCATCATATACTCTATTTCAAACTACGTTTCATTTTTTATTCGGATATATAAATACACGATAAGTAAAAATTTTAAATTAAGTGTACCAATTACCTTTAAAAAAATTATTTTATACACATAACATAAATATATATTATAAAATAAGAGATAAAATAATATTTTAAAATAAAAGATGATATCCAGAGTTACGGTATTATTCATTCTTCCCCAGTCAAAAGCCATTGTCTTTAGTTCCCCATGCCCAGTAGTAAATTTCCTCGTTTTTCCGTCTCCCTGAGTTTCATTTTCCCAAAACTCGCTTCCTCATTTTCCCAAAACTCGCAGTACAATCCCATTTCAAATTAGAGATTTCAGATTTCTATTTAAATGGAACCGAAGTTTTTGTGACAATTATATAAAAAAGAAAAGTTTCTTCTTGTGTTTTATATTACTATCGTAAAATATAAAAGTTGAACGTGAATCAACTCATTTGAGCACTTTAATAATGAGGATAGTTCCCAAAGAACAATTTTCATTTTACAAGATGTAGCAGAGTTCTAAGTTTAAGATAGAAAAAGCATTTATTTATAAGTGGTGAGGGTTCGAGCTCAAAATCTTTTCGTTTTTCGCCTCAGCTAATTTTTAACTTGCTTAAAAGAAACTCTATTCATAAGAATCACATTTTGTCATTATGGAATTTTAACTTCAACTGTTCAACTTAAGCTGTCTAGGTAATAGTTTATGATTCTGGAAGAAAATGAACTGATTCACCAACTATATATAAATATGATCATCAGTTGCATGAGGAAGTTCGAAATGGTGATCTTGGTATGCTCTTACCATGAACAAGTTCGAAATTTTAACTGATTCAAATTTTATACATATAAATCAAAACAATCCTCCCCCTTGCATTCTAATCTTGTTCACGTCACATTAACACAATTCCCATACAGGATTCCATCAATGCAGATGGGGATACCACAATCTATCCGTAGTCGAAGACGTAGTCGAAAACTACAAGAAAGCCAAGATCCCTCTAGATGTCATCTGGAACGACGATGATCACATGGATGGCCACAAAGACTTCACCCTCAACCCCACTAACTACCCTCGTCCCAAGCTTCTAGCTTTCTTGAACAAAATCCATGCTCAGGGCATGAAATACATCGTCATCATCGACCCCGGGATTGGTGTCAACAAGACCTACGGCGTCTACCAAAGAGGCCTGGCAAATGATGTCTTCATCAAGTACGAGGGTAAGCCCTTCTTAGCCCAAGTCTGGCCAGGAGCCGTCAACTTCCCCGATTTCCTCAATCCAAAAACTGTCGAATGGTGGGGTGATGAAATCAAGCGTTTCCACGAGCTTGTACCTGTTGATGGTCTCTGGATCGACATGAACGAAGCTTCGAACTTCTGTAACGGGCTGTGCACGATTCCGCAAGACAGGATATGTCCCAACGGGACCGGGCCGGGCTGGATTTGCTGCCTCGACTGCAAGAACATAACCAAAACAAGATGGGATGATCCGCCGTACAAGATAAACGCTTCTGGCACGCAGGTTCCAATAGGGTACAAAACTATAGCAACTAGTGCGTATCATTATAATGGTGTGTTGGAGTATGATGCGCACAGTCTCTACGGTTTCTCACAATCTGTTGCAACTCACAAGGCGCTTCTCGGGCTGGAGGGCAAGCGCCCGTTTATCCTGTCGCGTTCGACTTATGTCGGGTCGGGACATTATGCTGCCCATTGGACAGGGGATAATAAGGGAACCTGGGATGACTTGAAATATTCGATTTCCACTATGTTGAATTTTGGTATATTTGGTGTTCCAATGGTTGGTTCTGATATATGTGGATTTTATCCAGCTCCCACTGAGGAGCTTTGCAACCGTTGGATTGAGCTAGGCGCTTTCTACCCCTTTTCGAGGGATCATGCAAATTTTTATTCTCCAAGACAGGAGCTTTATCAGTGGAAATCAGTGGCAGTGTCTGCTAGAAATGCTCTGGGAATGAGATACAAACTTCTACCGTATCTCTACACGCTCAACTACGAGGCGCATACTACTGGAGCTCCAATTGCCCGTCCGTTGTTCTTTACGTTCACGAATGAAACGAAACTTTATGGATTGAGCACCCAATTCTTGCTTGGAAGCAGCCTGATGGTGTCCCCTGTGTTGGACAAGGGTAAAACTGAAGTCAAAGTTCTCTTCCCGCCCGGTAGTTGGTACAATATATTTGATATGACAAAGGCTATTGTCTCAAAAGAATCACATTACCTCACTCTTGATGCGCCTTTGCACGTGATCAACGTGCATTTGTACCAAAACGCCATTATACCGATGCAGCAGGGCGGATTGATCTCAAAAGAAGCAAGAAAAACGCCTTTTAGCCTAATAGTCTCATTCCCGCTTGGTGCAACCACTGGACAAGCCAAAGGGAATCTTTTCTTGGACAATGATGAGCTTCCCGAGATGAAACTCGGAAATGGATATTCAACACACGTTGATTTCTACGCAACGGTTAGTGATGGCACGGTGAAGGTGTGGTCAGATGTTCAAGAAAGCAAGTTTGCATTGGAGAAGGGTTGGATCGTGGAGAAGGTGACGGTGCTGGGGTTAAAGGGAATCAGGAGCGCTTTCGAGGTGGAAGTTGATGGGAATGCTGTTGGAGATACTTCCAAGATTGAAATCAGCTCGACTGAACATGTGTACCCGGAGAAGCTGGAAGAGGGCGGAGATAAGATGAATAATGTGATGGTGGAGGTTAAAGGGCTGGAGTTGCCAGTTGGAAAGAAGTTCATCATGTCATGGAATATAGGAATTAAATCTTGAAAAATCCTTGTTTTTGAGTAATTTTATTGGGTTGTTTTTGAATTTCCTTCTTGTTAATTGTCGCGCTAGAGTTTAAATGTTGATTAATCAAGGTTCTGAATGGTGAGGAGATGGCATAAAAGCTTTGTTCATCCCTTTCTATTCAAAACATGCCAAGTTTGTGTTTCGTACTATTGATTTTGTAGTCTTGGGTTAGCAGTGATGCTTTTCTCAAGAATGGTTTCTACCCGAAGATTTCAGGAATTTCTTGGGTTACAAATAAATTAGTTGCTGCTACATTAGATTTGCTTTCTCATCATCTCACAATTTCTACAATTTCTTTATGGCGTTTAAGTACAACCTTGAATTATTTTAAATACTTTATTTCAATTTGTGTTTCATCTTGGATTGCATCTCATAAGTACAAGGCTACAAGCTAGGGTTTGAAAGTGATCTAAACCCACTATATATATAAAAACAAAATTTAATGAACTTAATATATATGTGTAATTTAAAATATAAGATGAAATATCAATTGCAAATAATTTAGATTGAACTAAAATCAGGGGGAATCTAATGATTTTTTTGATACTTAATTTGAGTTGTTATTGGAGAGCTCAAATATAAGGAATTTAGAGAGTGTTTTGTTTAGAGAAGACGAAATTACATTTCTTGATTGATTGATTGATTACAAAATGAGAGTGCTCCTATTTATAATACTATGTAGAGTAGTCTAGAATAACATAGAAATGTTAAAAGAAAGAAATGATACATTGAACAATACTTTGGACTAGATACATTGAAAAATGAGCTAGACTTTTGGAACTTTGAACTTAAACTAACATTTAATATTCTCAAAAGAGTGCAATGAATTCCAATATTCCCCTCAATCCACTTTATTTATGACTCCAAGTGCTTCTCATAAATAAAAGAATCAATTCTTAGGTAGTCATTTTGTCAAGATATCAGCTAATTGCTTTTGACTTTTACAGTACTTAAGTTGGATTTCACCTTTTTCAACGACTTCTCTGAAAAAGCAGTACGTAATAGCAACGTATTTTGTCCTATCATGAGTGATAGGATTCTTTCCCATTGCAATGGCTTATTTGTTATCACAATGTAGCACGATTCCTTCACACTGAGCTTCTTCAATGTCTTCAAGAATTCTTCGCAACCATGTTGCTTGTTAAGTTGCTTTTGCTACAACAACATATTCTACTTCAGCTGAAGATTGTGCTACAATATTTTGCTTCTTGCTCATCCATGAGCACACACCTGAACCAATTGAGAAAATATAGCCGGATGTACTCTTCATGTCATCAAGACTTCTGGCTCAATCACAATCTGAGTATCCAATTAGCTTTGGTTCTTCAATAGACTTGTAAAGTATTCCATAGTCAATAGTGCACTGTATATATCGCAAGATCCTTTTTGCAGCTCCAAGATGAATTTGAGTAGGCTCCTGCATAAATCTAGAGAGTAAACTCGCAGCAAACATGATATCCGGTCTAGTTGCAGTGAGATATAACTAACTCTCAATAAGACTTTTATAAGTTGAAGCATCAACCCTATTTGAACCATCATTTTTCTTAAACTTCTCATTTGTTATCAGAGGAGTGTCAACTGATCGGCATCCCTCCATCTTGAACTTTTTCAGCATGTTGCTAGCATACTTCTTTTGAGAGATAAGTATTCCGTCTTCTGATAGGGATGCTTGGATTCCCAAAAAATATTGAAGTAAGCCCAAATTAGTCATTTCATAAGCTTGCATCATCTCTTACTTGAAGTGTTGCATCATCTTTAAATTATTTCCTGTGAAAATCAAATCATCTACATATAGACACATGAATCAATATGGAATCATCTTTATATAAAACATAAAGTGTGGGTTCACGTTTACTTTTTTGAAAATCTTTTTTGATAAAGTACCCATCAATTTCACTATATCAAACTCGAGGAACTTGTTTTAGTCCAGAAAGTACCTTTTTCAACTTATATACTTTATCATCTTCCCCATGTATGCCAAATCCCTATTGTTGCTCTACAAAAATTTCTTCTTCAAGCTTTCCATTTAGGAAAGCAAATTCAACATCAAGTTGAAAAATCTACCACTTATTTTGAGTGGTAAGTACAATTAATATTCGAATTGTTTCCATACATGCCACGGGAGAGAAAGTCTCGAAAAAGTCAATATTTGGCTTTTGTGTGAACCCTTGGCCACGAGTCTGGCTTTGTGACGTTGAATGATTCCATCTTGATTCAGCTTGATCATGCACATCCATTTAACTCCAACAACTTCTCTTTTCTTGGTACGTTCAACAAGTTCTCAAGTATGATTTTTCTCAATCATGCGTAATTCTTCTTTCATTGCATCCATCCAAACTTCTTATATTGTTGCCTCTTCAAAGCTGGTAGGTTCAACAACTGTAAAGTTGTAAGTCTCATAAACATCATTCACACTTCTGATTTTCTTTGAAGTAGAATATGTAGCGTAATCTATAGTAAACTTGAACTTGGTGATGGTGGAGATGTTGTCTCAATGGATTGGGGCGAAGAGATAACCTCCAAAGTGTCCTGCACTTTATTTTCATTCCAACTCCAAGCATCATCTTCATTAAAAACTACATCTCTGCTTATAAGCAGTTTTTTAGTTTGAGCACTGTACAATCTATAATCCTCTATTTCACCATTATATCCAACAAAAATGCATTTTACACTGTTATCATCAAATTTACCTTTTTTATCACTTGGAACACAACCATAACAAATGCAACTAAAAATTCTATAGTGATTTACCATTGGTTTTTCACCACTCCATGCTTCAATAGGAGTCTTGTTTTTAACGGCCTTTGTTGGGCATTGATTGAGAATGTATACAACTGTGTCGACAATTTCAGTCTACAAATTCTTTGGCAAACCCTTCTCCTTTATCATTGACGTGGCCATGTCCATTGTGGTATGGTTTTTTCTTTCAGCTACTCCGTTCTGTTGGGGAGTATATCCTGCAGTTAATTGCTTTCTATGCCTTCCTCTTGGCAAAACTTTTCGAACTCTTCTAAAGTATATCCACATCCCCTATCACATCGAATCATTTTAATTTTGAAGTTATTTTGCCTTTCCATAAGAGTTTTGAATTGTCTTAAAAATGTAAAAGTCTCAGATTTTTTTGTCAAAAAATACTCCCAAGTTGTCCAAGAAAAATCATCAATAAATGTCAAGAAATATCTAGGATGATTAAATGATTATACGCATCAGCCCGCAAATATCTGTGTGTATGAGCTCCAACAGCGCTTATAACTTTCCGTGATCTTCCTTTCGAAAATGGTTGCCTGGCTTGTTTCCCCATAATGCATGCTTCACGTGGGTTGTCAGTTAGCTCAATTTCGGGTAATCCACGTACCATGTTTTTCTCTTTGAAAAGCTTCAAACCATGAAAATTCAAGTGGCAATAGCGTTTATGCCACAACCAAGAAATCCTACAAAGCTTTAGCTTGCAAATCATGTCTTCCATAATGGAATTAAATTGGAAAACTTCTTTGCCTCTGCATTTTCACATAAGCAATCAAAAGTTGTTTTTCCTTCCGATCATAAATTTTGCAAGCATTATCACCAAAAAGAAGATGGTAACCATTTTCAACCAACTGACCGACACTTCAAAGATTTTCTTCTATGTTGGGAACAAGTAAAACCCCATTGATGTATTTCCTACCACCTTTGGTCTCCATGGCAATAGTTCATTTTTTTTGTCTTGTACAACAACTCCATTGCCTAATCGGACTTTAGATGATACTGTAATATCCATGTTAAGAAATATTTGTTTATTTCCTGTCATGTGATTACTATATCCGCTATCCAATTACCATATGCTAGAATCTTCTTGTACAATAGAGTGATAAGCATAAAACAAATATCTTTCATCTTCTATTTCTTCAAAAAAAATTCACATGATTTTCAGACTTGGCCTACCTATTATCTTTATTTTGGTAGTACTTGGTTGCATGACCATATCTCCCACAAGATTGACATTTTGGCTTTTTTTGAATGTAACAATTTGAAGTATCATAATTTGTTCTATTGCATATTTGCAATAAAGTTTAGAGTCGTTGGAATGCATACATTTCTCCTGTTTGGAGTTCACCTTCTTGTCATGCCATCTTTCTTGCTTTGAACTTATGCCCTTTCTTGACTGGTCACCTTTGTTTTGCGATCCAATTGTGACTTTAATTAGAAGTGCACCTTCTAACGATTGCTTATTGAGCCGCAATTTCTTTGTTCATGATTCTTTAACAACCCTATCAATTGTTGCAGTGTCAAGGTAGACAAATCTTTAGTTTCCTCAATCACAGCTACCATATCATCGTACCTTTCTTGAAGGCTATTAAGAACCTTCTCCACAATGGTTTGGTTTGATAACGTCTCTCCAAGGGAGTACATTTGATTCAGAATTTGAGTTACTCGTGAGGAGTGATCCTGAATATTTTCAGAATCCTTCATTTTCAAATTCTTGAATTCTCTTCGAAGATTTTGAATTTTGATTGTAATTACCTTACTTTCTCCTTGGAATTCTTGCTCCATGATTTACCAAGCTTCTTTCGCCATTGTAGTCGCCATTATTCTAGGAAATATAGAAGTTGTTATTGCAAAATGAAGCTTTGTAAATGCTTTAGCATTTGCAATATGACTTTCTTCAAGCTGCTTTTGTTCTGCATTTGAAAGTCCACTTTCATCTTCGGGCTCGTTATAACCTTTATCAACAATATTCCACAATCCTTCGGACATAAGCCATGTCCTCATTTTTATCTTCCAAATATTGTAGTCCACTCCCCCAAATATTGGAATGAGAGAGAGAGAAAGAGAGAGAGAGGGAGAGAGATTGGAAGTGGTGGATGCCATTCACTTCCATTTTCTATTCTTTTTTTTAGGTACCCCGGTTGTGATCAAACCAAGATCTTGATACCAATTTGATAGTTTTTCTGATGCTTAATTTGAATTGCTACTGCAGAGCTCAAATATAAGGAATTTAAAGAGTGTTTTGTTTAGAGAAGACTAAATTGTGTTTCCTGATTGATTGATTGATTACAAACTCAGAGTGTTCCTATTTATAATACTCTATGGAGTAGTCTAGAATAATATAAAAATGTGAAAAGATATAAATGATATATTGAACAATACTTTGAACTAGATACATTAGAAAATAGGCTAGACTCTTGAAACTTTGAATTTAGATTAACCTTTAATATTTTCAAGAGAGTGCATGAATTCCAACAATGGCTACATTAGTTAATGTATATAGGTCGTTTGGCTAGAAACAGTTTGGACTATAACAACTGAAAAGCTTGGTAAAACGTCTCAATTGCCACTTGGAACATATTTTGTTTGCCTCTTGAGAAATTCTATCCATACCTAATTCAGTTGATCTTCATATAGCTATTGAATTATAATTGACATGTAATTGATGTAACTAATACTAATCACTACGGGCTTGTTCATTTTTATAGTTGGGTTTGCCGTTTATGTGCTTATGAATGGTTTGATTAGAGAGGGGTTTAAAGTTTTGGTAACGGTTTATGTTAACCATCAAGTTCTTACAAGCTTTTCAAGTATAAAAGTAACAGTGGTTAATATGATTTATCTTCTTGAATCGCGGTTACCTTAAAAAGAAAACATGACCTACGCTTCACCAATCACCACCAGTAACGTAAATCTTAAGTGAGTATCAAATTCAAAAACTTTTGATAAAGTTTTAAGCTATAATTTCTACTAGATCTATTTACACCACATGTATGGCCTGTATATTCATGTACTTGGTTGTCCATGTGGGTAGAGAGAGATCCGGGGGTTAGGATGGGCCTACTAGAAAAATTCGCCATAAAGACGAGGGCAGCCCATCAAGATTTTGTTGTTCTATTCCTATAGATCCCGTGAGAAACATTAGTGATACTACTGATATACAGTACCCGTGGGCCACGTTCACGGATAAAGAGTGAGTCTAAATTCTAAAGCCCAAATTTCACTGTCTCACAGTCACTTAACCTGATCGTCGTGTGCATGTATCTGGAGAGCATGCTTATCATAATTTATTATTATATTATTCCGTCTCTTCGGTTATTTTTTAATTATATCACTGGGCATCCTATGTTTTTTTGCAATTATTTTTTTGGCAACATTATTTGGTAGTGTTCTTGATTTGTATTTATTTTTTGGAGCGGAATGATATTAATGCCGATGTGCTTTACAAGAACTACATGATAGTTAAATTTTGAATAATGTAACATAATATTTAAAGTGGTTATATCATGTTTGGGCTAAGGTATGGTTATTTAAAGTGGTTTTCATTCTTATTCTATATTTTCATTGGCAAGAATTTCAAATTCATTTTGCGTAAATGGTTTTTGTGTCAATGGCCAATATATTTTGACATGTAGTGTAAAATTATTAAGCTTTTGAATTGAAAGTATCATTTAAATATGACAGTACAAAACACCAGCAAAATTTTCAAATTCCCGAAAATTCTTTAGATTTTGAGTAATATACAGTAATTGATATAAGATTAAATGATTAATTAAAAAAGTAATCCATACATACTAATTTAACGGTGAAAAAATAATGGAAGATTTAAGGAAATTCTAATCCAAATTTGGTTCGATTGAACCTAATCAATTATATAATAAGTGTGATTGATTGCTCTAACTTTTTAAATTATACATTAATCACGTGACAAGTGTAACTTACTTGTCACGTAATGAAAATAAATCCATCTGAATCAGTCTGAGCTATAATTTCATTTAAAATATGTTGCCAATTAATACATGCCTGTTGAGATATTGACATGCAAATTTAGGTAAAAAAAAAAAACAAAAAAGTTTCATTATTTTTCTTTTTTTTTTTAAACTTTAATTTTTTTCTATTTTCTTTTTAAATAAAAATAGGCCAAGTTGATTATCCAACTTATTGAACAAGGAAAGAGTCCACGCAAATCAGCCATTCTCGCTTTTTCATCCAATGGAATGCCAACTCGATAGCCATTCTCGCAGTTTGCGTTTTTCTTTCTTTAAACAAATGGTGATAATTTCTTTCTTTGTAATTCTCTTTTGCTGCACTAAAC
Source organism: Petrea volubilis (assembly GCA_026212405.1). Classification (NCBI taxonomy): domain Eukaryota; kingdom Viridiplantae; phylum Streptophyta; class Magnoliopsida; order Lamiales; family Verbenaceae; genus Petrea; species Petrea volubilis. Next base: position 6,330,509 of record CM047882.1, on the reverse strand, counting down.
TAAAAAGGAAAAACGTAATAATTTGGTCCGGAAAGTATATGAAGCTATCAAAACACGTAACTGTACGCTTAATTCCCATCATTGTTAATAATTGCGATAATGTCTTCAGCGTGGCATATAAACAATGACCTTTTCAAGCCCATTAATATTTAGATACAATAAACAAAACATTAATAAAAGGTTCAATCACATCCTCATTTAGTCAACCCCCTATTGGCCCATCCACGCCCCCACTTCAAATATTAATATCCCAATATTTTATCATCTATTTAAGTTATCCAACATAAGTTATTATGTTGTGGACGGAGTCAGGAATTCGATTGAAGAGAGGCAAAAAATTCGGAGATTAATTAATTATTAAAATATACAAATATAAAAGTTATATATATTAATATATAAAATAACAAAAATTATTATATTTATGCTTGTACAATCAATAGAAGTGCTACAATATATATATATATGTAAAGTGATACAATCAAAATAATATATAAAAAAATAATACTGAAAAAAAAATAAATTATTCTCTATTTTAAAAGAAGCAAATATGGTGCATAATGAATTGCTTTTAAAAAATACTTAACAATGAACTTTTTAACAATACAAAACAAAATTGACATAAACCCACATAATGATATATAATAAAAACTCAAAAAATATTAAAACAAATATTTTTTTTCTCTCTTTGTTATCACAATCAAAAAACATATTCAAAGCTCAAAAAACATTTTTTTTTCTCCATCGTTTCATTTTTCAAATTACTCCCAACTAAATATCAAGTCTCAAATTAGCAAGATTCATTCAAGTTTAATAATCCAACAAATAAAAATCAAAATTTATTAAGTTTAATATTGAACAACTATCAAGATTCATATCAACAATCCTACGATTTAAATCTCTACACAAAAATTAATTACAAAATAAATAAATATATATATATATATATAAATTTCAAAAATAGTACACAATACCTTTGTTGTATGCTGCCTTTGAATAAAAAGTTGAATATTGTAAGGTTTGTAAGAGAAAAAAATTTCTAATAGAATTTTTTTGTATTTTAATTGGAATAGAAGAGATAAAGTAAAATCTAATAGAATTTTTAATATTTGAATTTGATGAGAAGCAGAAGAGGAAAGAGATGAAAGAGAAAGAGATAGAACTTAATTAATTATGTAAATGAGATTATATAAAAATACATCAAAATACTGAAATAAAGTAAAAAAATTAAAATCTTTATCATATAACTTATATAAAAGTCAATTTTTTTGGAGGGAGGGGGGGATGAAATTTTAAAATTCTAATAAATATATATACTAAATAATGAACTTTTAAAAAATTGGGGGTGGGGGGGCACCACTAGCCCTCTCTTGGCTTCGTCACTGGTCAGCCTGTGTAATTGAAATTTTGTCAAATATAAAGTATAAACTTGTTATTCTTTGGTAATTAATATTCAATTTCACAAAAAAAAAATTTATATATATATATATATATATATATTGTCTATCTTTGATAAGGTGCTAAATTGAAATCCTAATATTATTAATTCTTGAATTGAATTCCCTTAACTGATTCCTCAAACCTGTATTCTTGATATTTCCCTCAAAGTATATAAAATTAAAGGAAAACATAATATGAATAATTTCATTCCAATTGACAATCAAGTCTTATCTCAACAGTAAGTTAACCTCATGATTGTGTGTTCCATTTTCTATAAATGCGTACATATGTTTTTTAATTTAATATAATTTCTTATTAATGCAAGTGTTATTTTATTTTAATATTAATTTTTTTAATAATAATGATTCCATTAAAATTGCCAACAAAATCGATGGATTTACTAACTGATTAGAGCGAATCTCTAAAGTTAGGAATAAAAAGATTTGACTGATTGATATGCAAGCCCATTCGAAGCCTGACCCTGAAAGCGAATCGGACGGATCAAAAAATCCGGACCCGGATTCTTGGGCCAAAACAGAAGCTTGGGAATCGGATGAGCGGCACAAGGCTTTGACGTCCACGTCACAAATCTTTTGAGTAGTATCGCACAGTCGCACATCACCAAATCTCTGAAAAAATGCACTCAAAAGTCGTGTTTTTACACTGTACCACTCGCTGAGAAAAAATAAATAACAATATTCTCCAATGAGATACATCATATCCAACTTCTGAGGAGATACCCCTCGATGTCGCAAATTTATTTTGATTTTAAATCTCAACTCTTAAAATTTAGTTAGCGATGTACGAGGACTTGGTCTGGTACAGATTGCACTTCTTGGTTCATCTTGGTTGAGTCAATTGCACTTTTATTTATTTTATCGAATTTATCTTTATAATTTTTTGTAATTATCTTTAGTGTCCTTCTACAGCTCGAATTCTAAGATTTTCCATTTGTTTTTTCCTACTCTAAACCCAATGATTGTAATGGTTGAATCCTTTCAATTGATGTCTTTTTATGAAGTAACATTCATATTATATTTAGGGATAATTGCGTAAAATTCATCCGTGGTTTTGAAAAATTGGACGCTACTATCATATGGTTCAAAATATGAAGAAAAAAAACATCTTCTGTTTTCTAAATTTATGCGAAAAATTCCTTTTTCGGTCTAAACTAACGAAAAATAAGTACACGCACCTCAGGTGCAAGTATCCATATAATTAGGCCTTATTTTACTTCTAAAAAATATTGATTTTACTAAAACATCGTTAGGGTTTCAATTTATTTATTATTCATTTTTTACCATATTTTATTTTATTTATTTTATTTTTTCTTTTTTCCCCCTTTCCTTCCTCTTTCTTCTTTTTATTCAACTCCACCACCACTTCCACCCTACAGCCGGCATCGGAACCGCCGCAGCTGCCGCCGAAACCACTACCAAAACCATCTTTTCCTTCCTCCCTTCCACCCATTTTCTTCCTCCTCATTTCTCCATCGTCGTCACTGCAACCTTGGTACCCGCCGTCGCCTCCACTTTGGTCCCCACCGCCGCTCGCATCCTCTCCTCCCGCCACCACCACCACCACCACCACCATCTTTTCTCTTCCAAATCTGATTCCCCCCTCCCAAACACCATCTTCTTCATTCTCTTCTTCACCTAATTTTTAGATCTAGGTGTGTGTAACCCTCCCATCTTCTTCTTCTTCTTCCTCCCCATCCATCTTTTTCTTCACTAAAAATTAAATCTAAGTGTGTGTGTATGTGCATGCAAACCCCCTCCCTACCCATCTTCTTCCTAACCCAATTTTTATATCTGAGTAATTATGCGTGCATCTGTGCATGTAATTTTGTGCGTGTGTGATTGTATGTTTTTGTGTGTGCACGTGGGTGTGTGGTTGTGTGTGTGTGTATGTGTGAGCAATTGGGGGTGTGTGTGTGTTGTGTGTTTTTTGTGTGTTACTATGTGTGTGTGTGTGTATTTTTTGTGTATGCAAAGTGTGTGATATTCTTTGTGTGTGTAATTGTATGTGTGATTTTGTGTGTGTATGTGTGTGCAGGTGTGTGTGTGTGTAATTGTGTGTGTTTTGTGTGTAGAGAGTCTGTGTGATTGTGTGTTTATAAAATATTTTTATTTAGAATTTTTATATTTATGTATGATAGTTTTAATATAAATATTTTTATTTGTAATTTTTATATTTATGTGTTATTTGTATTAAACAATTAATCTAGACCGTTCATTTGTTAAATTAAGATCTAATGATTCTTAACAACAAGGGCAAAACGGGTATTTCAATGAAAAATTAACGGCGTTAACCTTGATTCAGTGGCAATGGAAAGTGAGCATGTTTTCAAAAACTAAGGGTGCTTTTTCCATATTTTTAAACTATAGGATAACAACGTCCAACTTTCCGAAACCACTGGTGGGTTTTTGCAATTTTCATTTATATTTATGATATCTCAACGAATTTTATATCAACATCCATATTAATCATGTATTTTTTTCATTTTAAGTGAACGATTTTTAGCCATATTGGGTGAATTGTCCGTCGGAATCAGTGTACGATGTCGAGCTTCAATGGAGTAATGAGAAGAACCTTCTATGATCTTCAATCAAGCTTCCGTTGGAAATTGTATGCAATCACTGTGTGTTAGGTCAATTTATGTGTCTATAATGATAGTATATGATTGGATATGCCTTAACATCTGATATTATAACATCAAGTTCTAATTCAAAATTGGATCGGATATGATCTCCCATTATGGCACCTGAATCAAAATATATTCAAAATGCAAGGATGTACTTATGGATTAAAAACAAGAGGGCAATGCATCATTCTATGAAGTTAGCATTGTATCCACTTGGTGGCCTTTATCTGATGAGGTTACCATCTCATTCAATATCTAATTCAGCTTATATCACTGTTTCAACCATTGAAAATCATTGTATTTGATATGCAATGAAATAAAAAAATAATTTTTAATAGATTCAATTTTTTTAGATGAATTTGGACAAAAAAACTGTAGGGAGATTGTGATTGCACACTCGGACAATTAGTCTAAGCAATTCCGAATAATGTTTAAGTGTAACCAAGAGTTGTTCTCCCAACTTTTGGGACTGAAAATCATGTAGTTCTCTTGGGCCAAGTTTCGAATACAACTTAAGTCTTCAGGCGAAAAATGAATTTTATTACAAGCCCATCTCCAATTCGAATTTTGAAATACAAGTACACAAGTTTAATTATCATAGATTCTGTGAATAAAAAAATTATGAATGAAGACCTTTAACTTGAATCTGGTATCAAGACTATAACGTTTGTAAAATTCTTAAGCTTGTTCAACGCCGTCAAAGATTATCCCTCGCACAATATCCTCGTCCACATTGGCAGACAAATATTCACTTGAAATGTGGTGATTGAACATTATTTGAATCGCATTCGCTATTCATCAAAGAAACATTGTCCTAGTCAAATTCTTGGGTCAAATAATGACGAAATATTGCAAGATTGACAATACTTGGGTATTAAAATTGACAAATTGATTTGATACAATGCGCATGAAATCTTTTAGTAAAACAAACAGACAATGAACATAATCTCAAATAAGCAAATAATAAAGCTCTAATTCTATTTTGGACCTTTTTTTTCCTAATATGAATATATGGTCACTATTAAATAACTCTTGGGTTTGTAAATTTATTTAGCTAATCCGTTTGATCACTGCATATACATATCGGAATTTGATAAGAATTTAGGTTCGCATCAGCAAGATGAAGTAGTACACTAGGGTTTATCGCTACACATATTATCAGAAAATGAAAAAAATAGATACACCTTAATTAACGTAATCGTAAATTTGTCAATTGAAATAAATCTTTTCAGATGTATTTAGCTATTTAGAATGGGGCAACAAACAGATTCCGAAATTATCCACAAAAAAGTAATATAAATAGAATTATCAGTGCACATAAAAACAAAATCCAAAATTTTATTTAAGCGACATATATGAGGATCAACAAAACAGAACGACATAAACGACATTTTTTAACAAAAAATATTCTATATTACCGGGATCCAGTTGCGGAGTTAGTAGGGTACTCCCGAGCCATCGATTTCCTATTTGCAGAGAAAAAAATACCCACTGCAGACATGGATTTCTCAACAACATCGAAAAAGAGACATCTGAGGGAACGTGCCTGTTTTTTTTGGTTGATACCTTGATGGGTCAGGTGAAAGGGAGATTATGAACATTTAAAAGATTTGAGATTGCATTTTATACAAACTTTATGAGGAGTATTTTAAACTTTTCGTTGGTCAAACCATAATAAACTGACGAAGGTAAACCGGTTGTATCTGGACACATGGCACTTGTTCAGAAAATATCTAATCGAAAGTTAGTGTGAGAATATATCAGCCTAATCTGCCCGAATAAAAAAACGAGGAGAAAACATTTAATTGGTTAACTTGTATATTTATTTTTGGGAAAAATGCATTGTACTCCCCTGTGGTTTGGGAAATGAGCACGCTAGACCCTGTGTTTTTCTAATTGTTATAGAAAACCCTATGGTTTTTTAAAGTTGCTCACCACCCCCTTAATAAAATTAGTCAATTTTTTTGGTTGAATTGACCAAATTACCCTTACCAATATTTTAATATTACTTTTTTCTTTTTTTATTTTTTATTTTTTCTTTATTCTTTTTCTTTTTTATTCTTTTTTTACGTTTTTTTCCATTTTCTTTTTAATTCCCTTTTTACATTTTTTTTCCCCATTTTTCCTTCTTCTTCATCTAATATTTCTGCCTGTCTCTCTCTCTCTCTCTCACGCCTCATCCTCTCCCTCTCATCTTCTCGCCGCCGGCTAAGCCACCAGCTCCATCATCTTGTCGCCGCCGGCACTCATCGGACGGATCTCGTCGCCGCTACTCACCGGATAGATCTCGCCGCCGCCCGTCCTCTGTCTCTCTCTCTCAGATTTATCTTGCCGGCACCATCGCCGCCTCTGCTACCGCCACCTGCCGCCCTCTCTGGCCCGTGAGTGGCTATTTCTCTCTCCCCGATTCTCTTTCTCTCTTGATCTCTCTCCCTGACTCTCTTTCTCTGTCGATCTCTCTCCCCGACTCTCTTTCTCTGCCGATCTCTTTCTCTCCCCCCCCCCGAATCTCTTTCTTATCGATCTATACTTTTATCTCTCTCTCTCTCTCTCTCTCTTGATCTGTTTTCTATCTCTGTCTCTCTCTCTCTCTCTCCCGATCTATTTTCTCTCTCCCCCCGACTCTCATGTCTCTCTCTCGCTCTCTGTCTCTGTCTCTCTCCCTTCTTTAACTTTCTCTTGGATAGTGGTGTTGAGTGTGGCGGCGGCGGACGATGGACGGCGGCGGTGGAGGGCATGGTAGTGGATTTTGGTGGCGGCGCCGGCAGTGGCGGAGGGGTGGCACCGGCAGTGGCGGAGGGGCGGCACCGGCGGTGGTTATTAGGTGGAAGATTAATAAGGTTTAGGGCCAAAGTGGTTAAATCAACAAGGATTAATAATAATTAAGAAGATTTAAAAATGATAAAACAATAAAAAAATAAGGGTAAAACTTTCCTAAAATGATAAAATAATTTGGTCAGAAATAATTTGATCAGGATTAAAAATAATTAAGAAGATTTAAAAATGATAAAATAAAACAAATAAGGGTAAAACTGTCCTAAAATGATAAAATAATTTGGTCAGAAATAATTTGATAAAATTGTCATAAAATTGACCAAATAAGAGTAAAACTGTCATTTTATTCTAAAAAATGACGATCAGTTGCATAGAACGCGCGTGCATCACACGAATGGCTAGGAAGGTTTGTTAAACTTGATTTTTAAAATCATAGGATTTTTTATAACAATTAGAAAAACACAGGGTCTAGCGTGCTAATTTCGCAAACCACAGGGGTGTACAGTGCATTTTTCCCTTTATTTTTTTCTAAGATCATATGTTGTTTCACAAAATGTGTCTTATCCACGATGGGAGTGACCTGCACAAATCAAAAGTAAAGTTTTTAAAGTCAATTCAAATATTGCAAATTAAATTATAGGACATATGCTGTGAGTCTACTGGGTTTCTTTATATTTCAATAATATGTTCTCATTTTAATTCATTTTTTAAAAATATAATGATTAGATAATATGATAATTCAGTAAGGATCAAAGTCGTTTAATTAAGAGCACTGCCGAAAATCATTTTAAATTTTAAAAATAAACTTAATTTTCCTGTGGCGTGGCACGCCATAAACATTGTGCTACGACCGACCCGACCCGAGCGAGCACATTACGTGATAGCCAGAGGGGACACGTGTCTCCGCCTACATAAAGGATACACCAAGGGATTTGGCGCGAAAAGGCGTGGCGGTGGGGCCACCGCCTTCCTCTTTGGCGGGAAGACGAAGCAACCCCCCCACCCCACCAGGTCCCACTACCCTCTACTTGCGTATCCGACTTGTACTCTCTCTCTCTCTCTCTCTCTCTAAAGTCTAAGCCGCCACAGTTGCTCTCCATCCATGAGGACCATGTCCACACAAGTACATCAAATATGTATGCATACATGATATATATATGCTGCATGTCACATGCATAAACATGAAGTTATTATAGCGACGGATTTAAAATATGACCATGGAAGGACTTTTTATTAAAATAATATAATTTTATATAATTTTTATCATTTTGTCCTATAATGAAAAAAAATTATTGTTTTAATATAATTCTTACACACTTTTTTTATTTTAGTGTAGAATGATAAAAATTATATTATTTTAATAAAAAGTCCACCATGTAAGCATCACAAATTTATAGATTAATGATCAGACAAAGTAGTTAATTGTAAAATTTATTAAAAAAAAGTTATTACTTGTGTACCATAATCATACTAAAAATTCTTGCATAAAGTAATAAAAAAAATATATTAAATCTATTTACAATAAAAATGTTGTCCTTCGTTCTTTTGCCATCTTTATTAAAAATTGCTTTCTTAAAAAAAACCAATTCTTTTATGCTTGATCTTTTTGTTTTCCTAATAAGTAAAAATAATTGTATCACCTTCAAGTATTTGCCTAAACATCAAAATAATTAATGAAAATTCCACTAACAAATATATAATTAAAAAATACACATAAAATTCTAAAGTTATTTTGCAATTAAAATAGCAAAAATATCAAGAAAACGAAAGAAGGTAACTAATATACCTATTGTAAACTTACGAAAAAAAAGAAAAGAGAAAAAAGTATATTTTACTTTGTGAATGTGCAATTGATAATGATGTGAGAATTTGAGAATAAGGAATTTTGTGTTTGCAACAAGTAAACAATTCCAATGACAATTCAAAATTACATTTGACAGTCAATTTATGAATTATTGGTTGAGTTTTTTTAATTTAAAAGCTTCATATATAAATGGATCGTTAAAAATAAAAAATGGACTTAATAATGCACGAGCTTTTAAAATCAATGTTGCCATATTGAGTTTATGATAAGAAATTACTAATTAAATTATATTAATTAATGAGCTGTTATTTTAATTATTAAGAGGGCCCTAAAAGAGGGCTGAGCTCAGTCCACTACAATATCCGCCCTTAATTATTCTAACTGCCCCCTTTTTTTTTAATTATAAAAAAAAAAAACCGCCCTTTTTTGTACTCGTACTTGTACGTATTAAGCGATGAATGTGAGTGTTGCGAATGACATTATGTAGAGGTGGTAATTGAACGAGTTGAATTAAATTCAGATTGGGTCATAGTTGATTGGGTTGAATATGAGTTTTAAAAAATGGGTTGAAGATGGGTTGGATTGTAGAAGTGTTCGAAATGAGTTGGAGGTGAGTTGTAAATGGATTTGATATGATTCTTAAGCCGTTCAATATATGATTAATTTATGTTTAATCAAGGCAAAAAAAAATCTAAATTATTAATTTCTATATTCTTTAAATGATTTTAAAATACTAAAATAAATTAAAATTAAATAAAAAGAATATATATTCGTTTATAGAATAATCCATTTACAACCCGTAATCAACCTATCATCTATTACACATTATTAACATTAATCAAATGAGACCCAACCCAACCCAACACACTTTAGAATATATTAGATCCAATCCAATTCAATTAAAAATTATGTAGGTTGGGTTGGACCCGTGGCTCCTAATCCATTTTGCCACCACTAATATTATGGGTTAAATATTTCAATACAGTGATTAGTATTTTTTTTTTCAAATAACTTTAATTTTTAGAAATTATTACAGTTTTTGTTGAACTGTTCAACAAGCTTTGCAACACAATTCAAAACGAAGATTCTCGGGTCTTGTATACCACGCGAGCATTTTTCTCTAAGTTTCCTTTATTTTAATTATTGCAACAATTATTATGTGACATTACTAAAATGTAAATTGTGAATTTTAATGAACTGCTTGACCGCGCACTTATACTACATGTAAATGCAACTGAAGTTTGAAAAGCTATTCTACTATTTATTTGTTAGCAATTAAAACAAAAGGAATCATATATATATATATATATATATATATATAAGAATAATTTGTATAAATACATTTTGAAATTGCCAAATTTCAACTTAAAACATTGGATGAAAACGACATTGGCCATTTTTAATACAAAAGGCCATACCTGGTGGATAATTTATAAATTTATCATTATTAAATAAAAATAATATTTATTCTAAATAGAGAAGCTATAGTTAAAGATTAGGAAATATGTCCGAAAGAAAGGGCGATATACATGCCAAATATGGCTGATGATCTAGATCTGAAATCACTAATTAGAGATACGCAGTCAAAGTTGTGTATTTTATAACTGTATACATATACTTAAGAATCTCACCAGTAGAGTAATGAATATAATACTTTAATGACGCACGTATACGCTACATGGGTGGGTCACGTGACCTGGTATAAGCATTCAGGATTCATGGATGGGCGATCACGTGAGATGCTGATAATGAAATATCTATATTGGCATGGGTGGTGAAGGAGAAAAAGCGGTGCACTTTTATATTTTAGCTGCGCCTGTGCGTGGGACTATCTCTAGGGGCGGGGTACGGATTGGGTGCATAGGGGGACAGGACAATACTGCGGCTGCGTTGACGTGGAAATATCTCAGACGTCTAATTAGGAGCTGGTGGGGCTGCTGGTCACGATGCAAACACGATCACGTGATGCGGATGGCCAGTATTATTTTGGGCACTTTTATTATTGTGTTTGCCAAAATGCCAAAGATCTGGCGTGTAATCTCGCAATGGGGTTGGTCCAGTTTTAAATTTTGCTATAATAAATTCCACACGGTGTCGTATTGTTGGTTGGTGTGGCTTGAATTGCAAATATGGGCCCAATGGAAACAGGAAATTTCTTTATTTATTTTCTTTTTTTTTTTCATGCTTTTAGGTGCTTCACTATTGGAATATTGTCTGCCCATGCTTATATTCGTTCTAATTTATAATCCATTTGCTGGGAGGCTAAGATCGTACTCCACCAGATCAAAGTTCGATCCAAAAAGTGGCAAAAGATTTTCAATAAAATAAAAAAACTTGTTACGTTCGTTAGATTGATTTTCAATAAAAAAAAAAACCTTCAAATCTATACAATTATATATTTGAATGAGGTGTTTGATCAAAAATCTTTTAATTTTGATCAAATTCTAATTTTCTAGAATTTTAAATTTTTTAGGTGAAATTTTTTGTTATTGATTATATAGTGAAATCTATTGATTTTCTAAAACATTCAAAATTTGAATCTCATTGAGTCTTTTAATGTGTATCGATTATTAATTTATCTATAACCCTCCCCCCAAAGTGTCGTTTCTTTCCCCTCCCTCCCTCTAACTCTTTCAAAAATATCTTAATAAGACTTCTTTCATTATAATTTTTCAACATTGTACCCAATTTTACAGTTTCTCACTTTATTATCCATTATCTTTATTCTTTTCTATTGTATATGTATGTAAATTTAATTTTTATTGATCTTGTATTGTTATCTTTTTTTACTTTTTTACTATTTTCTTTCTTATTGTTTGTTTCTCACGTATCATCCTTTCTTTTTCTTCTTTTCGATTGTATAGGTGTGTAATTTTATTTTTTTATTGATATTGAATTGTCATATTTTCATACTTTTTTACTATTATTTTCTTTCTTATTGTTTATTTAACTATAGGACTTGTTTTATTTTTGCTCTTCTATTACTATTTGTTTCTCATAGTTTTAGGTATTTTTTTTAAAATTTCATTATCATTCTCCATTTTACAAGTATTTCAGCACCCTTTTGTATTCACACTGGACATCATTTCTTATTAATAGATCCATACTTTTGATTTTCACTTAATTTGCTATCTTTTTTACTTTATCATTTATTTCTTTAAGGTTTATTGTATTTTACTTTTTACCTTATAAAAATTTATACGAGTTTGTTGGTTTGTATTCTTCTTTTCCGTTTTTTTTGTTGTATAAAAGTCTATTTGCTAAAAGTTGATATATACACAATATTTTCACCTATTTTCATATTTTGGTTTGTATTCTTCTTTTTTTTTTCGTATAACAATCTATTAGATAAAAGTTGATATATCTAATATTATCAACCTTTTTTTTTATTTTTAATGTTACTACTATTGTTATTTTACACATTGTGGAACTTTTTTTCCATAAGAAGTTGGAGTTTTTTCTTTTTCTTTAGTATTTTATTTCACGATTTTTTTTAATTTTTTTGCCCAATTCTTATTTTCTCTAATTTATGTTTAGTTATCTTCATCTTAGTTACATTTTTTTTCATTAAAATTTCTCTTTAATTTTTTATTTTTTCTTTTGGCCTCAAAGTCTTGAAAATCACCCAATTTCTACTCTTAATGCTTACTTTTTATTGGCACATAAACGTAATTTTATTTTTTGACATTTGATATTAGATTTTTTTTGGGTTATGATATTATATTTGTATACATGTATGTAATTCTATGAGTCATATAACTATTATTTCCTATTTTGTGACAAAGTTTGAGATATAATATTAGCACAAATGATATTTATTATTTTGAGATAACAATAAAATGGTTACAATGGTGTTTTATTTAGTTTTTGTCATTTTTGTTTCATGTGAGTCATATCATTATTATTTTCCTATTTTGTTTCAAATTTTGAGATAAAGTAAATGTTCTATTGACATATGACCCTAAATGAGGGGAACAACAAAAAAGAAATTAGTTAATGAGATTTTATAATGTTAGGAAAGTAATGAAAATAAATGATTTATTTGATTCGAGTCTTAAGAAAGTAAGGGAAGCAACAATGATACATTATAGGGAATTAAATAGTTACCTTATAATGCACAATCTAGAAAACATTATGAATCTATATAATTTGGCTTTTCTTATGAAAATTAGTTATTTTGCACAAGCTTATAATCTTATTTACGACATAATCCATATATCTTATGATCATTCATGAAAATACAATGGCCTTATCTAGAAAATAACTATAGAAATGAACAAAAAATTAGGTACAAAATTCACTCAATATGTGTGCAGCAACAACAACAACAACAACAATAATAACAACAATAATAATAATAATCAAACAGTTAAATTTTAATAGCATACAACTAATTCTTATTAAATTTTATATAGAATATTTATCCTTTTTAACTATTCTATTATTCGTCCTACCTTTTTAAATTATCTATAATATATTCATCAAAATTTTCATAAATCAATAAATTTAAAATAAATTAATTTTCTGATAAAAAAATAAAAAAATATAAAGAAAAAAATCCAAAAGAGAAATGTAAGAGATGAGAGACGGGAGATATGGAAATAAAAAAGGGAGAAAGTAAATCACTTTGTTAGAAAAGGGAGAGTGGAGAGATAAAAATAGTTAAAGTCCTAAAAACTAATATATATATATATATATATTCTTTTAATATTGAAAAAGTATTACCTATTACAAGTAGAATATTTCTGACTGCATTACAATTGAATAAAAAGAAATCACCAATTTTATTTGTTGTGGCTTTACGGCCCGTTTGCAATGATAAGTTGGGTTTGGGTATTTGAATGCTTAATTTGAATTACTAAGTTTGACCTTTAACGATTTGCACACAAAAAAAAAAATATTGTATGAAAGCACTTGACATAAATATTATATAATATTTGAAAATGATCTAATACGAAATCTGATCATTCAAAATAATAAATAAAGAGATTAATCCATCAAAATTATATATTATTTTATTAATTAAAAAATATATTTTCTTCTACTCATTTTACAATTAAACTGTTTTACCTTTATATATAATCTACTATAAATTAGATTTAGAAAAATATGCTTATTATCAATAATACTATCATTTGAATTTTCCATGCATTAGCATGGAATTTATGTTAGTACTTTGATTAAATAAAAGTTTTGAGAAATTAACTAGTTTGATAAATATATAACCAATAAATGAGGCGTAGCGGGACAATGATAATCAATAATATGATTCGCATATGAATTGAAATTGTTCATATTAAAATCATTTAATTCTTAGCCAATAATAATATCACAGGCTTGTGAAGTATGTGGATTTACAATCAAACGCATGTCATTTTTTCAATTGCTTTAAGTTTACAAAAAGTTAATGAATTTTGAGATAATACATATCTTAATTAATCTACCCAAAGTAAGTCATATTCACAAAAATCATGGGAATTGGAATGCTAATTTACCTTCATAATAGGCCTTGGGATGTTATCTAAATGCATGGCGGGTCATGAGTAGGGGTTGGAGAGAAATCTTGCATTATAAATACAATGTAATATATATTAATTGTGCATTTCACGGTCACTCAGTCATGTTATAATTAATTATAGTGAGGAGCAATTAAGATCCCATCGTTTTTAATAATAAAACCGTAGTCTCGTCCTATAATAACAACTTCCCATCGACAAGCAATAAAGAAATGGCCAACTACTTCAGAGTAACGATTAATTTAAAAAAATAAAAAAATGAAGTGAATTTAATAAGGCGGGATTTTGTGGTCCATTCTGAATTACCCCTGGACAAGAATAAGATTTTATAATTAAGCAAATTGGAAATTGGAGAAGACATTGAACAAGACACATCAACTTAATTATTATACTTACATTTCACTTGAGTAGAAGTAGTATGCGGACTAATACTTGGTCATCAACAGTGTTTGATATAGAATGTATACAATGTATATAATTTATACATGTTGAAAATGATTAAAATAGTAAAATATCTCACTGGTTGGGAATTTTATTTAATTTCAGTTGATATTCTTTTATGAATAGTACTTTTAATTCTTATAAATTCGTTATATACATACATGTCATATGCATAAAATAATTATTTTTTAAATGCAAATTACCTTCAAATCATTGATTTGAAGGCGTGTATTATATATGCAATGGTATAAAGAAATAAACATAAAAGGAAAACTTTTTCAAGGCTCTATATATATATAATATCTTTTCCAAATCTAAGAAAGGTTCAACGAAAAAAAAAATGCATAAAAGTAATGTGAACAAGAAAAACAAACACATGATAATTGGAGGAAGGAAAAGAAAAAACTATCAATTTCAATGATACTAATGCATGATTAGTACAATTCATGCCAAATTAGAATTTTCATCTTTTTGATGAAAATATTCTAATTATAATTAAAAAATATGAAATAGAAGAAACAAGCATAGACATCACCATTGTAGTAGTAAAACCCAAAAAAGTATCCTATAAGAGTATAAGTAATAATTGAATTTATTGACTACACTTAGTAAACTAAGTGAAAAGAAAAAAAGAACGGCTTTCATACCTTAGAAAAATTATAGAACAAATAGCACAAAAAAGGATGAAAGAAAATGGACCAGTCAATGAATCAAGGATGCGGAGATGAAATATATATATATATATATATATATATATATATATATATACACATATTGATTGTATTATGACATGAGTACAAAAAAAACACCGAGGAATAGTCAAATAGTCACCAAAACTGCAACACAATACCATCAAGATAATGGAAGAGGTTAGGCTTTCGTTTTAGTATTTTAATGTATACGTTAATTTAAATTGGATATTACTAAAATTAAGGGATGATAGAATAACTCGATATAAATAGAGGTTTATGAAATGAAGAAATAATATTAATGAGATATTCTCCTAAGTAAGGTTTCGTTTGGCACGGTGGAAAATAGGATGAAGGGGACGGGAATAAAGAAAATTGGAAAGAAGAGGTATATTTTTCCTTATTTGGTTGTAGGAGAAAAAGAAAAGGAAATAAATTGAAGAATGAAAAATAAATACGGGGCCCACTAATTTTTTTTTTCACCTAAAATCGAACGGAAAAGGAAAAGAAAATAACGCAAAAATCTCTATAAAATAAGATTTTCAAAATTGCTCATATGTATAACTAGGTGTGTAAATAATATTACATCTTCTACTAGTATGGATACTTGTGTTTTTTAAATAGTAACTATGACGCGTTCATTTGTATAATATGTTAAAAATATATTGCACATATTTATTTATTTTATTTTTATTAGTAAATATGGCATGTTCATTTGTATAATATATTGCACATATTTATTTATTTTATTTTTATTTAATTATGTATGACATAATTATATTTATAACTTAATTATATACATATATATATATATATATATATTTATATAATTCATTACAACCTACGCACGCATACTTTCTAGGATTCGAACTCTAGTCATTACACTCCTTACGCCTTTAAGACGGGGTACATGTCCATTTGATCGAATGCGCTGGGCATAACTTAATTATATTTATAATTATATAAGATTGCAGTTATCATTTGGCACGATGTAAATAAATATTTCATTATATTAATTTATATATTTTATTTACATTATATTTTTTTTAATACATGAATTCATAAAATAATTATGATGTGCAATGATATAAGGGTATAATTGTCATTTAGTACAGAAACTATTTTCTTTTTTTTTTTTTTTTCATTTTTCCATTCAAACAAACAAGCGAAAATAAGTTGATTTCTATTTCTCTTCTATCTTTTTTTTTTGACAAACTATGTCTTTATTGATCGACACTTAAATCAGAGTACAAAAGTGGGATAATATGAGCCGGCACGTGCATGAGTCCTTCACAGGAAGGCGATGCATTTTTGGCTAAGCTATGAGCAACTTTATTGCCCGTTCGACGTACAAACGAGTAGCTAATCTGACTAAAAGTATTGTAAAGTTGATGAATATCCAGATTCAGAATACCAAGAGAAGAGCAATCTGTTTCATGCCTGTGGAGCTTCTGTATCAAATTAAGGCAGTCGCCCTCGAGCACGATGGACTGCCATTCTCTCTCGCGAGCAAGCGTGACAGCTTCAAAGGCTGCTAGAGTTTCGGCATGTTCAGCTTCCCGTACTCCCCGAGCCCGCTTGGATAGCCACGCCACACATGTGCCTCTATGGTCTCGCGCAATAACACCCAATCCTGCTTCTTGATCGTTCTTGAATAATGCCCCATCAAAATTAATCTTTATTGTGCCCTCCGGAGGCAGCCTCCAAGTAGTATCCAGCATATTTTGACAAATGGTCGGGGTTTTAGTATTCATATTCCTGAAGGAAAGCAAATAGTCTTGCGCAAAATTCGCCGTTCCTATTGCGTCTAGAGATTCCCCCTCAAAAATTCGTTTATTCCGACACCACCAGATGGACCACCCTATAGTTAAGAATAGACCAAATTGAGTATCATCCGTGTGCTTCCTTATATGAAGCAACCACTGTCTTGCATCTGTTTTCCACTCCCACACCAGTTTCGATGGAAAGTTGGAGCAGCCCCACACTTGTCTAGCAAAGTGACACTCAAGTAAAGCATGCTTACTTGTCTCTTCATTTTCCTTGCACAGCGGGCATGAAACCAGCCCCCCGCTTCCCCTTGTCCGCAAGTTCGCTGCCGTGGGTAGAATCTCACGTGACAGTCGCCACCCGAACTGTTTTATCTTCGGTGGGACTGCTGCTGTCCAGATCACTTGCCAAATCTGGTCATTGTTTGCCATCGATGAGGATCCATTACTGTGAAAGTAGTGGTGCAATACAAGATAGTAGGCACCTCGAGCCTGGAAACGACCACACTTTGAAGTGGTCCAAATGTACCTATCCGGGTGGTCAAAGCGGCTCAAAGGAATGCTTAATATCTCCCGCACATCTTCCTCCCAAAATAACTCTCTTATCAGAGGTTCATTCCAAACTCTTAACTGTGGATCGATGAGTTGGTGTACCACGGTGATGTCATTCCGTGTGTTCGGAGGAGTGACCGGTCGAAATGTGGATGCACGGGCCAGCCATCTATCTTCCCATATCTTCACGTTACTACCATTGCCAATTCGCCACCGGGACCCCAATTTTACCAACTCTTTTGTTTCAAAAATACTCCTCCACGTATATGAAGGGCGAACACCAAGTTTGGCTTGGAAAAAGTCCGATTGGGGGAAGTATTTGCCCTTAAGTACCCTACTCATTAAACAATCCGGTTCGTTCACCAATCTCCACGCCTGCTTCGCCAATAGAGCCATATTAAAAGCACGTAAGTGTCTGAACCCAAGCCCCCCTTCTTTTTTGCTTCGACATAAGTCGGACCAAGCAATCCAATGTATTTTTCGTTTTTCAGTACTGTTCCACCAAAACCGACGGATAAGACTCTCGATTTCAGTCACAAATCCATCCGCCAACCGGAAGCATGCCATCGCATAAGTTGGGATTGCTTGGAGTACAGATTTAATCAAAATTTCCTTGCCCGCTGTTGAGAGTTTCTTTATAGACCAGCCTTTGAGTCGTTGCCGGATGCGATCTCGGATTGATGCAAAGATAGTTCGCTTCGAGCGACCGACCATCGACGGAAGCCCAAGGTATAGGTCATGCTTCTGGGCAAGCCGGACTCCTAGCCTGTGAGCTAGTTGGATCTGGACCGTGCCCCCAACGTTTCTGCTGAAAACCACAGTGGATTTGTGTTTGTTGACTTCCTGGCCGGACACTTTAGCATACCTGTCTAGGATCCTCAGGATACCCCTAATAGCATATTCCGTGGCTTGACAGCATACCACTGTATCATCTGCAAAGAGGAGGTGAGACACCCTCGGTGCATACTTGCTCACAGCCACGCCTGAAATTGTTCCTGCCCTTTCCTCAACCTGCACAAGATAACTCAATACTTCGGCGCATAGCAGATAGAGATAAGGGGATAGGGGATCTCCTTATCGGATGCCCCGTCCCGGATACAACAAACCAAAACGGGATCCATTCAAAAGAAAAGAAAAAGACACTGTTGACACACAAGACATAATCAGGCTAGATATTCGGGGAGGGAATCCCAATTTGTACAACACTTTTTCCAAAAAAGACCACTCCACTTTATCGTATGCTTTGCTAATATCCAATTTGAGAGCCAGAAAACCATGCTTTCCTTTTGTTTTATTCTTTAGAAAATGGTTGATTTCATAGGCCACTGAGACATTGTCGGAAATTAACCGGCCCGGAACAAAGGCCGATTGTGTGGGGGAAATAATTCTAGAGAGGATAGGTTTAATACGATTTGCAATGGTCTTAGAGATAATTTTGTACGTGACATTACAAAGACTGATGGGGCGAAAATGTGAAACTGTTTCGGGGTTATGTATTTTAGGAATGAGCACGAGATGGGTATGATTTATCCTAGATAAATCAGTACTATGATTTAACACATTCAGAGTGCATGCAATAATTTCAGGGCCAACAATATGCCAATATTTTTGATAAAACAGAGGGGGGAAGCCATCAGGGCCTGGGGATTTTAAAGGGTACATTTGGTTTAGAGAGTCAGTTACCTCTTTTGGAGTGAAAGGCGCATCCAACTCACGTCTCATATCTGCATCCAATCTTGGTTCGAGCTCCTGCAGGACCTCGTCCATATCATGGTTCAGTGGATTATTTGATGAGAAGACCCCCTCAAAATATTCTGTCACCATATTCCGGATCCTATTTGGTTCCTCCGTCCACTCCCCCGTCTCCTCTCGCAATCCCGAAATCCAGTTTGTTCTAAGGCGCATCGAAGCTTTGGCATGGAAATAAGCCGTATTCCGATCGCCATCTTTCATCCAATGAGCCTTCACCCGCTGTTTCCAGAAAATTTCATTACACTGGAATGCTTCTTCAAGTTGTCTTTTAAGTTGCTGTTCCGCAAGTTTACTCTCGGCACTCACCACCCCTTGCCTCAATCCTAGAATTTGTTCCTCAATCCGTTTTATCTCAGCTTTTGGGTTCTTGAAAGCCCCTTTACTCTATCGAAGGAGGCCACGTTGGCATGCCTTTATGTTGGTATCAACAGTCTCGAGGTTTCCCCCATCCCCCCAATCTCTCCAGTTTTCTTGGATGATCTGTTCGCATTCTCCGTTGTGCAGCCACATAGCCTCAAAACGGAAAGGTCGATTGCCAACGTTTAGAACCACCCGTGGCATTGTCAACTGCAGGAGTAGGGCACTGTGATCAGAGTAACATGTCTGTATATGTTTCACCTTGGTATGAGGAAATCGGTCATGCCAAAGCCCACTCCCGAATGCAAAATCGAGACGCTCCCGAATGGTAAATGGATGCTCTCGATTATTTGACCAAGTGAAACGCTCCCCCTCAAATTGGATCTCATGCAGTCCTGTATCTTGTATGACTTCTCGAAAAGCACGTGTAAGCCCCGGCTGCCGTACTCGTCCCCCTTCCTTGTCGCAGTCGGACAGTACCTCATTGAAGTCGCCACAGCACACCCACGGCCCATGTGAAAAATAAGCGAAAATAAGTTGATTTCTATTTCTCTTCCATCTACTTTCTTCTCAACTAAATATACCAGTGAAAAATTGAAACCCACCTATTTTATTTCCTATGCCAAACATAGTGTAAGGGGTTAGATTACATATACTAAACATGTACATGTGTGTGAAAAACTTAGAATCAATTCAATTTGAAGTTTTCCTTAACAAATTCATCGACACGATTTTTTTTTTAAATCAAAATTGATATATCACATGATTGATGGTTTATGGTAATAACATTTTTGAAAAGGTAAATTACCAATAATCATTGATTACTCTGTTAAGGAAAAATAAATGATCGCGGAGTATTATATTCAACTTTGGCAATTGATGATAATTTGCTATATTTAAAGAAAAAGGTTTCAAAATTTAGGAATATGGATATATATATATATATATATATATATATATTAAATGAATACGAATATGTGATTTATTAATCATCAATCAATATTAAAATTTGTAAGTATGAAAAAAAGTATAAAGTTATACGAATTTACAATTTGATCAAAATTGTAAATTTGCTGTCAAAGAGACCACTTTACTATATTCTATAGTATAAATTTATAATATTGCCCCAACAAAAAATCAATCCTTGCATGCACATTTTTTAAGCAGTTAATTAATTGTATTATTCATAGGTCATAATGTTGATCGAATATTAATAAAAGACGCTATCAAGCAAATATAGAGTAACACCCACGTACATTTTAAAGAATGCCATTTTGGTCATATTACAATCGAAAGTGATACGTTATTCTTTAATTAGAGATATTATAGTAGCGAATTTTAATTTAAAAATGAATGCGTATCCAATTATTCCATTGGTGTATAAAAGTGGAAACAAAACCAAAATAAAAAGAGTAAGCAAATCTATGGTTAATTAAGAAAAAACAAATCTAGAAGAAATTAAAAAGAAACTATATGGGCAACAACGTAATCTTCCATGTGTAAATATTATATTTCGCAAGATTTTTAATTTCCAAATTGCAATATAACTTGATGGCCAAGTTCAACAGTGGCACAATCGTAATATCTCCCGAACCCAGACCCAAGATTTAACAAAATTGGTAAAATGAGCTGTAACCGACTATCAGAAGTCAGAAACGCCTACGTTGCCGAATCGCAGCATTACTAGAAAAAAACAGAACGCCACCGAGCACGCCCTCCTAACCCACGTGACTTGTACTCTCGACGGAATAGCCAGTCTCATTGGTTCGTGGACCTCACGCGGAGCACAAGGAAGTACTCTAAAGAGCCCAACAGCTTAGGAATCTTTAACTCCCCAACCATGATATATGCATGGGATTGACGGTGAGTAATGGTCATGCTACATGGATAGACATGCCAGCTCATATTGCATTTACTTTGCCTACACCAAATACTTATGTATACACAAAACCTCTACATACGCTGTATAAATATGGGAAATTCTTATCCGTATCCGGCTTGGCCACACCAAGACTAATTATGTGGCGAGTATTTTACACTTGTCATGTGATTGGTGTACAGTTTAGAAAAAGTGACCAATCACATGACAAGTGTATTAACATTTGCTATATGATTGGTTGGGTGCGGTCAAGCCGGGTCTGGACAAGAATTTTCCGTATAAATACACCCATTTTGACTGCATCGGAAAAAGAGAACCGCTGGAAAAAAAAACCCCATCTCACCATTTATTTGTAACTGCAGACAAAAAAGCCACACACAGTCACACAGTCACTGAGAAAAGGTCCCCAAAAAAGTCTCTCGGGGAGAGCGAATAGAAAACAGGAGATAAAACAAAGCAGGTAGGCAAAAGCGTAGTATAGCCATACGTATGTCTGCAACTATCTTTTTTTAATTGTACCTGTTTCAGACTATCGATGCAGCAAAAATGATATTTTTTAAGCGATGTTTTTATTTTAATTAATTAATATTTCCGTTTTTGTTGGCCTTGAGATTTGCGTTTCTTGGTTTGGTCAGTTCATTGAAGGTGGTGTTTTGTTCGGTCATTATACGGTCAACCGTTTCATAAAGGAGTAGAAGAGTTTTTAACCATTTTCATGTGTTGGTGTGAAATTAAAGACAGAATTTAATTTAGATATTAAAAAAAAAAAAAAAACGATTCTTGATAGTCCACTTTTTTGCACACTATATTTACACACATGAGTAGCCTTCCCACCAGAGGTTGATTTCTCCTTCATTTCTGGTTGTAGAAGACGTCTATATAAAACTGATTTTTCCGCGAGTTTTTCGATCATAACATCAGGCCTGGTCTTTTGTCATATTGTATCCTTGGCAAGAAATCATAACCATTGATTTCTAATCCCCTTTTCCACACTCTTCAGAGTGTTTCTACTTCTTTGGTTCTTGATAGATAGATAGATAGACATATACGGTGTTGGATTCCCAACCCTATAAATAGGTGTATCTGACCCGCTTTTCCCTCTCTTTTCTTTCTGGGTGCTCGTGTTGAGAAGAAAAAGAAGGGGCCTCTCTGAGATTAGGGGATTTGGAGCAAGAGATTTTATGTCGGCAAGTTTTGATTCGGCTGTTGTTTTTGGGGCTCCGTTGAAGCTCTGTTCCTCATCAGTGACCTCATTTTCTGCTCACTGCATGCCAAAATCCCTCTGCTGTACACTCCAGCAGAGCAACCCCTCGTTCTTCCCAACTGTTTCGATGCGTTTGAGGCCCAAAAGGTATAAACCATACTTCCTTAAACCCTTGTCTGGTTTTTGCTTTCTCCGCAGTTCATGTGTTTTGTTTTGCTTGGATGGGTTTTTACTGGGAGGTTTCGGGATTTATATGGCTGATCTGTACTAATCATTATGGTTGGATTGTTTATGTGTTGCAGGACTTGTTCTGGAGTCGTGTGCTTTGGTGGTTATCACATAAATCGGTTATTTAGTCTTTTCTTGTTCCTAAGAGGTCCACTAACATAACAACTCCTTGGTTAAAGTCCTACTTATCTTCTTTATATCGTTCCCTTGCTCTTCTTGTTTAATTTATTTATTTATTTGGTGGATACAATTTTGTGGGTATTCTTTTTGAGGGGGTTTTGGAATTAATTTGAACTTGCGAAAACATGCCGGAGCCTCGAAAACTAGTTGTATTGAACAAAGAAACTGTAAGCCGAAAGCTAAGAATCAAGCCCGAACCCACCAGACCCATGAGGAAAGTTCGAATAATCTGTAATGACCCGGATGCCACCGACTCATCTGATGATGAGGGAGTGGTTGAGAAGAAGGTCAAGCGCGTCGTTCGTGAAGTTTGTTTTCCAACCGGGGCTCCTGCCCAGATGCCCAACGCCCTTGAGTCCGAGAGTTCAGTTCAAGATAGTAACAATGGCGAGAAGAACTCCAAGAAGAGAAGGGCTTTCGCCTTGGCTGAAAGCAAGCTATGCCCTGTTACAGGCAAATACAGAGGTGTACGACAGCGAAAATGGGGCAAGTGGGCTGCCGAAATACGGGACCCTATCCAGCATAAGCGGGTCTGGTTGGGTACTTACAATACTGCTGAAGAGGCATCAAGGGCTTATGAACTGAAACGACTGGAATTCGAGGCTTTGGTTAATTCTATGGACTTTTCATTCGAAAAGAGTTCTAATGGTGAGAATGATACCACTGTTTGCTCCGTTGTGGTCTCTAAACATGTTGAGAATCCTAAGAAGCATCAAACTGATGCTGATGTTTGTGTATCCGAGGATTCTAGTGGAAGTGTTGTCTCTCTCACTTCACATACATCTCCGGCATCGGTTCTTGAATTGGATTCTCTTACCTCGGGTGTTAACAAGTGTGAGTCTGCGGTACAGGCTAATGTCGTTGAGCATGGCATAGTTGACTCCGGCTTGATGGATGAGGAACTGATGGCACTTGCTCAAATTGGAGAAGAGTTGGACTTGGATATGGAGCTCCATTCGCTGATGGCAGATGATGGTTTCCCCCCATCACTCGATGACTTTGTTAATGGTTTTGATGATTTTCCAATTCTTGGATTTGACGGTGGTGATCAAGCGAATGCGTTGCCGGACTTTGACTTTGATTTCGACTATGATGCTTGCAATGAAGCCTTTGCTTGGATGGATGATGCGCCCACCTTGCTTAATGGAGCACAGTCCCTGATGAATGGAGCATCCCTCAATATAGCATGCCCCTAAGTTTTGCAGCTAATAGGATTATTACGCTCAAGTGTTTTTATGTCATATTAGAGTGTTTAGTAGAACTGGATAATTCAGTTCTGAGGTGAATCTTATAAAGTGTCCATTAGTTTGTTTGTTTACAGAGATTTTGTGTGGGATTTTGAGAGATTGTAGAGTCCTTTGGGTTTTTTGTTGGGCTATTTGAGCCGTCCAATGGCCTTCAAGCTCTCCATGATTTTATTTTTATGCTGTTGCAGAGTCTAAACAGGAGGTGCTAAGTACTTATTAGTAGTTTTGGTATTAATTTAAGTTATTTAATTGTTGTCTTGAGCTTCTTCATTTATCTGTATGAGTACTTCGAATCACGAATCGAGTCTATTATGTGGTCTTTGATTGGAAATGTAATGATGAAAACTTGTTTTGACTTTTATTCATTGAGCGTAACTAAATTTGAACACGTTCAATTTGGTATCAGTTTCACTGGGCTCTGGTTGTGTGATTAAATTTTGATTCAATTTGCTTCGTTTCATAGTCAAATCAAAGATTAAATAAAATCTTATTTTGATAAGGAATATGATGTTGGATTCATTTACGGTGGTTTGAGCACCTTTGAAATCATCAACCAACGTCATTTTCCAGGATCCAACTCTTATGTTTTCTGGTAGATCGAAAGTTACATATTCCTAATGGTATGATTCCACTGCTTGTTCCTCAAATCGCCTTTTGTTTTATTGCTGCATATTTTCGATAAGCCCCATTTTCATAAATACTATTAGGGCTCTTTTGACCACCAGTCATTTATATAAATGAGAGAAATTATATAGACCCCACGCCAACAATTTTCAATTGGAATAGGCTGAATTTTATTGCCAATGGTGGATACAATCCAATAACGTGGCACCTAACCCCTAAACCGTAGGGATCATGGCTGTTCGGTATCGATTTTTTTTGGACAATCAAAAGAAACAATTAAACAAAAATAAGAAAAAAATATTATCTTATAATATTAAAAAATCAACGCGTAATTTTTTGAATAAAAAAGTATAAAAACTAAATTTATAGATGCTATAAAACAAGCAAACATAATGAGCCTTTGCATATTTAAATTAAGTTCAAAATTAATCAGTTACTCAACTCTTTAAAATTTTTAGCATAATATAACATACTAAATTTTTAGTCCATATCTAATGTATTATTGAATCGTTAGATGTATTTGAAATGTTGAATGATTCAATCAATAAATAGTGAAATCTAAAACAATATAAAAAGTAATCAGCGCACTTTTGAAAAAATAAATGTAATTAGTGAATTTATCTCATATGTTGAGGAGTACAAAATTAAATAAACGGATAAATTTCGTTTAGGATTCTCTAGTTTAGAACAGTGTCTTATCTTCTATTCTATATTTTATATTCACGCCGTGTGTATAAAATGATTTTCTCAAGTATACACTTGACTTGGGATCTTTATACTTAGCGTATATTCATATACTAGAATAGGAGATGAAATATATTTTGGAATAGATAATCTCGTGTGGATAAATTTAGACATATAGTAACATATTTGAGTGGTTCAATTCAGTGCGGTTTGAGGAAAAACATAATATTAAGCTGATCTTGCAGTGTGGTGTTAAACTTAATTGTTAAATCATAATTTTTTAATAAATCAACAAGAACGGTGCATCAGTGCGATCTGACGGGGTGCGGGCATTTTTTTGAAAACTCATGCTCAGCCATACTAAAGAGGGAGGAGAGATAAAGAAGAGAGATAAGTATATAATTAAAAATGCAATCAATATTTAAGTTTCAAGGAAAATTGTATTGTATTGAACGTGGTAAAGTGTTCAACGGGACTAAGCTTTACTTTTATACAAGCTTTATACTTTATGGGACAAGGTATTTTATCCTAAAAAATGTGTTGGTATTTTGGTTGTTGCCAAGTGCTAGTGTGTGTATTTTTGTGTGTGCGTGGGCCATTTTTATTGACAGGAAGCTACTGTTTGTCAATGCAGCTTTGCCAAACAAAGGATATCTGCAATTTGAGGCCGTTAAAAGGTGTAATCCTGCTAGATATGTTCCTTATATGCTAGCTGTATCCAAGCTCTATCCCCTTCCCCGACCAAAAGAGGGTCCACATGGGGTAAAAATTTTAATTTTAAAGGATTTCCACTTTAATAAAATATATAAAAAAATAAATAAATTTACTTTAAAGGATACCATTTTATTGTTTTTAAAAAATATATATGTATATATATATATATTATAATTTCATATAAATTTAAAGAGAAGGACTGTCCATACTAATATCTCTTGGCATAAGTGAAGAATCAAGAAAATTTCAAGAGCCAGGTCATGTTGCGCTTTGTATGTACCCGTTTATTGATCTGTTAATAAATAAAAAGACATAAATTGTGGGGGCGCGAATTGAATGGAGTAGTTGGTGGGAAATCTTGGCAATGCGTTAATTTAATGCGTTTTGTGTGTTGCTTCTTGTAGGGGATTAAATCGAGTACTTTAAACTTTGCACCGTCTTCAATTTTGATGCCCCAAACGGAACATTACTTACTAATAATTGCCACTATTATTATTTGGGGATTTAAATTCTGTAGGATTATATAGTGGCTTGGGGGGAAATAGTGTCTGTATTAAAATATGTAAAATAATAAATGTGAATTATGGACTTAAGGTAATGGTGGACTCTCACACCAACAACCCACTCATATAATAATGGGTGTCATTACTTTTTTCTTTTTTCTTTTTCCCTACACATTTATTGTGGTATCATGTTGTTGCTGATATTTGGTGAAGCATATGGGATTTTGACAATATTGTCAAGATATTTTCACACACACCTGCTGCATATTTTTATCAACTTTCTTTTGGTTACTATTTTCTAATCGCATCTTAATAAGGTCTTCAGGTTTGAGGATTTGTATGTGAGAGAGACAATGAAGTTTTGGTTTAACACTAAAATTGAGACTTGTCAAGAGAGAGTTTAGAAATTCCAAGTTTTGCAATTGTTGATATTAGGACACCACTGAATGATATGCTTTTTCGTGTTTGATAGTTTGTGATTTAGTATATACGATTTGTTTCCTATATATATATATATATATATAAATAAGGTTGTGTTTGGTTAGCATTATAATTATAATATATTTTGTGAATAAGAAAAGAAAACAAACGCAGGTTTTCTTTCAACATAAACGACGTACTACTAATGGTCACAATCATTATGAGTATTGACGTGTCACCAATCCTCATTCTTTTCACTAATGAATATTAATAATAATAATAATAATAATAATAATAATAATAATTCACGTGTTAGGCGGGCGCATAGAAGCGTAAACCGTCAACTCAAGTCACAATTCTCGTTTCTGAATAATGTTTTTTCTTCAGTATTTTTCTTATTAAAATCCAAAAGACCATGTTATAAAGTCTCCAAAACAGCGAACACATCGCCCAAAATCGGTGCCAAATTTGGAGTAATGATGACCATGTGAATTCCAGTTGATTAATTTAGTCCCCGGGAAAAAAACACCATCTTAACCTAGTCACTCCAATGTCGGATTTGGAGCCCATCAAACTGTTATGCAATCAAGGATTTTATTTTATTTTTTAAATTTGATTTTATTTTTATTTAAAAAATGTCGCATTTCAAAAATATTACTAAATATTTTAATCTAAACAAATTTTTTTTTCCCAATAATATGACATATTTTATAAACAAAATTGGAAAAGAATAATGTAATTAGTTTCTAAAATAAAATCAAACATTACTTCAATTTTATTTTTTTTTTTGGTGAGGAAAATAGGGGGGAGATAGGCTACTCAAGAACCCCCGACAGGGAGTATTGCGCTGTGGGGTACCACACACATCTGGGAGGACCCCCGACTTGCGAGGGACTGTGTGCCCTATTAATCTTGGGATCAGAAATCTTCCACAGCCTCCCGCGAATGGACCCCACAAGTATAAAATCAAACATTACTTCAATATTGACACTGTTCTGAACGTAAAAGAGTATATATTGTCATAAAATATTTCGTCCAAACACCCCAAATGAAAAAGAAATATTCCAACTTGTTTCCCAAATGGAAATTCAATAATTCCGCCATCTTAGGCTGACTTTCTGTTGATTTGCTTAAACATCATTGTCGGTCCGTTTGCTTTTAATATTTCCAAATACATTTTTTCCTTCTTGTCTTCTACGAAAGAAAAAGAAGAAGAAGAAGAAGAATCAATTCTTTTTTATTTTTGGTTGACCAACTCGAGATATTAAAAAAAAAAAAAAAAAAGAAAATGCCCTTGTGGGTAGGGCCACCATGAAACGCAAATCATGAATCCCTTCACACTATTTTTAAAACAAATCTATACACGGGTTCAAATCTAAACTTTAAATCATATTTAATTCAAAATTCTTTAATTAATAAGTGAAAATCAAATAAACATGTACATAAATTCAAGACGAGAAGAAGCAAAACATGCATCAGATCGGCCGCCGCAATCAGATGGGTTTCTTGTTAGGGATTGGGCTGAGAATTGAGATGGGCCATTTGCATTGCTATTCCTTAGTACAAAAAGCCCATAATAATTTCAGGAACATTAATATCATCCATATGGGAAATAGATTGACATTTTATGCAGCTCTGTTAGGTTTGAATAAAGAGGTTATATTTATGACAGAAGCAGAGGAACAAAACAAGATCATGTATTTTAGAATATGTTAAAGAAAGCCCCTTTGTTGGAAACTCATAATGCAGTCATCAAACATTTGGTCCAACGTTTTCAGAGGAGGCAGCCCAAGCTTAACAATCTTGCTACTGTCCATGCTGTGTGGATTGTTATCTCCTGTATGACTGCTACACCTGCTCAAAAAACAAACAAATCAATCTTCATCTTGCTTTTCAGCATGAATCGTTGTTAAAATGCGTTCGACTTACTTATTTTCATAAGGATAAGATGGATATTTGGCCCTCAACATTTGAATAATTTCTGACCAGTGTGCCACTGAACTTGAACATACGAGTCTCCCTGATGCTTTGCTCTCCTCCATTGCCAATACATGCGCATTCACGACGTCGTCTATGTGCACGAAGCCTACG
This sequence comes from Petrea volubilis, assembly GCA_026212405.1. NCBI lineage: Eukaryota > Viridiplantae > Streptophyta > Magnoliopsida > Lamiales > Verbenaceae > Petrea > Petrea volubilis. The sequence goes on along the minus strand of CM047882.1, from coordinate 6,301,002 downwards.
GTCGTGTTCGGATATTCTCCTCTTAGGCCTAAATACACATATAGTAATGCAGTTATCTAGAAAACCTGAAACCAGTTCAACTAATAATAATAGATTTTCTAACCTTTAACAACACCCAGTATAACTAGCAGGGTGCTAGTTGGCTGCGGTGCGAGCAGAGGACCGACTACGAATGATGGGTTCACCACCACTAGATCGATCCCGTTTTCCTCTGCTAATTTCCATGCCTCTTTTTCTGCTATTGTTTTTGCGTAGGCATACCACAGCTGCAATTTACAACACATATCAAAGTCTTTTTAGCAAACTTAAAAAAATATATCTAGCATATCTTTTTTTTGTGAAATTTAATTACATACATTGTGGGTTTTACAGTACTCTGTATCACTCCAATGTGACTCATTGAGAGGGGACACTTTTTCGACATCATATCTGTATCGAATTGAAGAGCAAGAAGAAGTCAGGACAATCTTTTTCACACTGCTTGCTTTCATGCACGATTTCAGCACATTTAAGGTTCCCTTTATGCATGGGTCAATCAAATTTGCCTGCAATGTTCAAAAATTGGTCTCAGATAGTCAGATGTATAGTGGATTAAGGTGTATATATATATATATATATATGCAATGATTTAGTAGGAAATTAATCAATTGATGATATATATCCTAGATGGACTTACCTTGACATCATGATCATGGGGTAGGAGCACCGGAGACGCAGTGTGAAATACCCCATCTACTCCCTCTACCGCGTTGTCGAAACTTCCTTCGACCAACAAATCAGCTTTCATGATCTTAAGCCTTTCCGTGGCTCCATTTAGCTCCCACAGATAGCCTACTTTTTCTTGATTTTCTTGAGTCACAGAGAATTCAAGATTAATATATACGTCAACCGTTACAAATATAAATAAACGAACAGTTTTATCTTCCAATAGTTATCTCGATCGATATCAGTAACGCATCCTCAATCATTAGATTAGATTAACTTATAATAAAGATGTAATGCTATAACAATTAAATTTGGCACCACTGACCAAGCAAAAATACGTTAAACCACGGCTCTACTAGTTATGTTTGTTTGAAATAGTTCACCCGAAATGCAATTTTTAAAGATGTATCAATTAATTGCAAGATTAGTTCATCCAAACGTGGTCCGGAATATGTTGTCCCCTGTTTGGTTGTGATGACTAATGATCATAAATCATCCCATAAAAGTTTTTACACCCAGGAGGGTGCTACAAAACACTGAAAAATGATGAAGAACTGATGTTTTGATATCATTAGGATATATATCATTAGTGCTGAAGAACATAAACACACTTAACTAAAAACATCGGAGCCTAAATCTCTGGATCTTTTGATTATGGTATGTTAATAAGTTCACAAAGTAATTCAGTTTTTGATAACCGTGGCAATTAACAGAATAAGTACCCGGATCCCGCACTGTCGTCCTTACAGTATGACCCTTTTCCAAGAGCGATTTGATCAAGTAAGCCGCAATGAATCCAGTACCTCCTGTTACACAGTATTCCTGCATATTTCCTCTAACCTTATACCTCTTGTTTTTATGTTCTTGCAAGCTTGATTTGCAACTCACAATTTATACATCTCTTTTTTGCTGTTTTTCAGCAATCAAACCATTTTTCATACAAAAAGCACTTCTATGATGTGAAAAAAGATTGTTGGCAGTGGCAAGTTTGGTGTGAGTTTGGTCATCAGGAAATTAAATGACAATTTCATGCTCCACACACACACACACACACACGGTTTACTTTAGTGACCGTGGTGAACTAAATATCTTGATATACCTTATCCAAACTTGAAATTTTGTTGCTCTCAAAATTGTCTTATCTAGCGGCTTAGAGCTTGATTTTGGCTCATCACCTTAGGGTTAATTTCTTCTTTGTTCTAACTATTTTTCACCCAACGAAAGGCCAAATTCTACTAGCGGAGATTGAGATATTAATTAAATTTCTTCACTTTTATATTATTTTAGTAAATCTAGTGTACATGAGTGAATTGCTTCATACATGATATACCAAAAGAGTGGATTGTGATACGATATTTAAAATCCAACGTAGATATATTAAATAATTGATTAGTCCTTCAACTTATTTCCGTTTTTCTTCCTTCAATTTTTTCCCCTTTTTCTTACTTTGAAAGGAATCGATTAATTAAATATACTAAGAGTAATCTTTTTTTTTTATCATCTAATACATGAATTAATATTAATATTTTACAATTCAGGAAGGTGGAAGCAAACAAAGAAAATAAAATATGAAGAAGCATTGTGCATTAATTAGGTTATCAAAAAAAAAAATAAAAATATATGAATAAAGGGTTTAATAGGCCCAACTGCCTAGGCCTATTGGATCAAATTCAGAAGCCTGAAGCTAGCTCAGTCCACCTCACGAGATAGCCCAACTAGAAACTCCTTTAAACCTATTGGGCCCAACCCAACTCATTTGTGACAGGTGTGTAACTATTGGATTTTAATTGAAATAGATTCAGCATCAGATATAAATTAATTTTGAATTTTTCATAACAACATAAAAATAATGCATGTCAATCAAAACATACAAAGCAGCAATTTGACTTGAATGAGTCTTCAATTGTGGGTCAGCGAAGAGCTAGAGTAGCTCTCTGGATAGTTGAGTTGTTCCGTTCCATCAATTTCTTATAAATTCAACCGAAAATGTGGTCCTTACTCCTTACAAAATATTTAATTTTAGAAAAGCCTAGATATACAGCCTGATAAACATATTTTTTTGAAAATTTTATATTAATATGAACATATGTTATATTAATTTTTTTTCTTTTGCCGATGGGATTTTGCACAACAAATAAGATTCAAATCTTCAAATTTTCTTTGGAAATATATATTTTAGAGGTAATCACTTTCACTATACTCTCTGTTGAGCTTAAGTACTGCATGTACAATTTCTTTAAAGCTAACTACACTTAAACCCCTATAAAATCGTCAAATTACCAAATGATTTATATAATTTCAAAATTCTACCAACACTTCCTCTAAAATTGACCATTTAATAAATATTGCATTCGCTTAGGGCATTGTGAAAATTTTCAAACAAATCAAAAATTTAGGCTAAAAGTAGTTTCGACCTTCTTCTATAATGAATGAGGAAATGAGAAAAAAGAGACCTTTTCCGTTTTCCTTAAATAGTTTGAGGGGCAAATATATCTCTGCAAAAAATAAAAATTGAGGTTTTTTCTAAACAAATATTATTAATGACGAGGAATTTGAACGGAAAACTGTACACCAATCACATGAATAGTTTGCATTTTTCGATGTCAGTTTCCCAATTATGCTAGTTCAAGGGAAGGTTTCAATATAATTATGAAAGTTAAGTAAGTTAAAGGGGTTGTGAATGTAATTAATCCATCTATTTATTTATAGAATTGACACTTTCAAGACATGGTACCCAACTCTATTCATGGGCACACGGACATCCATTCTTTTATTTCCTCAACAAAACAAGTTTTGGGCAAAAAAACAGAGAAAAAGAACAATGAACTTAATTTTTTTTTTCCCATATATGTGCATGTATTCATAAATAAAAGAGATAATGTCAAGACAAAAAGAATTAAGGTATAGCGCACACATAGGAGACAATTGTATTAAACCCGTGAAATGAAGAAAGAATAGGTATTAATTTGCAGCGGTGGAGAAGGCTAATAGGTACAAAAATCTTCTCATTTTCAGTAGTTGACAGTGGAGCCATGCCAGATTGTTGGACCATTACCATAAATTTAGTCAGTTCAAATTAATGTACCTCAACATGTTAGGTTATCGCTACTCGTCTTTTGAAAATTTAAAAACTATCAATATTCAATACTCCATAGAGAACGAAATTAAAATGACATATGATTTTTCTTTTTCCCGAAATTTACTGAAAATGTTATTTCAAGCTTATGAAGCTTATAACACTTTAGTGATCACAATTTGTAATTTTTATTTATTTGTTTTAAATGTTGTAAGGCCTTTTTTCTTATAAACAAAATGTTGTAAGATCTCAACGAATAAATGAGAACGTAACATTTTTTTTTTTTTTTTTACCAAAAAACATAAAAAAAAAGAAGAAAGAAAACATGATGACCTCATATTTGTTGAAGGCACTCCTGTTCAATTTGGGCAAAGCCCGTAAAAGTATCTAAAAAACAAATTTACAAATTTTGCCAAACAATCTCTTATTTGTTAAACAATGGCATGGATGTCTTTCCGACAAAGTCACAAGATCGTATAATGCTCGAATGGAGGTAGAATTTTTTATAAATTTTATAAAATATTAAAAGTATTTTTTATAATTTAGTGGAAAAATTTTTAAATTTTTTAAAAAAATACATATAAATTTTAATTCGATCCCAACCCTCGCCCTGTCCCGGAGCCTAATGTTCTATTTAATGTTGAGAAGATGATATTTATTTTTGATATGACTCCAAACCAATTACATGAGTATAATTAATCTGAATAGACAAGAACCTGTACTCAGAGCCAATTACATAAGTGTACAATAAATCTCAATGGACTAGAAGCTGCTTGTTGGTTTGAGTTGTTCATATTCACTAAAAGGTCAAACAAAACAAAGACTATATAATGTAAGAAGAGGAAATAGTTAAGACTAATCAAGATCCAACTAAATTTAACCGTACAAAGGAGTGAATTACATTTGCCACATTTCAAAAAACGACAAATAATCACAAAGAAAATGCTTTTAGATTAGAAACACATGAAGTGAACACAAAGTCAATATTTTATTTCATTCTGAATGTACGAAACATCTGTTAACATCTTATCAAACATCACGTGTCCCTAAATTTTCTCATATTTCATATTTAAATCCCTATATATATATATATATATATATATGAAATTTATATAACTTTGTTTTTTTGATCAACCATGAATTTTATATCTCTAGTCGTTCTAAAATGATGGTCAACAAAATCTAGTACGCCAACTCGCGTCTTAGATGTACAATTCTCAAAGTTGCAAGCGTGTTTGGACTGACCATTACATTTCTTGGCCGTGTAGGCATTTTTGGCATTAAGATAATATTAGTTTTGCATCGAATAAGTAAGTTATATGTTATCAAATTTCTTACCGATCAAACGATACAGCAATAAATTTGTGTCGGAAATTTTGCGGAGTCAGCCGTGAACGATGGGAAAAGCAACTGTCTGAGCGCAAGTGATGAGCTGCACATCCAATGCACATAACGCTGAGCTAAACTGAGAGCGACACATGGGCCTGACTGCTGTAATGGCATATTAGGCAGTTGGTACAATTCTATTTAATTTCCAGGGTAATATAGGAAGGGAGGGAGTCATGATTTTTCTTCAAATTTTCACAGAACATAATGGATATCTCTATGATCCAGAAAGGGGAACGGGAAGGGGAGAGGAATTCGAGACTTAAAATTTTAATTAATTTAATATAAACTTGATAGGAGTGATGACTGAACCCTCTAGCTCCGGCCCTCTCAGTCCCTGAATATAGGGCCGGCGGTACCAAGTTTGGTGAGGAGGTATAGTGAGATGTTTGGTTCATGCAGCTTCAACGTTTTCCCACATTAAGTAATTAAATAGAAGACCTTGTTCTTATGCAAAGTTGGGAAAGTTTATTTTATTTTTAGGTGAGTGAATCACATTCAATTTGATTATAGGGTTTTTGATGGGGCATATCCCACATCGAGTGAAAACGAGGGCCTTGGCTGCCATAAGAGCACCGGCTCCTCTCCCCCTGTTAAGACGCATTTTACAAAACCTCCCTGGCCTGACGGGATCCGTCTTAATGGCCAGCAGGCGGGACAGTGTCTTGCGCAAGGAGGCCATCGGGTGGTCAGATATCGTCATCATCATTTGGTGCCCACCGTGGGGCCGCTAGGCTCCGTCCAAGTCCCTCGTTTGGGGGGTTTATGATGGGGCATATCCCACATCGAGTGGAAACGAGGGCATTGGCTGCCATAAGAGCAAGTTTCTCTCCCCCTGTCAAGATGCGTTTTATAAAACCCCCCTGACCTAACAAGATTCGTTTTAATGGCCAGCAGGCGGGACAGTATCTTGCGTAGGGAGCCCACTGGGTGGTCAGATATCGTCATCATCAGTTTTAAATAAGTAGGGTTGATAATTAGAAGGAATTAGGTCGGTTGGAATTGTGTTGAGATGAACGATGACACGAATTTACTCTATCCAACTCAATGAAAACTTGACACTGCCTATTCTACTCTAATCTAAGAAGATGGAATTATTTGTGTAGTTAGTTCTTTTTAGATATAATATATAAGATATAAATTATTTGGATAATTTCTTGTGTACCTTACTTTTAGTGTGACTTGGATCATTTCGTGTTGGATTGGATTGAAAAATAAACAAAAAATAACTTTTATTTTGATTCTTATGATCTAATAAATCGAATAGCTAAAAAGGCCACTTGGATACTTTTTCCTTATGATCGGCCAAAAACACGACTATGACGTGTCTAGCATTTTCAACTTATGGGTTGTTTCTGTTCCAAATCCTATAAATCCCAAGAAATTTTGAGGTTAGCTCATTCCCGATTAAATAATTTATGATTTCTTGATGGTTGACTGTTATATCAACATTAGAATTTGTTTTATATATGTGGGCGTATTTTTTTTTCTTCTTTTGTGTTGTATGAAGTTGTTGTATCTCCCTTTACGTGAAAATATAATAACAAAACAAAATTAAATTAACATTGAGGGTGTGTTATGTAAATGCTTTTGCTTTTGGAAAAAATTTAAAAAGTTGAAGTAAAAATTTTAAAAAGTTTGACTATAAAATTGGGAAATGTTAGAAGAAAAAAAAAGTCGGAACGTCTGATGAAAGAATTGAAGTGCACATAATTACAGAAAATATAAAGAAGAAAAAGAAGTTGGGGGTTACCAACTTCGGATATGATCCTCTATTGTAAAATGATATTTTATCTTTTATTATATAATTCATATTCATATTATGTGTGTAAAATTATTTCCATAATTATACACTTAATTTTGGATAAATAATTGACAATTTTTCCTAAATTATTCATTATTCACAGCGTCTCACCACATAATTAATAATTCTTTGACTAAATTTTCCCTAATTATGTAGTTGAGTTCTTATCAAATCAGCGGACCGGATCCCCTACCCCATAATAGTGCCCCATCTTCTACCCCACACTCTGGATGTGCGACACGTGTAAGTCTTGAAGATTTACTTACTAAATTAGATGTTTTGTCCAATTAATTATATTTTTCAATTATCTAATTTGGTAAGTAAATTTTCAAGACTTACACGTGTCGCACATCCAGAACGTGGGACAGAAGATGGGGCACTATTATGGGGTAGGGGATCCGGTCCGATCAAATCAGTTGTGGACTGAAATGACATCAACAATTAAAATTTCTCACTTCCCACCGGGCAAATGAACGGTTTCTTTTTTTTTTTTGATAATTAGGCAAATGAACGGTTTCATTTCACTCGAATCACATCCATAATATAAAAAGCAGTTTACGCGTAACGTAACAGCCATAACGGTACATGAGTACAATTTGCAATTTTTTCTGAAACTAATTGATTATACATCCCTGGACTCCAGCATAATGCAAATTGCACTCCAACAACATTTCCAGTGAACTAATTCGCGAACATAATACACATCGAGATCGTTTATAACCTAAAACAAAAAACAAATTTAAGTCCCCAAATAAACATACATAATCTGGCAAAACAATTTCCCGACACATAGAAAGAAATTATTTTAATTCCTGTGTACGAAGTATCTTATTTTCTCGACAAAGAAATTAAAAATACTTCATATATATGTATCACTAAAGCTTGAGGACTTCAGGGATATAAACCGGATACTTATCAATGCAATCAGCCCAGGGCCCGTCCACCGGCGTCTTGATCGTCCGGTTACATTTCCAGACGGCGCTGTTGCACTTAAATCCACTCCCGAAGGCTATCTGCCACACCCTATCACCTTTCTTCATTCTCCCCTTCGACTCAATGTAACTCAGCTCATACCACAATGAAGAAGAAGAAGTGTTTCCGAATCTGTGCAGAGCCATTCTCGAGGCCTCGACTTGCTCCTCCGTGAGCTGGAGGCTCTTCTGGAGCTCGTCGATCACTGCCCGGCCGCCGGCGTGGATGCAGAAGTGCTCGAACGCCTGTTTGAAGTCCGGGATATATGGCTTCCATTTGGAGTTGATGATTTTTCTCCCGATGAGGGAGAAAGCGAACAGGAGCTGCTCCGACGCTGGGAGAACGAGTGGGCCTATGGTGGTTATGTTGGACTTCAGAGCCTCGCCGGCGATCGCCATGAGGTCGATGTTTAGCTTTATCCCGACGTGTCCCTCGGGATCTTCTTCTTGCGATATGCATCTGTAGGATTTGTCGTCGGCTCCTTTATGGGTCCTGACGACGTGGGCCAGGCGGTATTTCGCGCGGCGGCGATTCGCACGGCGGTTGGATAGAAGGATGGCGGCGCCGCCCATTCGGAACAGGCAGTTGGGGAGGAGCATGGCTCTCTCTTTCCCCAAGTAGCAATTCGGGGTGAGAATCTCGGTGCTTATGACGACGGCATTCGAGTTGGGGTGCTGCTGGAGGAGATCCTTGGCCAGATCGATGGATATTAAGCCCGCGCTGCAGCCCATCCCCGACAGGTTGAAGCTCTTGATGTTGCTCCTCATTTTGTACTTATTAATCACCATGGCCGTCAGCGACGGCGTTGGGGAGAAAAGGCTGCAATTCAGGATCAATATATCGACGTCTTTGGGCTTGAGCCCTGTTTTCTGGAAAAGTGAATCCATGCAAGAAAATATGACGAGCTCGGCTTCTTCCCTGGCGAGGGCCATGTTGGGAGATGGAGGGATGTAATGTATGGCAGGGGGCAAACACGTTTCTTCCCCGAGGCCGGAGCGCTCCAGGATTTTCATCTGGAAATGCACGCTTTTGGGCTCCTCGAACAGGGCCAGCTTGGCGTGCTCCATGAACCCGGCGAAGGAGACCCGGAAGCTGCGCGGAGGCTTGAACAAAGCGTAGTCAACGAGGTAGACGGTTCTCGGCCTGGACATGATGAAGAAAGTGAAGGAATAGATTATTAAAAACACAGAACAAATGACATGAACTACGGAGAAATTAAGGGAATTCCAGAGTTTAAGGATATCTTCGGGACTAGTACGCAAGGCTTCTATGGATAATGCGATCATGATGGGTAGAAGCAAGAAGGCAAGAAAGTTGTTTATCAGATACTGGTATCCTAGTTTAACATATTTCAGTTTTACTGATTGGGAGAAATCAGGAACTTGTGGAGCCATGGTGGGGGGATTGTGTTGGGGCTTGCGTTGAGTTTTGGCATTTGGGAGAGTATGGCGGGATTTAAAGAGTGAGAGTATTAAGAAGGGTGTTGGTGGCAGCTGGCTAGATTAATGACACGCTTGCAGCTGTCGCTTTTCGAGGAGTAGATAGAATTAACTAGCTAGCTACGAACTATAGAGGCTCTAATAATCCATATCAATAAGGTAACTGTAGGGATGTGGCTTAATCGATCGAATTTATATGCACATTATAAATCTGTCTAGTTGGAGAAAGGCAACGAGTTTTCCAGACCCTATATGCACATTATTTCCTCATTTATGAATCCCAACAAATTTTGAAGGCAAAATTACAATTTTAAGATAGTATGTTCCACATTCTGTAATTTTGGGATACTAACTTACTCAATTTCAATTTTAGTACAGCAATTTAAAAATTTTGACACATAATTTGCATCGAAAATCGCAATTTCACCAAAAATTGAAAGAAATCAGATTGATAATATGGTCGCCGGTTAAAAATTGAAAAAAATTGGACACGTCATATGTGACATGTCGCTTGTTTAGCATATTTTTTTGATGTGGCAATCCACATGGGATGAAATTGAAAGTAAATAAAAAATAAATAAAATTTTTATGTATAAATACAATATAAATATATAAAAATACATATATAAATATATAAAAATACATATATACATACACACACAATACATGTATATACACAAACATTACATACATATATATATATATATATCCACAAACCTGCTGCCGCCGACCGTCGCCCCCCTCTGCGACGAGAGAGACGAAAGGAGAGATCGATAGAGAGATAGATAGATTGATTGAGAGAGAGAGAGAGAGAGAGAGAGGTGGGGTGTGGGGGATGGCGGCGCTGGGTGCTGGGGTGGGGGGGACGGCAGTGAAGGGAGGGGGTGTGAATTAGGGTTTTGTGGTGTTGGGATGGGGTGGGGAGGCGGCACTGGAGGGCTGGGGGACGGCAGTGCTAGGGGGCTGGGGTGGGGCGATGGCGGTGTTGAAGGGGTAGGGCATGGGGGGACGGAAGGGGTGGGGTGTGGGGGGACGACGACGCTGGTGTGGGGGAGGAGTGAGGGGAGGGGGAAAGACGATGTTGGTGTGGGGGGGGGGGGGAGGGAGGAAGGCGACGTTGCGTTGCGAGTGGTGGGACAGCGGCGCTAGGGGGTTGGGGTGGGGCGATGGCAATGCCGAATGGGTGGGGCTATGGCGGTCGCAGTGTTGAAGGGGTGGGATGTGGTAGATGGCGGCACTGGTGTTGGGGGGGGGGAGCGGCGGCGGCGCTAGGTTGCGGGTGGTGGCATGGCGGCGTTGGATGGGGGACGGGGACAACAATAAAAAAGGTTGAGTGGGTGGGGGGTGGGGGGTTTATTTTTATTATTATTTTTACATGAGAAATAATTAAATAAATAAATTATAATGATTAATCAATATTTTTAAAATATAAAAGATTTTTTATTATAAAAATATGTTGTATATTTTAATAAGAAGTTAAAACATTTTGAGTTTTTTTTTTGTATTCTATTATTACATTATTTATTTTACACTAAATCAAAATATTTCAACCTAAGTTTGCCAACAATGCATTAATATGCCACATGTATTTTTCTGGCCATTGGACGTGCCACGTGTATTTTTCCAGCCATTAGACACTGTTTGTCCTAAATGTGTCAAAAATTTTCAAATTCCTGTCTTAAAATTGAAATTGAGTAAGCTAGTATCCCAAAATTACAAAACGTACAATATACTGTCCTAAAATTGTAATTTTGTCAATTTTTAAAGGTAATTTTCAGAGTTGAGCTTTCAACCAACTAAAAGTTAAGGCATGATCCCATGATGCTAGGAGTTTGTATTAGACCATTATTTTTGTGTATTGCAAAAAATATCAACATAACGGCTCGAGGTTCGATGTTTATATCTTGAACATTTTGAACTATTTTTAGACATATATATATATATATATAACTGATAGAGTAGTGCCCAACAAGCCAATATATTTTAGCTTGTTAATTACTCTTTGTATCAAACAATCTATTTGATTAAATAATAAATTGGAAGTTTTACACTTTATGACCATCTTCATGACATAGCATTAGTTATATTATTTGTATTTAATATATGTGGTTGAATCTCCATGATCATATTTAAGCTATGGGACCTGGCTTCGCATAGAGATGGAAGTCTTGAAACAAGTCTTTAAGACGTGATCAAAATTACTCTAAGTTCTTGAGTCTAATTAAGACTGGGGTATCAACTTGACTCACTAAAAGATTTGTATTTATGACGTATCACAAATGGGAGGATGTCTTGTTTCATGGATATTGAGTGTAATAACACTCATATTCATAAATGGGTGCTCATTAAGGAATAAATTCATTGTGGATCCCTACATGGAAACTCCTAAATGGGAATAAAAGAATTAAGAAAGTTTCTAAACTTATGAAGTGCTTTGACTAGTCCTTAGACTTGAGATTTCATAGTAGTCTTGTATATGGGCATTTATAATTTGATATATGTATCGGCTCCATGGCGAGTCTTAGTACACCTATGTTGGGTATAGGTCTCCTATATATAGAGATTAGTGAAAGTCAATAAAGGATTCGTTGCTCGCCTAGTTGAGCGAGTGAGTTTTTCATATATTTTATTGTAACTAGTCTACTTAAATCGTTGCGCAAGGTAGAGGACAATGATTAGAAAATGAGTTTTCTAAGTCAATTGTCAAATGGACTACTGCAAAGAATTATGAGAATTGAGGTTAGTAGGATTTCCTAAATCCTATGTCCTAAACCTCAATCGAAAACTAAACAACGAAGGGACCGTATTTGCACAGTATGTCATAAATAAAAAGGTTCGTACTAATACTTCACCTATTAGCTAGGTATTCATGGACTTGTTGCAAGACATCGACCACGATAGACGGGGACCATTAAGTAGAAAGGGTTTTAATAAAATGGTGATTAATTAAAGGAGTTTAATTAATCGTAGATACTTTTATTATGTAAAAATATTACTTTGAATGCAAGCCCGTCGCTAAGTGATTGGTGAACCTAAGGGGTCATACACAATAGTTGATCAAGCATCTAAGTATATGAATTGATTAATAGTGATTAATCAAATTGAATTGATTAATGAGATCAATTGAATTGATGGCTAGTTCAATTGACCTATCTCATTAAATTAGTGGATATGAATCAATTTGGGAAATTGGTTTAGGAATTAATTAATTAAGAATCAATTGATGAAATTAATTTGAAATTGGATTTCAATTAATTTATTAATTGAAATAAGATTTCAATTTAGGACTAAATTGAAATTTGATTTTAATTTAAGAACTAAATTGAAATAAATTTTCAATTGAGGACTAAATTAAAATATGATTTTAATTTGGGAATTAAATTGAAATTAGAATTAAATTAATTTTGAATTAATTTAATATTTTAATTTAATTCTAAAATTTCAAATGGACTATATGATTATAAGATAAGTCTTCTAATTGATAGATGAATTCTAGTAGATAAATATGATAAAGGAGAGATATAATGTGTGATTAATGTTGGGAGTTATATGAGGATTAGGAGTTGGACTCCTAGTGATACATGCATTCGGCCAAGTGAAGGGCTCTAAATACCCATTGGATTATCATGCAGAGTTTCTTTCTCTCAAAAGTCAAAGGCCGAAAACAAAGTAGAAACAAAAGCTTGTTTCTGTGTTCTTTTTTCCTGTACCATCTTTCCCTCTCAACACCTCTCATTAAGCATTGCTTATTTCTTAACTGTTGTTTAGTTGATAAATAATTGATTAAGAATTAATTATAGAATAATCCACCCTTCTCTATAAGCCCATATACTAAAAGTTAGTATAGAGATTCATATACGTTTCGATTTAAATCCAAGTTTTGTATAGGATTTAAACCTGTGGTGCGGTTAACGTGTGGATACACTTGGAGGAAAAATAATTGGATTCCTGTGAAAGCGCAAACTGTTCATGATAATTCAGGAACGTGAATTGCGTATTTGAATACGCTCTATTCCCTATGACAACGGGAGTACTAAAAGGTAATTAAATTACTAAACTCATTTAAATAATTTGTTTATGTAATTTGTATAATAGATCCGCGTCATGATAGTCATGGGATAACATGATTAACATATATTATGTTATATGTTTTAAATAAAATTTTTGATACTCCGCTTGCATATACGTCCTGGGACCTATGTGAAACTAACAGTAACATTATCTTTTATACAAAATATGATATGTATCTATACTTAATATGAGCATCTAAAGTATAACCGTTAGTTTTCCATTTCTCGGTATGGGACAATGTTTCTAATTATTTGTAGCATTTGTATGAGGAATTAAGAATTATTTACAAACCAACTATTAGCTGATCTATTGGGATACTGACAATAGATCTGTTCAGTAACGTTTAGGGTTTAAATCCTTGAGTTGTAAATGAAGTAATTAAGTTGGGAGGGTCGCCTCCATAATAGGCTTTTGTAATACCAGATTCAGATTAGTCGACTAATTGAACAAAACAACGTGATTAAGACCAAACAAAAAGAAAAGGAAAATTATTTACACTTCTAACTATATATAATAAATTTCATGAAGAGATATCCAAAAACCATATATATCAAATTAGTGAAGCCGTACAATAATCCATCAATATATCAAATGGTAAGCAATGAATTGCCAAATAAGAAGAAGACATGTGTATCGCAATTTTTGACTTTCCGTAAGTTGAACACATTTAAGCAGGCCATTTTTTTGGCTTACCGTAAGTTGAACATATTTAAGCAGGCCGTACCATTAGTGCAAACTGATCTATAGATTAAATTATTTGCAAACCCTAAATTAAGTACAGTACTCTATAATTGTATCATAATTTCCCTTCTTTGCAATCACCATGTAACGAAATAATTCATTTTCTTGATAACGGAGGCATATATATGTGATGCGGTCGCTTTTTAATTCGACTACGTGTCGGAGTCTGACTCGCTACGGGTGATTATGCTGGTGGCCTACTTGTCAAAGAGAGAGGAACACACGTGAGACTAACTGGTTTTGCTCCGGTGTAGGCTTTTTGACTCTCAAGTCAGTTGAGGGTAGAGTGAAGAAGAGATGAACAGTGAATATGATATTCTTGTTTTGCAAGTAAGATGATTCAAAAAGTGAATGATCCGTTACCTCTTACGTGGGGAGCTTTTTGTTATTTATATGAGATGGACTCCCTGATGGGACGTGGTTGAATGGGAGTTGGTCAGCCCTATTGATAGAGGAGGTACAGGAGGATGTACTTTTTGTCCCCTCTTGTACTCCCAAATGACGGCTGATCCCACATTCTCATTAATAAGGGGTCCAATTAGCATTTAATGTGTATTTTGGGCATTTATGACCAATGATTACCTTTATGACTGAGCATTAAATGCGCTGGGGGCCTATGGGATGGTCCCATTTGGCCCAGGGGCGCGTTAGGTGGCGGTGAGTACAAGTCTTGTCACCAGTCTCCCGCTGGGACTTTCCACTTGGCTGATGAGCTGGACGGAGGTTGGACATGGGGTTGTGCCCTCGACTACAGCTGTGTTCGAGGACCCTCGCGCTCCAAGGCTCACTTTCTCATGTAGGCATACTCTCGAGGGCCATAGGTCTCTTTGAGGGTCTCAGCCTTCACGCTTGGGCTTTTTGGCTTACTACCTCATGATTGAGGGCAGCCTGCTCGTTCGAGGGCTTTGTTGCTCCACACTTGGAATCTAGCCATGCTCGTTTGTGCTGACATGTCTGGCTGAGTTGGCATTTGGCACATCAATATGTATATGGACAATAATTTTTTAATTATTTCAAATCAATGTAAATCAACTAACACAATGACGAAGTTAGAAATTCTTATTTGAGATAGCGAGATCAAATTTTTATAAAATATTAACGGAATTTTATAATTTGGGGGAATGAAATTCAAAATTTTCATAAAAATACATATATGAATTTGCGGCGGCCGGGGGAGGGGGGGGCAACCGCCCTCTCCAGTCACCCCCTTTGCTTCGTTACTAAGCTGACAGTACAACACCATGCATGTGCGATCACATAATTGCTTAATAATATTTTATTTACTTTGATGGTGTCAGATCTTGCATTACATGAAAAAACAAAAAATTCGGACGAAATTTAAAAAAATAAAAAAAATACTTCTTTTAATTTTTCTGGGGAAATTTTTGCCGAAAATTAAAAAAAAATACAAAAACTTAAATTTTTAATTTTCGGCAGAATTTCATCGAAAAATCTCCCGAAAATTTTAAAAATATTAAAATTTCAATTTTCGAAGTAATTTCGACGGAAAATTCAGCCAAAAAATAAAAAAAATAAAAAATATTAAAATTTCAAATTTCGACAGAAAATTCCACCGAAAATTTTAAAAATTTAAAAAGGTATTATATAATGTTTGTGTATGCTATATATATAATGTTTGTGCATATACATATATATAGTTGGAGAAATATTTATATTAACCTTATTGTTATTATTATTATTTTAATTATTTTATGCTATATATATAATATTTGTGTGTGTGTGTGTGTATATATATACACAATTGGAAAAACGTTTATATAAACCTTATTATTATTATTATTATTATTATTATTATTATTACTACTACTACTACTACTACTACTACTTCTGATCAGAAAAGAATGCAACGATACATTATAAATTATACTAAATTAAAATAAATGATTTGATAATTTAATCTTAAATTCAATGCAACTAAGAGTAAATAATAATGTGATGATATTTCAAAAATTATTAAGTGATAATTCAAGACATATATGTTAAGTATAGAAAAGAAAAAAACACAACAACAAAGTGATGATAATCCAATGGCAAAAGACTTGTTTTCAAACCAAGAGGCGCGGGTTTGATTTTCAGCAATCGCAAAATAGTGATTAATTGTGGCACGAACGAGCTATAAATATATACACGCGTGAGGAAGTGGTGGAGGTCTTGGGTTCAATTCTAAGGCTTGGCAATTGGAACTCTATTTTAATTCAAAATAATAGAATTTTGGTGAATTAATAATTAAATTTTGATAGAATTTCGGAGAATAATTCTACCGAAA
Organism: Petrea volubilis; assembly: GCA_026212405.1. Classification (NCBI taxonomy): domain Eukaryota; kingdom Viridiplantae; phylum Streptophyta; class Magnoliopsida; order Lamiales; family Verbenaceae; genus Petrea; species Petrea volubilis. The sequence goes on along the minus strand of CM047882.1, from coordinate 6,284,521 downwards.
ATTGATTTAATTTTAAAAAAATAATAAATTTTCAGCAGATTATTATGTCGAATATTGATTTAATTAAAAAAATCCATTGAAATTAGTTGTTTTCGGCGGAATTTTGCGAAATTTCACCAAAAAATCCGCAAAAATTATTATTTTTTCTTATAGTATTGGTGTTGGATTAATTTTGGCACGTGCAGGCTATAAATATATACACGCGTGAGGGAGTGGTGGAGGTCCTAGTTTCAATTCTTAGATTTGGCAATTGGAACTCTATTTTAATAAAAAAATAATAGAATTTCGGCAGATTAATAATTAAATTTTGATGGTATTTCGGAGAATAATTACGTCGAAAATTGATTTTAGTTTGAAAAAATAATAAATTTTGGTGGATGATTCTACCGAAAATTGATTTAACTGAAAAAAATGCGCTAAAATTGAAAAGTGGGGAAGGACTTTTTGGCGGACTCGTTTCGCCGAAATTACTTTTTTCGGCAGAATTCTGCTGAAATTCCACCAAAAAATCCTCGAAAATTAATGTTTTTTCTTATAGCTTTGGTCCAACAGAAACTGATGGCTCATTGTCCTGCTAGGATGAAAAAACGTGAATCTAGCCAAAAGTGTTTCCAACGAAGACCTTATGATGCTTAAATTAGCACAAAATGTGAGGATAGTAGGATTTCTGAAGACAATTAAGTAGAGATTCGGTATATGAAAAATATGTTACCTCTTTGGAGAATTTACTAAGGGTATTTATAGGTAAATCGGGATTTTCATCAGCTCATTGCGATTAAGGCTGAGTTGGTGAGTTTAGGGATTTCTAGGACAATAGGATCAACCTTCACAAATGACATTCTGGCCATACTGTCAGAAGAGATAGTGATAGGGTACGATCTCACACTTCCTTACTCGATATGTCTTCCTCAAACTACGAAGCAAACAGTTGAGGAGTCATTCTAGAGGTAGCGACGTCTTCCTCGAAGGGAGAATTCTCCTTCATATGATAGGAGTCGGTTGAAGAGAAAGTTGTCATATGGAGGGTCGTGGTCCGTATAGCCCTATGGTACATGTGGTAGTCGGGGAATGATTTGCTCGGATATGTATAGGATACCCCGCAAGATAATTTATGGTGTTTTTGTATGTAAGAGAAGTAGATGTACTTTTAATTTGGCTACTGTAATGTGCCAGACCATTGCAACATTAATCGTGCAACGTCTAATCTCTGACATAGGTTGAGTGAAGATATTAATTTTTGTGTTACCTTAATTTCCGGCAACAACGGTATTACCTTGTCTATATTCCACTGCCATTAATACAGCCAATCTAGGTTGCCACATTTGTACACCCACTTCCCAATAACTTGGAAATTTTAAATTTAATGTTTGAAGGATTTCCTTAGGTAAATCCTAATATTTGCCATAGTGAGAATTGCTAAACATTTAATTTAACGTACCAAGTTATTTCTTTCAGTTATTATGCGGATAGCCCAAGAAAAAAATGTAGCGTTGGGTCAGATTTAGAGTGAATCTCGAAAATTTGAATCTAAATTTGATAAGTCTTTTTAATATTCGAATGTGATTCGAATTTTGTAGGATTTACATTTAATACTACTGAGTCCGAATTCGTTAAAAAATTTAAAATCTACTAAGAAAATTCGATCTGATTATCAGTTAAAATATCGAAACTTTAAAATGAAGTAACGAATAAAGAAATTAATTCTCATGTAAAAAATAAAACTTTAATTAAGTAGAAAATTATTTTAGAATATGTATAAAAAATATAACTTATTTCATTAAAAAATTACTTTGAAAAATAAAAAAAGTGTATTATTAATTATTATGATTTGTATATCGTATTATATTTGAACTTTTTTATTAACATTGTATACATAAAGTTATTATTCTAACAAAAAGTATCATTAAAGTTTGGATTCGAATTTTTCAATGAATCAATTGCTTAATTTCATATTTTATTCATTTATTTCAAATTATAAATATTTATAATCAAATATTTTAATTGATCAAATATACTAAAATTCAAAAATCGATTTTGGATTAAAATTGCTCTGTTGATAGCCCTAAACGAATGGACGGAAGCAAGATATATTCCCCACCTTTTTTTTTTTTTGGATGAAGCCTTTATGGTCCATTTTGTAGACTACACAAATGAGTAAATCGCATTCGGGTACGCAGCCCAATAAAGTGCGGAAGAATAAAAAAATCATTAAATCATTATGTTTTTTCCTCTTTCGAGAAATAGGAATTTCATCACTTTAAGTTTGGTTTGGTGTCTATGTTAGACTAGAATTCAAATAAATTTATAACGTTCATTATTTTACTCGATTAAGAGGGTGATTGCAACTGCTAAAAAAATGATTTTGAGCTTCTTACTTTAAAAAAAAAGATTAATTATATCTACTATCCTTTTAAAAATATAAAACTACAGTTGTTCTCCTAAAAATTTTCAATATTATCAATACATACCCTGATAAATTCAAAAATTACAAATACCCCCCTGGTCAGCCGATTGCCGGTCATTTTTTCATGAACTTTCGATTTTATCCCTAATTTTTAACTTATGATAATTACATCTACTACCCCTCATAAAATTGAAAACTACAATTGGTCCCCAAAAACTTTTAATATTACCAATACCCTGAGAAATTTAAAAATTACCAATACCCCCTTGAGCAGCCGATTTTCGATCATTTTTTCATGAACTTTAGGTCTTACCCCTAATTTTTAACCTTAAAAAAAATAAAAAAATAAATTGAAAAATAAATGCTTGTAAAGACCAACAAAACCTGCGGCAATTGAACCATCACGATCTCAATTTTCCAATGATGCCCTAGTCAACACCATCAGACTTCGTTTAACCCGTGATCAAAGAGAGTCAAATTTCAAATTTCACAACACTCACTCTGATTCCTACATTTATTACAAATGTTGAAGCCCCATCAAAAAAATCACTCCTTTCTTCCCCCAAAATCACATCTGACGCCTCTCCTTCTTTTCTTTTCCCGTTTCTTCTCCCCGGTGGCTGTACTCTCGCCAACAATCGATTTTCTCACCACTACAAACGACACTTCCACTGCCATCATAGCTATCTCCAAGCACCATCAATTCATTGCATGTGCAGGGTACACTGTGTTTTTAAAATGAAGAAGTTGTCCTTTATTTGTACACTGCATATTTATTTATATATATGAAATTTTTAAATATTTAAGTATGTATATTTGAATATTTTAATTTAAGTATTTATGTCTAGGGATAATTACATTTACTATCCCTCTGAAGATTAAAAACTACAATTGATCCCCCAAAACTTTTTAATATTACAAAGACATATCCTGAGGAATTTCAAAATTACCAATACCACCCCTACAATTTAGGTATATTACAAAGAATACGCATGGAAAAAAATATATGAAAATTAGAGTAAGGGTATATTCGGATTTTCATTAAGAATTTTGCTGACGTTAGCTACTTTTGATTGGCAACCGGCTGACCAGGGGGTATTTATAATTTTTGAATTTATCAGGGTATGTGTTGATAATAGTAAAATTTTTTGGAGGATCAACTGTAGTTTCGTATCTTTATAGAGATAATAGATGTAATTAACCCTTAAAAAAAACCATAAAGTCAGTGTTTGGGGATTAAACTTCAACTTTAAAAAAGTCAAAATGAGCTAAAACTAAAAATACCTTGAGAATACTTTGTTTAGCTCCTACATTTATTTTCCATTATATCCTCAACTTTTTCTTTTAATGCCAATCTACCCTCTAGCAATAAATCAATAAATGGATTAATTTTGTCTTTTCCTTAACCATTTTGTATTATTTTTCAAATCAATTTTCCAAACATTCTCCATTTTTATTATGAATCACTTTTCTCAAACACACTAAAATTAATCACTTTAAAAAAAGTACAAATTTTTACAAATACCCCCGAGGTTGATGGCTAAAAATTTATAGTTTTTAGCAACCACTTTGTGAAATAATAATGACGAAATTCATTCTTCAATAAGTCGATTTGGCAATAGGTACTTAAGAACTAGTACTTCTCACACAAATAAAAATAGTTATTTTCAAGTCCAAATTACTCTAATGCCAAAAAAAAAAAGACTGAAAAATGGGTACCAACCAGTTGTGACGGCAGAAGATTGAAGACTCCTTTGTTGTGACCCAAAAAAAAAAAAAATAATAATAAATAAATAAATCACCAAACCTGTGTTTACTTTTTGGTTGTAGCCGGAAATATTTAATTTTAATAAATGAAAGTCTTAGAGCACCTACTTTTTTTTCTAGTCTCCACCAACCTACAACTATAGTTTTGATTTCTTCAATTGGTATTTTGGCAATGAACGCGAATTAGTCAAGTGAATTATTGCTGCATTTAGGATCATTTAAGATGAATTTGAATGCTCTTTTATTAACAACTGAAAAAAGTATCAGAAAGAGGTAAAAAAAAAAACTAACTTTGTTGGGGAAAATTCTTGCCCAAACCCGACTTGGCCGTACCCAACCAATCACACGGCAAGTGTAAAACACTCACTATCTGATTAGTTAAGGTGTGGCCGAACTCGGTGCGGGTAAGAATTTCCCGCTTTGTTGGACTAACACACATGAAGCCATTAGCGAAAACTGTTTAAAATCTAGAAAATAATTATTGATTCAATTTTCCAGGAAGCCATGAACGTACACAACGTTGTGTTTAATTTTTTGATGTGTTTGCTGAGAAATGAAAATTGCATGCTTGACGTGTCTTCAAATTAATAATTTTCATGGGTAAATGTCGTTTTTCTCCTCATAAACAATGTCCCGAATATTTATTTTTTTTCGTGGCACTTAAAAAGGATAAAATTGTAATTTAATATGTGGATTTTGTGGACAAAATAGTGTAAAAAAAAATGCTTGAATTGAAATGTCAATCAATAATATCGAAAACTCATTTATGTTATAGAACATATTTTGAAATTTGTAATATAAGCCGAATTATTAATTGGGAGACTCATAAAAAAAAAATCCCACAAAAAATTAATTGTTAGTGTTTCGAGGAATGAAAATGCTGAAATTAGATGAATCAAACATTTCCAAAATGTAATGCCATTTAATTAAAAGAGCGGTGGATGTAAGCCCAAACTTCAAAGTTTTCGTTTGACGAGTTAAGTGATTAGAATAATGATATCTGTAATTAGTTGTGATGAAGAACTTTAATGAAACAGAGTGGTATGTCCCTGAATAGTAACAGTCCGGATTAATAAATTTCTTTAAGTGCATAGTCAATTATTTAGGCTTTGTTTGGTTCTAAGATTTTAGGAGGAAAGGAAAATATTAAAGAAAGGAAAAGAAACTACAAGAATTTTAAAATTCTCTATTTTGTTTGGTTGTTAAAGAAAATAATAAAAAAAATGATTTTTTTAGAGAATTGTCTTTCATTTTGTTTGGTTATTATTGTAAATTAAAAGAAAATGTAAAAACACATCCCAAAAAAATCTAAATAATCAATTAATTGCACAAAAAAAAAAGGATTTGCATGAAATATATTCAAATAATAAATTAGTTTGAGTAACAAATGAGATAAGAGCTTGAAAAATGAGAGTGCTAGAGAGAGTAACATAATTTTTCCTTCATTTTCCTCCATTTTCCTCATCTAATTGGAAGGAAAATACTTTTTCTCAATTTATGCTATATTTTCTTTCTATTTTCCTTTCCTTACCATTTCCCTTCTTTTTCTCTAGTAACCAAACATTGAAAAATACTTTTTCTTCCTATTTTCTTTTCCTTTTCCTCCTAAAATCCTAGAACCAAACACAATGTTAGTTTTAGATCTAGTAGCATTATTTACTTATTTTTTTGAACTCAAATGGAAATGGGCAGCCCTAATCTATATGCAGAGTCGCTACTATCAATGAATTATTTTCTTTGAACATTATATACAATGGAATAAGAAATAAATTGATTATAAATAAAATATACCGAAAGTAAAATTAACCTCTTATAAAGGAGAACCTTAATTTTTTTTTTTTTACAATTATCAAATTGGATGATTCTTTAAAATTTTTAGGATAATAACTAATATAGAATGATTCCTATAGAATAAATTATACAGAGATGTGTATTGGGGCAGGTTTCAGGCAGAATTAATCAAAACTTGGGCCAAGCCAGACCAACTTGACCACAGTTAGATTTAGACAAATGGAAATCTATCCCTTTTATAATTTTATTAAAAGTACTTAAAAATACATTTTTGGAAAACAATATCATCACAACTTTCTAAATATAAAAAAATAAATATTATTCCCATAAAATTAATTTATCTGAAATATAAAATTATATAATTTAATATTTTCAAACAATAATTTCAAACATATATGTTATATATAAACACACACACACAAACACAATATTAACATAATATTATTAATTTAATTTGCACAAGTATTTATATGTATATTTTACAAGTGAGTATAGATAAACTTAGAATTGGAAATCTATTCAGTTCTGCTTATAATTTCAAAATTCATCACAAAATTATGTGGGTTCGGAGCGGGCACTAACATGGTGCCGGTTAGATTGGAACCCCTTACCATTTGTATTTTTACACAGTACACTTGATCTTTGATAACTCTATTTTATAGAGTTATTTTGGAGCTTTATCATGTAAATGTCGGCCCACTTTAAGTTAAATTGCTAGTTTTTGGTTAGGGAAACTTAATTTATTTCCCTTATTCCCTTTTCTTTTTGTAGAACAAATGTTGGAGGAAATAAAGCAAAAATACGAAAATTACATGGAGGAAGATCTCGCCTAGACAGCATGGAAGAAGTACAAATCAACTTTCCAGAGGCTCATCCGCCTAGGCAGCTGCCATCTCCCGCCGAGGCAGCGTTGCATACCAATTTTCCAGTGACTTAGCCGCCTAGGTGGCACTATTCCCGCCTAGGCGGGATCGTATATTTGGCAACTTTCAGATTTCGTGTTTTTCGCGATTTCTGGCTTAAAAAGGAGAGATCTTGACACGGAACAGAGGAGGAGACCTGGAGAAAAACCCTAGAGGGCAGAAGAGAGAATTGAGGAGCGGGAGGAGTCTTGAAGGAGAAGATTCGCACCGCCAACCGTGTTTTTTCTTCCTTCAATCTTTTCTTGTTATTCATGTTTATTTCATTTATAGTTTTTGCCATGGATTCTGTTTGTATGGCGAACTAAACTCTTTTCTAGGTCTTTAATGAAGCCTTGTATGAATTGTTATTGAAACTCTATGAACTTCTATTAAGTACTTTGCATATCATTTATTTTGTTTTGGTCTTAATGGGTTCTAGTGATTGGCCACCATTAGAATTGATTTGTTAACATGGATTGTGCTCGAGAGAGAATTTCATGGTTTAGAACTGAACAAAGCAACCTAAGTTTATATTCGTTGGGAATATAATTAGCCGGAAGGACGAGAGTACCAACTTGCCTTAGGTAGTCACTCAAAATTGGTTCTTAATGCTGTTATCTAGGTTCGATTCTCTTAGAGATATAGAGGATTAATCTAGTTAATAAGGTTTATGCTATATTGAGAGAATAGTTTAGATAAAACAGAATTTCGAATTATTGAACATACTTTGTTACTTGATAGAGAGGATTAGGAGAATCGCTTAAAAGACAGACAAGGGGAAGTTAAAGACTTAGGTTATTTTCTCTTGGTATTTTTCTGCAGTTCATTACTTTCGCATCTTGTCTTTCTTGTTCTCAATTTCACAACTCTCCCATTTTTACTTTCTATTGCTCAAATTAAGAAGTCACAAATTGTATAAAGAAGATTAGAAAATTGCTTAGGAATTAGTCCCTGTAGGATCGATATTTTTATACTACTTGTGCGATACGTATATTTGCGTGTGCTCATTACAAACGCAACAATCTTGCAGTTAGGCTGCTAATGTGTTGGATTTGGACCAAACTTGAAAAATCCAAATTCAAATCTAGTTGACTTTTTCGATATCTGAATTCGACCTGATTTGTATAGGATGTTAGGATTTTCTATTTATTGTTATCAACTTTGAGTTTGATAAAAATTCAAAACTTGATTAAAAAAAAATCCAACTTGAATAAGAACTTAAAAAAATTTAAATTTTAAAATCAAGTAACTAATAAAGAAATTCATCACTTATGTAAAAAAAATAATAATAAAATAGAAAATTATTTTTATATATGTATGAAACCTATACATTATTTGCTTAAAAAATCACCTTGAAAAATATAATCTATATTTATACTATTATATATTTGAAGGGGGTGTTTGACCCAAAATCTTTCAATTTTGACAAAATTTTAATTTTTTAGAATTTTGAATTTTTTTAATTAAAGAAAACAAAAATTGTCATTGGTTATCTAATGGAGTCTCTTGATTTTCTAAAACATTCAAAATTCGAATCTCATTAGGTCTTTTAATGTGTATAATTATTAATCTATCTATCTATACTATAATATATTTGAAGGAGGTCTTTTGACCAAATTCTCAATTCTTAAAATTTTAAATTAATTTTAATTGTTTAGAATAAATTATTTGATTGGTTTGCATTAATTGTTAATTTATTTATTCTCTCTCCTAATCAATCAAGTTCACCATTTATCCATATTTAATAAAATTTTAATCCTCTATAAACTCTCTCTCTCTCTCTCTCTCTCTCATACACACACACACACATACAAAACAAGGATGTAAAAATAGAATAAGTAATAATTTCAATTAATTATATAGTAACATATATGTATAGATAAAAAAATAATAATTGAAACATTATGTAACGCTATACAAATCAGTTTCAACTTTCAATTTAAGAAATATTAGAAAAGTTAATGTAGACATAATGTCATTTGTAAATTAATAAAAACTTTCAACTAAAATTTATATGACTCAAACTTAAAAAACATTTTAAATATGATATGTCATGTAATAATTTAAAAGATGTAAAAAAACATTAAAATGTGGATACAATATCATTTCCAATATATTTTTCATCTTTTTATATAATTTAACGCTACATGAAAATTTATTACCTAACTTTTGTTTATGCATTGTCGTATCTTTGTCTTCAAATTTTATTGGGTATTAGATTGTCTAATTTATCTATTATGCTTTTTAAAAAGAATATATTAATTTCTTTTGAATTTTATTATTTTACTTTGTGGTTCATTAGATATAAATTTCAATACATTACATATTGTTATAACTACAGTCCAATGTGTTCATTATTCTGTCAATATTTATAAAATTGTTAAATTTGATAGATTATTCTTAACTGTTGGTATTGATATTTTTTTATCAAATCGTTGTATTAGTTAATTGGATTTCTCATATTTTTGTTTTTCATCATATTTCAAAATATTTTCCTTAAGAAAAATATAAGTTTGAATATAGACATAATACTAATTTTTTGTTTTGCATTTAATGTTGTTTTTTTCCTCCTATTTTTATTTTTCCTTTTTGTTCTACAATTTTCTTTTTTGTTTTATGAGTCACTCTATTAATAAGAATGGGAATAAAATCCATTAATTTGAATAATAGTGATGTGGAATATTTCCGACCAGATCTTTTGGGCCACGTGTCACTTTCCGACCCCTTCATCAAAGGCAAGTCGAACAATTGGCCGAGTAAGAGACTCTTCGGCCGGCCCTGTTCGAGTCCAACGAATTGTTTGAGGTTGGGTTGTGTGGTCAAATTTAATTTCGACTGGGCCCACACCGCGTCCTATCATCTCATGTTGGCATTAAATGTCCTGCCAACTCAAGGTGTGGGGCAACTACTTAACCTCATACCTCATTAATTAAAAAAACCTAATGCCATTCGATTAAGCCTTTAGGCTTGGGCCACTCCACATCATCACATGATGGCTTACTAAGTCTACGAACCCCATGGAGGAAGATCTATATGACCATATTATAAATACCCTCGTATTTATGGTAAGAGAGACATTAATTGCACGTCATCTACTTATATTGCTCAAATATCTACTCAAATCCAATCATTTATTTAAGTATCGGAAGGTTTTAGCCGAGACTCATCTTGACTAGCTCACGTTGCCTTTCCTCTGTTGTAGGTCCCAATCATCATCTTGATCAACCCATTTACCACTTATTCGACTGAAGCATCCGTTCTATTCAATTGCTTCTAGATTCGACCCGCATCAAATAGTATGATATGAACTAAGTAGATTAAATATATTACTTTCTCCTTCTTTATTTTGAATACCGTGGCTATTCAGAAATATTTGAAGTTTCATAATTAAGTTTTAGAATAAGTTTTTCTTTATTATACATTTATTGTGTTGAAATATATAGTACATGCTCAAAAAATAACTTGAAATTTGAGAATAAATATATTTAAGATATTAAGAGGTTCTCATGATTATTACATTGGTCAAAATATAATTTTTTTTTATATTTGTGATCTATTTAGTTTTTTTTATCCTTATCTTTTATAAATTTATAGTAATCCAATTTAATGTATAATAAGTTTTTGACAATATTATACTTTTAAATTAATATCGGGCGTAGCACGGATTCTACGCTAGTACCTTAATAAGACATCTTTCATCATAATTCCTCAACACTGTACCCAGTTCCATAGCGCATCACTTTATCATCCATTCTCTTTATTCTTTTCAATTATATAGGAATGTAAATTTATTTTTTATTGATCTTGAATTGTTATATTTTCCTATTTTTTTACTATTTTCTTTCTTATTGTTTATACATCACTTATCATCCACTCTTTTTCTTCTTTTCGATTATATAGGTATGTAATTTTATTTTTTATTGATCTTGAATTGTCATCTTTTCCTATCTTTTTACTATTTTCTCTCCTATTGTTTATTCGACTATAAGACTTATTTTATTTTTGTTCTCCTATTACTATTTGTTTCTCATAGTTTTAGGTTTTTTTTTTAACTTCATTATGATTCTCCATTTTACAAGTATTTCAACACTCTTTTGTGCTCACATTGTGGAATTATTCATACTGGACGTCATTTCTTATTGATAGATTTGTGCTTTTAATTTTCACTTAATTTGTTTTATTTTTTACTTTATCATTAATTTCTTTTTATGTTTATTGTATTTGACTTTTTACATTTTAAAAATTTATACGAGTTTGTTAGTTGGTATTCTTCTTCTTCTTCCCCTCCCCCCCCTTTTTTTTTGTGTGTGTATACAAGTTTATTTGCTAAAAGTTGATATATATAACATTTTCACCTAATTTTGTTTTTTTGGTTTGTATTCTTCTTCATTTTTTTTATTTTTTATTTTTTCATATAAAAATCTATTTGGTAAAAGTTGATATATCCAATATTTTCACCTATGTTTGTTTTTTTTTAATTTTACCACTGTTGTTATTTTATACATTGTTGAATATTTTTTCCATAAGAAGTTGGAGTTTTTTTTCTTTTTCTTTTAATATTTTATTTCACTAATTTTTGATTCCTTTTTGCTCAATTCTTATTTCCTCTAATTTGTGTTTAGTTATCTTCATCTTAGTTACACTTTTTTTCATCAAAATTTCTCTTTATTTTTTATTTTTTTCTTTTGGCATCAAAGTGCTTGAAAATCACCCAATTTCTACCCTTAATGTTTATTTTTTATTGGCACATGAACATAATTTTATTTTTTGACATTTGACATTAGATTTTTTTTGTTATGATATTATATATATATATATGTATATGTATGTATTTCTATGAATCATATAATTATTATTTTCCTATTTTGTGACAAAGTTTGAGAAATAATATTCGCACAAATGATATTTATTATTTTGAGATACAATTAAATGGCTACAATGGTGTTTATTTAGTTTTTGTCATTTTTGTTTCATGTGAGTCATATAATTATTATTTTCCTATTTTATATCAAATTTTGAGATAACGTAATTGTTCTAATGATATATGACCCCTAAATAAGGGGAACAAGAAAAAAGAAATTAATTAATGAGATTTCATAATCTTAGGAAAGTAATGAAAATAAATGATTTATTTGATTCGAGTCTTAAGAAAGTAAGGGAAGTAACAATAATACATTATAAGGAATTAAATAGTTAACTCATGATGCACAATTTATAAAATATTATGGATCTATAAAATTGACTTTCCTTATGGAAATTAATTATTTTGCACAAACTTATAATTTTATTTACCATACAATGCATATATCTTAAGATCCATATTCATGAAAATATAATGGTCTTATCTAGAAAGTAACTATAGAAACCAACAATACAATGATCTAATACCAAAATTGGCCATTCAAAATAATAAACAAATCAAAATTATATATTATTTTATTAATTAAAAAAAATATTTTCATCAACTCATGTTATGATTAAATTGTTATAAATTAGATTTAGAAAAATATGCTTATTATCAATAATCCTATCAATTGGATTTTTTGTGCATTAGTATGAGATTTATGCTAGTAACATATGTATTGCATTCTATTTAAGCATTTTGATTGATGTTATATATAATTTAATAAAATATATTATTAAAATTTAGAATTCGAATTTTTAAAAAAGTTAAAATATTTAAAAAATTTATTTCACATTCAATTTATTTATTTTAAATTAAAAATATTTATAATTAAATTTAATTTATTAAATATTTTAATTGATCGGATATACTAAAATTTGAATCGAATTCTAATTAAAATCCACTTGATTAACACACGCCTAACTGCAGGAACGTCAAAAACAACGAAAGGGGGTTGGTGAAGGTGTAATCAGCCCAACCAATTTAGACGAACAAGTCCAAAGTTGAACGTAATACAGAAAAAAGTCCAAGTGGAGGCCAACTAAGAACCTCAACGCATAACCCCGTCCGCGTTCACCACTCTATACACACCAATTTTACTTTATAATCGTTGCTTAAAAGTTCAAACATAAACCTCACAATTCGCATACACCACCCACCCCACTGTCCCGCCCCCTCAATAACAGCTACTTAACGTGCCCGCTTGTTCTAGCAAATCCCCATACTCACCACTGCTTTTCTTTTTTTCATTGCCCAAATTTCCAGAGAGAGAGAGAGGGGGATGGAGAGAGAGATTAATGGGATTGTGAAGAAAACTGTGTTGGATGATCTGATAATGACGGCGGGCGGTTGCGCCGTCGTGGATGGTGGTTTCGCCACCCAGCTGGAGCGACACGGCGCCTCCATTAACGACCCTCTCTGGAGCGCCCTTTCCCTTATCAAAGAACCCGATCTAATCAAACGGGTATGGGTCCACATACATATATATCTTGCGTTCTGTTTTCTGCATACAACTGTATAATTTAACATATGTTAATATTATTGGCCATTAATTAATTAACTCCCAAATGGCAGTGACATCTAAAATTAGTACAGAGCCAACAGGGTTGGTAAAACCATATCTTATATATAAATTTAAAATTTTACCGTGCTAATAATCATAAAATTTGTGAAAATTCAAAATTGTCCCGAAAAGTTAAAATTCCAAACCCTTGATCCAAAAAGGTGTAGAAATTGATCTTTATTGGTTGAATGAATCCAGGTACATTTGGAGTATCTGGAAGCTGGTGCAGATATAATAGTCACTTCATCCTATCAGGTTTGCAACATTGCTTATTCTGAGATTATTTGAACTGTTTGTCTTAAACAAAATCCAAGGATATGGTACTATGTAAATGTTTGATTCCTTTTTTTTTTTTTTGGTATTTTAACACCCCCCAACTACACGTGTAAAATTGCTTGATTTGTAATAGTTTGCATTTCAAATTTGCAAAAGTACTTTGTAACAAACTCTACTTTGGGGGTAATGTTGGGGGATTTCAATTAAAAATTTTATAAATCCCAAATCAAACAAGCTTACAAAAATGCTTAAATGTGATAATTAGAATTTAACAGTTTTATAGTTGAAATCCCAAATCAAACACGTCCTATTACCTATGCACAAACACGAGATATTGTTCATTAGTAATGCTTCTTTGTTGGAACTTTTATCTAATAACAGTTGTAAGGATATGATTTCTAATAGTTCCATAAATAAACAGGCAACTCTGCCAGGATTTGTATCGAGGGGATTGTCCATGGTAGAAGCAGAGTCATTGATTAGGAAAAGCGTAAAAATTGCTGTTGAAGCTCGTGATAAGTTTTGGGCTTCTGTAAGGAGGAAATCTGGACATAATTACAACAGGGCTCTGGTTGCAGCCTCCATTGGAAGCTATGGTGCATATCTTGCTGATGGATCAGAGTACAGGTTGTTTAAACAATGATAATCCATACGTCTAAATAATAAAAACTTCTAGTTTCTCTGATTAAAAAAAATGAATTCCAAATCCAATAAATGGAGCATTTTTCATATCAATGATTCCTATCTGCGGTGTCTTTCAGCGGGAGGTATGGTGACAATGTAACTTTGGAGAAATTGAAGGATTTCCACAGACGCAGGCTGCAAGTTCTTGTGGAAGCAGGCCCTGATTTGCTTGCTTTTGAGACTATTCCTAACAAACTAGAGGCTCAGGTCTGCCTCAGACATATTTTTACAATATTCAACAACATTATTTAATTTACATACTAATATTTAGTTTGGTAAATTTGATTACCTGATTACCAGGCTTGTGTTGAGCTGCTTGATGAGGAAAAGGTTGAGATCCCAAGTTGGATCTGCTTCAGCTCGGTTGATGGTGAAAATGTCCCATCAGGCGAAAGCTTTGAGGAATGCCTGGGCATCATTAACAAGAGTAGCAAAGTTAGTGCAGTTGGAATAAATTGTGCACCACCTCATTTTGTTCTTAGCCTTATCGAGAGATTCAAAGAGGTAACCTTAATTTCAGATAATAGTCGATTTTGAATAAATGTTTTGGAAAATCCTCTGTTTTGTGAAACCTGAAACAACGTGTATTTACAGAGTACTGCTAAGGCTATAGTTGTCTACCCAAACAGTGGTGAGATATGGGATGGCATTGGTAAAAGATGGATGGTGAGTTAAAGCTAAATTCTCTCCCTTGTCCATGTAAGTACATTAATATCAAGAAATCTAATTTTTGGACAAAAATACAGAAACCCCCAACAACTAAAACTATTGTTTGAACTTATTTTGTCAGCCATCAAAATGTTTTGACTGATGAGAAGTTTGAGTTATTCGCTTCAAGATGGCGGGATGCGGGAGCCAAACTCATTGGTGGCTGCTGTCGGACTACACCTTGTACAACTAGAGCTATTTCTAAAGTTTTGAAGGAGAGAAAACCTGATTTTTGGAATTAGGCTAGTTTAGAAAATTGCACTTCACAGTTCATTATCAATCTAAATTATATATTTTTTCATTTAACCAAAAGTTTTGGCTTTGTATTTTGTTGATATGATAGAACACCCTTTATTGCTTAAAAGGCCAAGTTCAGTATTCTGTAATTTCAAGTTAGCTTTTCTCTTTCAATCAGGGGGGAGACACTGAAAACAGCGACTGGTTAATAGATGAAAGAAGATGCTGGAAAATGTACTTGCTTAACCATATATTGGTGATGGCATGGATACGATGAAAATAAGGAAGATGATATCATCTTCTTTCAGTTTTCTTCTGTAACTGTGGCTCACATGACCAAACTGATCTTGTCCCAAGTTACAGAATAGGTTGCATAAAATGGCACAACAATTTGTGAGCTTAATAGATGGACTGCAGAAATCGATACTGTCGCTCTTGTGCTGATTATTGGTTTAAGTTTCAGAGTAATGGCTGCACTGTCGATCCCATCCAAAAAAATATAAAAAATTTGGACATATATATATGCATGCAAGTCTTGGCAAATGAGTGTTCCAAGGAATTATACTGGTATAATACTCATGAAAATTGGAAGAAAAAGAAAAAACTTGACAGCTTTGTTTTAGTTATCATGACCTTTGTCGTGTGTATCATCTTCCCGTCATAGGATGTCTTTCCTCTTTTACTATGTGCAATTTATTATATGTCCAAGCCATCTATGGAACTCCTCAGGGGAAACGATTCTACATAAGATAGTGAAGTTTTAAAATCCAAGAACTGATTCCTATGTAAAGTAAATTTGGTTATAGCAATGAAGAATTTATTGTGAATAAACAAAAACATCTCTTGGAACTGGATTCAAAAAACTGAGTTTGAAGTCAAATTTACTATTCAAAATATATCTATATTATTATATATTTGAAAAAGGCGTTTGATCCAAAATCTTCTAATTTTGACTTAATTCTAATTTTTCAAAATTTTGAATTTTCTTATTAATTTTTTTTCATTGGCTACCATATGAACTATCTTGATTTCCTAAAAAAAAAATCAAAATTTGAATCTTATTAGTATTCTTGATGTGCGATAACTATTCATTTGTCTTTCCATAAATAATAATAATAAAAAAAAACTCTTCATTTATCTATCCCTATAAAAAATGTTTTTTTCCTTAACCTAACAAAATCTCGTTTACCCTAATTCCTTTGCTTCAAGTCGACAACCATCATTCTTATTCTCATTCATTCGATCTTTTTCATATTCATTATCAGATAGATACGCAATTTCATTTTCTATTGATCTCAAATCAGTGTTTCCTTTTTTCATGTGTATTTTTATTTTTTATTCCAAATGTCTCATTCAATCCATTTTTTTAGATTCATTGTTCAAGAGGTATATAATTCAATTTTTTCTGATTTCAATTTTTTGTTTTTTTGTCTTGGTTTGTTTTAAACGAATGAAATGGGTTTTTACTTTGTTATTTTTACTCATTCAATCCATTTTTTTTTATAAATTCATTATTGAAGAGGTATGCAATTATATATATATATATATATATATATATATTTATACATTAAGTCATCATTTTTTCCATTTCAATTTTTTTTTAAAAAAATGAAGTGGGTTTTACTTTGTTATTTTTACTTATGGTAAATAACTGCTTAAGCCTTCAAAGGTTTTAGATGAACAATCGCCATGCCCATTTCAAATTTTTATTTATTATTCATTTATAATATCCAACTTATTTAAAATTCAAATATATTTAATTTATCTATTTAGTTAAAAGATTTTTCTGCCATTTTATTAGTGTGTATATATATATACATATACATATATATATTATAGTTTTTATTTATTGAGCTCCTATCATTTATAATTTTCATTATTTTCTAAAACCATTTAATTTGTTTTTGTTTTAATGTTGTTCGTTCTCTTTATTTGTTGTGGAATGTTTCTCTTTGTCTTCATAGTTCTTTTCTTCACTTATTTGTTCATGATAACAATTTGTTCATTTTTCCTTTCATGGCCTATCTAATTATTAATCTTCCAATTTAATTTCTACAATCATACTTTGATAGATATATTTATTAGAAGTCTACACCTTTTTGTATTTTCTATTGATTGAGGGGATATTTTAGGTTTTAAATTGCCACATTGCTTTCCTTTTCCCCCTATAAATTAATAAAACTCATCATTTAACTTTTGGTTCCATCCAAAATCTCCGTCTCTACACTTTTTACATCCTTTTTCATGTAATATTTATCTTTAAGTAACAGTTTATCTGACTTTATTTTTCCTTTAAGATTTTTACTAATTATTTGTTTATAACTTTCAATTTAACTTGTTTAAAATTTAGATTGTTTTATTTTATCTCTTCAATTAAGAGATCTTTCTGCTATTTTTATTAGTATCTCTTTTAAGTAGTAGATTTTATTTATCGAGACTCCTATAATTTATAAATTTTTGTTTCTTAAAACCATTTGTTTTTGTTCTAATATTGTTAGTTCTCTTTATTTGTTGTGAAGTGGAAATCTTTTTTAAGTCGTAGATTTTATTTATAGAGACTCCTATCATTTATATTTTCGTTGTTTCTAAAGCCATTTTCTTTTGTTCTAATGTTGCTTGAACTCTTTATTTGGTGTGAAGTGTTTTCACCCATGAAAGAAAATAATTTACCCACGTACTTATATTTGAATTGATAATTGGTATTTACAATTTTTTATTTTATTATTGCTATTTATATTTATGTACTCATTATAAATATGACTACGATTTCTTTATTTTTAGACAATGTTCTTTTTGTCCATGGAATTCTTTTTATTTTATATTTTATTATGTCCACATCTCCCTATAAATGCGGATATTGTCAAATTATTATTATTATTTGGATGCATTATTATTATTACACAACAATATATTTATTTGAAAATAAATTTTCTTTATTGCTTTTCTATTAAGTTGAACGACATATTTCAGATCCCAATTATTATTATTTAATGTAAAAATATATTTGAAATAATAGTTAGATTATAATTGATAATACTAAATTATAAAAATTATTTTCCCATCTATTTTATTTGGAATATGTATAGTTTTTTTTAAAAAAAGTTTATATATACTTTTTTAATACATAAAATTTGAAATAATTAAAATTATTATAGTTTTTCAAATATTAATGCCGTGCATAGCTAGGGTGTTATGCTGGTTAGTATCTTGTATTTTAGCACCTGGCCCCATCTAATCTTATCTTACTTGAAGAGAAAAGAAGAGTCAATTTTATGAAGCCTTATTATATTAAGCGAAGAATATCTGTGACAGGAGGGTCCTAAATTAGTATTCTATATAGATCCTTGCCGGTTTCCAGTGACTACAATGGCAGAAATGAGAAATCAGAATGATCCCATACATCATTTGGCCTTTGCCCATTATTAAATGCATTATTTATTGTCAGCGGCCCTTCATGCAAGCAACAGAAGCTTTGAAACCGATGAGTCATTGTCAAGTGCATGACTCTAACATACCTTCACGGGTTTTATGCAGCGATGCCCCGGCTCCAAGATTTTTACGTGTCTTCTTGACAAAAAGAATAAGCTTTTGAATGGATAAAGTCTCCACATCATACTCTATATATATATATGTTTGATGACATACATGTTAATTTGATACTATAATTTCATCCTTTTTCTTGTTTGTCTTGATGATATTGTAAATCCCATATATAAAGCTGATTGTAACTAAAACAAAGAGGCCGAATCGCTGGTTTAATTTGATTACATTTTAGCGCTACACTCAGCGCCGACTTTATCAGGAAAATGATCACAGTTAATCCATATGTTTCATTTAATTTTTGTTTGTACATAAGTTTCATCTGATAAAAAGGCATGCAACTGAATGATTTACCATGGAAATGGGGGGACAAAAATGGACCATGCTCGCAGCTAGAGAAAGAGCTAGATATTTATGGGTATGAACTTAACAGAATATGGTCCCCTGATACCATTATCTCAACAACTTCTTTTTTTCAACCTATACTATATACCCTAGGTCAATATTTAGTAGACGGACTCGGCAGGGATTAGAATGTTAATCCCAATTTCAGTGATATTTTTTCTCCTTTTTCTGGAAGCGGGGACCAAAATCCAGCTGAACAATGATCCTCCCAAAAAAGGTCTCCTTCAAATTTAAAAGCAAGAAATTGACATTGGATAAATATCTGCATAACTAACTCTCATACCAGCAGGTGGGCTCCACTAGAAATCCCATAATCAGACGTCCAGCCAATCAGCATCCAGAGATTAGGATTAAATTTTGAGTCCCATCCAATAAGAGAAAAGATAAGGCCCTCCAATGGGGCTCAAAAGTGCAAACGCACATTCCCTACGTAAAAAGTGAGCAAAAAGTTCATGTTGTGGGTCACTCTCATAATTGACAACTCTAAATAGTAAATATAACCTGTACATAAACAGGAACTCCAATGTGCTTTCTTTCTTGCCTTTTGGAGCACCAAATTAAAACTTTACTTTGATTTGATTGCTTAGCATTATTTATTTATTTATTTGTTTTTCCCAAAGTCCACAAATATATACACAAGAAAATATCTCCATGATTTCTTCAGCCAGAAAAGCTGCTAATGCAGTCAGAGCTTGCGATAGCTGTATTAGAAAAAGGGCTCGTTGGCATTGCGCTGCTGCTGATGCCTTCTTGTGCCAATCTTGCGACTCTTCGGTTCACTCGGCGAGCCCGTTGGCCCAACGGCACGACACGGTTCGCCTTGAAACCGCGGGATCGATCAAGTGTTCTGATGATCATTCCCGACTGCAAATATTTGTGCCCGCATGGCACCAGGGTTTCACCCGGAAAGCTCGAACGCCGAGACAGAAAAAGCATGCTAGTAAGCTCAGCCCTGACGGGTCCGTCAGCGGCCTGAGTAACACGCTTCACCTGGTGCCGGAAATTGAACATTCCAATGACGAAAATGAGGAGCAGCTTCTTTGTCGGGTGCCAATATTCGAGCCGTTTGTTGCGGAACTATGCAATTCCTCGAATTCGAATGAGGCTGCCAACGATGTTAATCAGGGTTTCAGGCAAGAATCGAAACACTTGGCGAATGATTTCAGCGAAGAAATGAACCATTTAGAAGTGTTTCTTCCATCTGAAATGGATCTAGCAGAATTTGCGGCTGATGTGGAGAGCCTACTGGGTAAAGGGCTCGAAGACGAGTCGCTCGATATGGAAGGGCTGTGTATTTTGGGCGAGACGAGTGATGAGAAGGAAAAACAATCGTGTCCTTTGGGAAGAAAAAGGGTGAAAGTTGAAGATATTGAAGAGGTTGGAGAAGTGGGAAATCATCATCCAGTTGGTGGGGAGTTTACTGATTTGGGAAGAGAGACTTTTGAGCTGAATGATTCTCCGATTACAACGAAAAGCTTTGAAGATTCTAAGAAGGTGTTCGATTCAAAGAAGATTTTTCTGAGGCTTGACTATGCAGGCGTCATGTCAGCGTGGGACGGCCGCAAGTCTCCGTGGACCAACGGAGAACGGCCTGATTTTGATTCCGATGGATGCTGGCCTGGTTGCCTGGTGGGTTTTCTCGATTAATTTCTTTATCCATCATGCCGTTTTCATTAATTTTGTCAAATATGTCACGTTCCAATTGCTAAAAGGTTAATTATATAGGAAAATGCAATAGGAATGAAATATTTGTAAATCTTATTCGGAATGCATATTGAATTTCAGTTGAACAAACATATATATGAGCAGTTAGAATGTGTCACCAAGCAATTGTCAAGAGTTTTAATTATTTATTTCTTGCTTATTCAGGGAACATGTAGTACAATGCATGTGTGTGGATACATGGGAATGATGAGCGAACGAGAAGCGAGAGTGTCGAGGTACAGGGAGAAGCGGCGGACGAGGTTGTTTTCGAAGACAATAAGGTACCAAGTTCGGAAATTGAATGCCGAGAAGAGGCCCCGGATGAAAGGGAGGTTTGTTAAGAGAGCTGATTAGTTTCGGAAATTGAATGCTGAGAAGAGGCCCCGAATGTTGTAACTGTCAACTTCCAGCCTTAACTACTCGTAGCTGTTTGAACGGAGGTTAGCTCCGAGAGTCTGTATAATAATTAAACCAATAAACGTACATATAGCAATGCTATATAACGATTTTGCACTGTTCACTTTCATGTGTTGACGCTATCAATGAAATATTCAATCAACACAAAGAAAAATGTGCTAGATTTGTAAACTGTACATTATGTACAAGTAGAGAGAAAAAGACGTAATGAGAGTATGGTTCTGCAACTTTTTTTTTTTGATCACGAGTCAATGAGCCATGGTCGTGGCTGGTTGACGTGTAGAGTGGTCCTTGGGATTATAACATTTATTACGGATCAGTGCCACGCAGATACTCGATCTTCACTCGCTCAAAACCCCAAAATATCTTCCTATGTATTTCTTCTTTCTATTTTCGTGATAATTCTAATTCTTAGTGCAATCATTCAATCACAAAATATATATATATATATATATATATATATATGTATATGAAATCGCTTGACTTTTCCTTCACAAACACTAAGATTCTATTTTCCTTCATATATTTTTACATTATTTATATTTATTTTTTTGCCTAACCTATATTATTATACTAAATGTAAGGTTTTGACTTTTCCTTTAGTATGTTTAAATGTATTATTCATAAATACCCTTAATAATTTTAACGACTGTTCTCTCCAACAATGTAATTTTATATTTTATATTTTTCTTTTCTATTCTCATCTCTCATATCCTTCTTTTCAAAATTTTGTTCTGCCTTACATTTATATTTATTTTCAATAAACAAAAAAAATTTCTTTTTAATTTATTTTTAAACTTATCCAAAACTTAATAAATATATTATAAGTAATTTAAAAGATAGTATAGATAATAAAAATAGTTAACAAATGTATATATACATATATATATTTATATAGAGAATTTAATTTTGTAGTATTTAAATTTAACCATTTAATTAGATTATATTTAATTTTTATTTTGCATATATATCGAATGTGCTTCATATTCTAATATACATAAATAGGAAGGACACATGTATACATAAAACGGTTCATAAGTAACATGTACAGCAAAAGTTGGAAAACATGGAAATTTGCTCTTCACAGCTAGCTTTGGAAATTAAACAGAGAGCGAAAATTTTAAGCACAAAGATCATTGTAAATTCGACAGACCAGAAGAACAATCCCGTATGAGATAATTTGTCAAGTAATTAACATATATGATAGTTAATTAATCAGAAAGGGCAGTTTATGAGGCCGACCAAAGCTGAAGCCTGAAGGTGGTTTGGGCCAATGTCTTATCCAGCCCAACTACAAGGTCCACACTCATTGTATAACACATAAGTATAGAGATTAAGAGGGTGTTCAGAAAGTTGATTGCTAGCTTAATGCTTAATTAATTAATGATGTAATCTTTGCAGCTCTGTTGTGTTGTTGTTGTTGTTATTGTTCTTTATAGAAAGTGACAGAACGCATTTCTTTAATTGTAATTATATTAACTGTGTTTATTTATTAAATATATAATGTTCATATTTATATAGTTTTTGATTATATATGAGGCCTTCACCCCCTCATTAGCATCGATTATAAAGCCTCTTTTCTTATTATTAGGATTTAAGAGTTGATGTAATGATTCGTCAACAGTCACGGATTGATAAATTAATTAAGTTACATCGCCAATTGATAAGCCCGCTAGCTCAACCGACGAATCAAAGTGCGACCTGTGTGGATCCGTGAAATATATATGTCAAAACCTAAATAACAACATTTATAACAGATAGTGATTTTTGTATTTTATATTATAAATATATGTGGCGACCCGCTAAAGGAAAATATTGAGCATCGTTTGTTTTCCTCTTAATTAATTATCAATATGTTGTGTTGCCACATGTGTAACCTTAAGCTAAAAAATAATATAATAGAATCCTCATGGCATCGTTGAATAAAATATAACAGCGTGCATAAAGCCGTCATTAATGCTGTCATCAGATATTTTACATGCTAAAATTCTTAAGATTTCTCTTAATTAATCCATTTAATTCAATGTTTGTCGCATAAACCTTTTTTTAAAAAAAAGGACGAATTACACTGACTACCCCTGAGGTTTGGTTAATTTACGAAAAACCCCCTACTTTTTCAAAAATTACCAAAAACCCCCTAAGGTTTCAAAAATATTACAAACTTATTCAAATTTCCGAAAATATCCTTCCCTTTTTTTGGGTGATTTACACTGACCACCCTGAGATTTGGTTAATTTACGAAAAACCCCCTATAGTTTCAAAAATTACCAAAATCCCCCCGAAATTATACCAATATTACAACTAGCACCTATTTAGGTTGACGTATTAACAATATTAAATCTTTTTTTTCCCCTCTGTAATATTGTTATCATAAAATTTTCATGTAATAGATTTGAAAAAAAAATGTGATTATTTATTCAAATAAATATTCTGAATTTAATGCATTAAAGGTATCTACCAACACATCAAGCATGTTATATTATCGCTAATACGAAGTAAATTTTAAGAGAAATGAGTTAGAGTCCTCAAGCTAAATAAAATTTTCAAGTGCATTATTTAATTTCAATTTTTTATTTCAATCAATATTTATATTTCTCATTTCACATAATGGATATATACGATGCATATAATTATATTTTTCTCAAATATAAATTTAGCACATATTATGTATATTTAGTATAAATTCATAACATTAAATTCAGAATATTTATTTGAATAAGTAATCATATTTTTTTTTCAAATCTGTTAAATTAAAATTTTATGATAACAATATTACAGAGAAAAAAAAAATTAATATTGTTGATAAGTCAACCTAAGTAGGTGCTAGTTGTAATATTAGTATAACCTCAGGGGATTTTTGGTAATTTTTGAAACCAAAGGGGTTTTTCGTAAATTAGTCTAATCTCAGGGTGGTCAATGTAAAACACCCAAAAAAGGGAAAGGGGTATTTTCGGAAATTTGAATAAGTTTGTAATATTTTTGAAACCTTAGGGGGTTTTTGGTAATTTTTGAAAAAGTAGGAGGTTTTTCGTAAATAAGCCAAACCTCAGGGGTGGTCAATGTAATTTTTCCTAAAAAAAATTAAGAAAGACTGTCAACTGGTAATTAAAGGGACTAAGAAATTTGCCTTAAGGCTCAGTTAAATTTTAGAGGTCTTGTCCAAGTTCGAATTTTGAGCTCTTGTAACTAATTATATATAGTTAAATTATTTTCACAAGTTGGGCAATGACAAAACTTAAATTGTTGATATTTTTAATTAGTGATGTATATTGTGACAAATTATGATATAAAAAAAATATTATAATCGTAGTGATAAATTTTATCAACTATGTGTGTATCACTAATATCAAAAGTGACAAGTCACTTAATTAAACCTCAAATTTTTATAATTTGCTTTTAAAAATTGCATACGGCAACAATATAAACAGAAAGCTCTATTATTTTTGTTGCTGCGGTTGTAGGATTATTTTTTAAAAAGCCTGCTTATATATACAATGAAAGTATTTTTATGATTTCTGAGGTAAATAGAAGAGTTGTACTTTGAAAATAAGAAAATATTGACTGGTGCTATAATTTTGAAAAGAGGAGGTACATCAAACCTAGACGAACACGAAGATGTTCTTTATAAATTATAATAATAACGACTTACATGAACGCTGAATCAGTGTGTTTTCATGGTACAAATACCTTGAATCGCCATGTCTGAGTGAGTGTGACATAAATAATAAGAAAGTATTTTGGGATATTGCTTTTGCGATTATTTATTAATTTTTGGCAACCCTTCGCGGCAACTAGCCACCGTTCCTCAAGAATCATTCCAAAAGCCACAATACGTGTTCAAAAACAACAAGATTCTTCATCAACCAACACTAGCAATGTCTTAGTCTTTGTTTATTTTTTAATAAATTGGCAATGTCTTAGTCTACAAGTTTAGATGCAAGATATTTCAATTAAACTAGCACAGAATCACTAATCACTACTTTGGTGTCTAAAAAGAAGGATTCTACTCTGAACTTGAATTAGTCAACTCTTTCAATGATTCGGTGCTATCAAATTAGTTTCGTTATAAGAAAAGAATGATATTCATGAAAAAAAAGTTAAATAATAATGTTAAAATTATCACACGCTATATATATATATAGCGTGTGATAATAAATTTTATTTTTACCATAATAAAATTTTATAAATTTATTAGTGGCAATTATTTTATATATGTATATATATATATACATATATAAATTGTCAGTAGTCAAATGTTGGCAATCAGTGATGGCACAATAGTAAAATTTGACTAATATTCCTCATAATAAATTTTTTTTTTATGACTTTATTGAATCATCACTATATATTTGTTACTAGTTATTCGTAACAATGATTTTATACACGTTTTTATTATTGTACTTTATATTTAGAATAACTATATGTACACAATAATTATTACTATGATTATCGGTATATACTAGTGGAGATATGATTAGTGACTTTGTTAGCTATGGCTTAGGGTTGTCGTGAAGAGTCGTCTCAGGTTAATTAGAAATTAAATCATTATGTACTGACAATAGACTTGAGTTTGAAATCCACCAAGTCAAGAAAACCAATCACGAATAATCAATCTGCGATTTATGTGCATTATTGTCCGAAAGTTCGCAACACTAAGACAACGATTTAATTATTTTTTTACTAGGAAAAATATGCGGCAACCTGCTAAGTAAAAGTGTTAGGCATTAATTTAATCTACCTCTTCTATAAGCTAAAACCAACGATCATGGGTCCACATGTACGAAATCTTTGGCATTATGAATCTAGATTTCTTGAATTAAATCAAATTAAACCAAAGTAGAATCTTGATTGAATCATTAAATAAATGATGCAAGAAATCACTCTCTAGTTCAATCCCGTCATGCATGAAGTCATCCGTCGAATTTTTAATTAAATGGTGAAAAATTGCACAAATTTTCGTTTAATCCATAGAGTTAATTTTGTCCGTAGTTTTTAGAGTAATGGATATGTGCGGGGAAAATTTTATCAGAGTTTAAATCCGGATAATATATGCGTCTAAGTGGTGTGTATGTGCGTATTATTAAAAAAAAAATCATAGTGCTAATCAAAGGCGATGAAATATGGATTTGATTAACCAAAAGTACGTTGTTAAGGTAGTTAAAAAGACGAAAATTACCCAAATTAATATGCCCATAATAATATTGAAGTCCAAGTCAAATACCAATTAATTATATCTTTGGAGTGTGATTACTTGTGTTATATGCGACGAACTTACGACGCTTATCATGGCTATCAGTGTACATTGTTTAATACATAATTTATTTTAGAGCAATATAAGTCCACTACATTAATAGTTTACTCGTAATCATAATTATAGCTTTAGTGTGTAAGCACTGTAGAAAAGGTGGCTTCATTTTCTTTCTTTCTTTTTCTTTTTTCTTTGGAATTATTTTGGGGATAAAAAAAAAAGTTAAAGATGGAGTAAATAATAATGGGTATATACGAGATATTAACCAAATTAAGTACAGCTGAAAAAAGTGTAACTATGACTTGAAAATATTTTATAATGAATAGGGATATATAATTACACTCACCTCTTCTGATTTTAAGTGAAATTACAAATAATCTCCTCTTATTTTAAAAATTATAAATATCCTTAAGATATATATAAGTTTAATAAAATCCATCATTAATCAAGGCGAGATGTAATTCCAAGTTGTATTTCCTGTGTTTTTTGTGGTGCTTTGAGATGAAACTCAAATTATTTTAATAAATTCAAGATATAGAAGTTATATATGAAACCAATTAATTTGGACAGAAAAAAGTAGTAGTGGTGGTGTCGAATTATATGGCGATACTTGGTATTGATTATTGTGGTACAAAATAAAATTACTTCCCAAAAGTTGATGGAATCACAACATTGATTGAGAGGTTTTGTTGGGTTTGATGAATCGCATTTCTTGGTGGCTGGAGTGACTATTATAATGTGAAAAAATTGTTAGAAATTTTGAAAGTTGTTAATAGGTTGATTTTTTTTGTTAAACGACGATAAATATTTGGGGGGTGTTGGTAATTTTTAAAACAAGAGGAAATTACTTGTAATTTCAACTAAACTCATGGAAGGCATGTATAATTGTCACTAATGAATACAAATTGAATATACTGATTGATTTGATTCATTAACTTTTTTTTATCGACCTAGTAATAGAGACAAAATTGATTGGTATTGATAATTAACAATTTTATTTTGCAATTTGTATTTCCTGTAGAGATTCAAGTTCATCCGCTCTTCCCCAAAACTAACACTAGAATGTCGTCATTATATTGATCAAGTTGATATCATTGGCCTCTCCAACTAACATAAACTTTGATTAATTATTAGTTAATTAATTAATTCAAATGTTTACTTTAAAGAAAGACCACTTCTAAAATTAACTTTCCCAATCGACGCAAAGGCAGAGTTGGATTTGACCTCTGCTACTCCTTTACATTTAAAATAAGAAAATTTTAATTCAAATGGATAGACAAATCCAAATCAGTGACGCGACAAACTCATTTGTTTTAAATTATACTTTTAAAATTGGATACTTTAAATTCAAGTTGAGATTGATCGAACCAACATCGATTATTGGACGAGTCAAATTTTTACACCGCGATGATATATGTTATTAACTAGGTTATACAAATATATTTAATTCACTCATTTGTAGTATCCTAACGCTCTTAATTATATGTAAAATTAAAATTATTTAATTTAGCATAATTTATATTTTGAGCCACGATTTGACATGATACTTAAATTTCAGATTTCAAAAAATTGCGTATAACAAATTTTTATTGTGGTAATGTTGGGTGATTTTAATTACAAATTTTATAAATGTCAAGTCAGATGAGCCTGCAAAATATTTTAAATGTATATCTTCAATATAATTGAAATTTCACATCTTATAAATGAAATTTCAAATCAAACAATGTTGCATTATTTTTAAATATCGCAATATAATTTTCAAATTTTAAATCTCATAGTGTTATATGGCTTAACGACACTTGTCGACTTAATTAAGATTCGGTATTGGTGAAAGCAGTACAGTTTGCATGAACGGCAGCTGTATAAAAGAAAGTGCAAACCTGTTATTAGTACACTCTTTTTCTACCAAACGAACACAAACTTTCTTGTATCCATCGCCCAAGAGAAAAATCAAAAATGATTGTGGAATACAAAGTAGAAGAAAAAGAACAATAATCAAATTTGTATTGTTGATATGTTTCTAAATATAATATTTTATATTTCCTAAATAAAACAACATTATATTTTATGTTACGTCAAAATTAAAATTTTGATTGTCTGTCAATGGAGTAATTAAATACTAAGCTAAATTAAGAAAAGATGAATAATAAATTATTTATTTGACACCCTCCCACACCATAGAAGTTTGAGTGAGAGATTGGTATGTTGGTTTTGGGAAATTCTAGCTCAGACCCGGCTCAATCGAACCAGTGTTAATAATGTGGCGAGTGTAAAAATGATAGATAATTTAAGGAGAGTGACCAATCACTTGGCAAGTGCAATACACTTGTCATATGATTTGTTGGGTTCGGCCAAACTAGGTTCGGGTTAAAATTTTTCGTTGGTTTTGCAATTAGCGGAGAGTCAAACTCTATATAATAGTAAAGCAAAATTATATAACAAGTTGGCAACTATGTTTATTTCTACACGTAAATAGTCCCTGAATAAAATATACACTAAGAAACCATTTCATTGCCAAAAAGAAATGGACATGAAAAATTAAAACTAGTGAAATACAATTACTGCTATATTACCTATATATATGTTCTAAGATCTGCAAAATAAAAATTTGGAGTTGCTTAAAACTGGGGGTTTTCACTCAGGGCAATTTCAGGTTTCGCTGTCAGAAATCTCTACGGCAATAGACACGATCACCGGTTTGAGGCGCAAGGTCAAATCCAGGCCGATCTCAGACTCTGGTTTGACTAGGCGAATCGGCGGCTCATCCTGGTTCGCCAAGGCCGGCTCTACCGTTTCAACCGAGAACGAGTCGTGACTGGGAGCCCTCTTCTGTTCCTCACTGAAATTCTTGTAATTATCTTCGCCGCCGCAGTCCCACCCTGTGATTGTAAATTTCGCCTCTGACTGATCACTCATTTTTAACTCATTAGCCACATAGATGATTTTGGTATGGGCGGAGCGCCTCAAGCGGGTTCGGGTCCTTTTGCGGTGGGCGGAGTTCTTGGATATGTGGCGAATGTCGCCACCCCGAAGAGGCATGACGACGGGCTGCTGCCCCTGAGGCTGAGGGGCTGTTGTAGAATTGGGGATTTGCATCATGAGTGGAGAGCCTTGCAGCACGGCCTCCGCGGCGGCCTGGCACCGTGGCCAATTGCCCGACGACATCAGACCCGCCGACCCGTGCACCGGGTTGATGATCCTCCCACAGGCTTCATACAGCAGTGACCTGAATAATTCTGTTTAGTAGTAAAACATGAATTTATATAATCAATCAGTATAAGAGAATTCATGGGGTTAAAGACGAGCACAGTGACATATATAGATACCAGGGTGGAGATGAGGTGGGGCAGCATTGATGAGGTTGACGAGTCCGGCACGGCCGTAGAATTTGGCAAGAAAGAGGGTGGCGTTGGCTTGGGATTCAGGGGATTTGATCCACTGAAGACAGGGCCTGAGGGTGCAGTCTTCGGAGCAGCCTTTGCGGAGGACTCTGCAGCCATTGCAGCTCATTCTCATTCGGTTGCGATTTTAGAGAGAGAGAGAGAGAGAGAGAGAGCGAGAGGGTGTATGGAGAAAAGAGATGCGGAAGAGAGGAAGAGAAGGTTATTTATTTGGAAGGAAAGGGGGAAGCAGCGCAGTAGATGGTTACTGATGTCATGTGGGGGATGACCACTGACCACTGACCACCCCGCAAAGCGATTACTTTTCTGTGTTTGGTTCGGGCAGGAAATATGTTTATTTTAACAACGGCAAATCCCAACTAGCTGCTTTTTTATTGCACAAAAGTTGCTGCCAATGTGCTTTTTATATGTCTCCTTGTATCCTTCGCAGCTGTATGTGTTTAGGAGGTGTTTGTAGATACTATAATTTTTTTTTCTTAATTTGATGAAAAAAAAAATTAGTCATGCAATACTTTTTTCTTTGTTTCTGCTCGAGAAAAGTTAAAATAAGCTAAAAATTGAAAGCTTTTAAACTTTTTTATTAATTTTTTAATTGCTTTTTTAAAATTTAACCACTTATTTTCACATTTTTTTTTTCAAATACTGTCCACTTTTATTATTGAACTTCTTTTCAATTTTTTCTACAACTAAAAGCACAAGTGCTTGCATATACCCCTCTTAATGCTTCACAGCCTTGGGTGAATGACGTGTTCAATAACTGCATTAAATTTTAATTGAGTGAAAAAAATTTAAATAAAAATATGCCATCGACACATCCATTTACATGTAACTAATGTAGCATTTACAAGACCATCACTCAAATCTCTCCAAACTCATCATATTTAGTGAAATCGAATTTCATAATGTGAACTTAAATAATATTGAACGGTGAAATGGTTTCACCTTTTCCAATGCAATAACTGCACTTGGAAACTTTGTCTTTGCTGCTTCATAATGTGTTTGCGAGCACCGAATATATAGAGGAGTATTCATGTGAATTCATGCACCATAATTGTCCACTTTTTGTCTTTTGGTATAAACCTCTTTGAGCTTTCTTGATTGAGTTTTTCTTAGCTAGTGTGGGGGAGGAATGATAAAAACTCCAGAGTTGCTTAATATTTCAAACACTCTTCTTTGTTCAAATTTTGTCATATTCTTAATCTATTAAGATGTGGTCGTTTTAGTTCCATTATTATGTGGGACTTTAATGAACAAGTGATGTTCTACAACATCTTTCTAGAATCGCACTACTTTGCCGACAGTCCAAAAGTGTAAAACACAAATATATCTCCCAACAACGTCTTTCTTACAATTTTACTGAAATCAATATTTTCTAAAAATACGTACAACTTTTAGGTCTTTTTCCTTGTCCTTTTTGCATGGTACTGTCAACTGTGGGCGCCCTGAATGTTCAGAAATCTCGACTTGTTTTTGTTCCTTGTATTAATTAGTGATGGCATTCATAGCAAGCCCTTAAAATACGGATTGGATCCCCAACTCCATAATAGTGCCGCATCCCCTGCCCCATATTCTACATGTGCGGCACGTGTAAATCTTGAAGGTTTACTTAACGACAAAATATTTAATCTCATTAATTGCATTTTTTTTCGTTATCTAATATGGTAAGGAAATCTCTCTCATTAATTGCATTTTTTCGTTATTTAATCTGATAAGCAAATGTTATTCAAGGACTAGTATAGCTATATTTTAGTATTAATTCTACATGTGTTGCTATAAAAGTAGAATGTCGATTTTCATTCAATGATATTTAAATCTCTTCTTAAACGTAGTCTGGACTCGATTATTTAAAAGAAGTGATTAGAATATATAAAATGATTAAGTTCAACTTAATAAATTCTAATTTGAGCTCGAGATGTTTAATGTTCAACTTGAATAAACTCGCGAAATTAAGCTAAATTCAAGCTTTAGCCGAACCTAGATAAGAGACGCCCAAGATCAAGTTACATGAATTAATTTAAACTTTATAAAAGAAGGGCCGAAAAAGCAAGCATAGCCCAATTTATTTAACAGGCCCACTTTCTGTTTGAGATAGCCCAAATTAGGTGACCCATACCAGAGCGTCATTGGATCTTACTCTCTTCACTCATTGGGCTTCCGAAAACAAGTTTGCTAGTGTGACGACCACAGAACAACAAGCCTCTTTTGTACATGTTCAGTTTCACTTGGCGAAAAACAAACGGGAGTGCTTTATTTTTCTTTTTGTTTTTCCCTTACTTTTTAGAGTTAAATTAATTCATTTTACTACTTCATGCCCAAATATAATATATTTCGAAAATTCCAAATTTGGAGATATATTTTTCAAAAATTAAATGTATATAGATAAAAAGAGAATTCAATTTATATGAAAAGAGTCGTGCATAATAGTTGGGTATGAGTAAGATTAAATTATATAATGATAACATTGATATTTTACTGAATTATATAATTCTATTCGCATTTAATATTTCTTTACTATCGCAAGTAACTGGAAAATGGCTAAAATAGGTCGCTGGTATTTCACTCATACAATGATGTATCAATTATTCTAAAACATGGGTTTGCACAACACCAAAGAATCTGGTAAGTTCAAAAGACCGTGTGTGTGTGTGTGTGTGTGCATATTATATACATATATGTATACACACATACATGTAGAGAGAGAGAGAGAGAGAGAGAGAGAGAGAGAGAGAGAGAGAGAGAGGAAAAGAAACACGAATGACAGCAGTTGCATACACATAATTTGTTGAAATAGTAAAGAATTAATTAAGGGGACGTGAATAGTAACGAGTGGACTTTGGAGTTTGGAGGGTACGCAGTGATATGGGACAGAGGTTGAGTCAATTTGATTCCATTCCAAAACGCTAGCAAACAAAGGGTTCCCTGAACACTAATTAAACTCAATCAGCTTTTTCAACTTTGATCCGCCGCACAATACGTGACTTTTTCTGACCTCGGTTTCAATAATCCTCTTCCCATTTAGAAACCTCACATTTCAGGGCTAACGAAAGACTACACTTGAGACAATCTCAAGATACCATCCATTTCATTATTTCGGAAAATTTCGATCCTCTCAAATTTATGCACAGTTGGATACTTATACACAAGATTTTCAATTTTACGAGTCAATTGAATTGTGATGAAATATAACAAGTTGTTAATATTTTTAGATTGCGCAAAATTATATCATACAAAGGATTACACTTTTTGCGATTAATTGCGTGCTCTTCAATTTAAATGTGAGCTGATACCAATTTTTGTGAGCTATATTTAGCCTTTATTGGTGTTATACGCTGACAAAAGTCAGTACTTGTGCTAATTGTTCATGTATCTGATACGTTCGCAATTGAGCACAAAAGTAAACATAACATAGTAGAAGGATGCAAGTCGCTACTACTATTTTCTTAGTTTTTACTTATCAAAAAGAAAAGGACTACACTTCTCTTGCTCCATTAGCTTGTGCTCTGAATAATCACTGGAACTACATTAATATTAGGGTAGTCCTGTAATTACCCTTCAATGGACTTTTTTTTTTTAATTAATAGATATAAAATCACATTTGTTGACAAATTAGAATATATAGTGGTCTGAACATCACTTAACCATAGAGTTCTAACTTCTAACTCTGGTCACTGCTTCAAATTTAAATGGAAATAGTGTGAGCCCTTTGGACCCCTCTCTCTCTTACACGTAGAATTTTGGGCCTTACACCGCACCTATATCTGTTGTTACAGTGTTTTTGAAATTTACAACAATTATTTAATATATTCGTCCAGATAGATGTCATAAACTAGTTTCACATTCAATTAGATTAAGTCATCGCTGTTCAGTAGGACGAATTTTATTTCTTCTCTCCAGACATAGTTGGGCTTGTGCTACAGATTATCGTACCTGATAAACAATCATACATATTACAAAAGGATGTGATAATATGAAAATATCACTAATTATACACACTATGGGATAAGAAATTAGTTGGCACCATTAATAACAAGTGATATTTCAAAAATTGTTATCCGAACCTGATTTGATCAAATCCAACAAATCGTATAGCAAATATATTATACTTGTCAGATGATTGATAATTCTCCATAATTTATTAACCATTTACATAGAAAATGTAAAACACTAACCATGCAATTAACACTGATTCAGTCAAATTGAATCTGAATTATAATTTCCCGTGATATTTATAATAAAAGCATCATGTCAAGAAATATAATTACAATTTCACAAGTCATTTATTATTAATAATGGCAGTTTAAAATATTAAATCTAAACATAACTAAATTTATGGCACTGTAATAAAAGTAAAAGTGCATTGTCACTAACTAGATATCACAAGTGATAAAATAAATTGACGGTCGTTTGGTACACTGTTATGATCGACAATTTTCATATTATTGCCTTTTCATCATTAATATTATATTTTCTAGTTCTAATTTACCTAAATCGCCCCTGCCATACTTCTGTAACTTGCTTTTATTGACTGCTAACCTGTTTCTCTGCATTTCTTTTTTATGACAAGAGGTTCATTGGAAGAGAAAAATTATGATATCAGCCAACTGAGGTTTATGATCAAGTGGACCCATTTTAACAGTTATGTCGAATCGCTATGTCTTGTCAGCAAAGGATCAATCTTCTCCACGTAACAGTTCCAAATCCCTGGCGCAAAATTATATATATATGTATTGTGTATGTATATATACTTATGTCATCTATATATGTTTTGGGGTATCCATTTTTCTAGGTAAAATTATAATTTTAGAATTATATATTGCACATTTTTTTCAATTCAGGACACTAATTTTTGTTATTTTAATTTTAGGATTGAAACTTAAACATGTTTTAAGCATTTAGAACTTTCGATATGAATTGATCGTATTTTGCTTACATGGCAAAAAATTTATCTATGTGGCACAAAATTTGACCAAAAGTCTAGCCAACAATAATGACATAGCACAATACACAAATATACAATATAAATATTCATAAATACATATATGTATATATTAATATATACAAACAACACATATACATAACATATATATAAACTTTATATATATGCATATATGTACAAATCCAAGATCCCCCCACCACCCTTCGGAGACAGATCGAGAGAGAGAGAGAGAGAGAGGGACAAAGGAAAGAGATCAATGGATAGAGAGAGAGAGAGAGAGAGAGAAATCGAGAGAGAGAGAGGGAAGGAGGGAGATAGATCGATGGGTGGGTGCGAGAGAGAAAGATTGATGGAGGAATGGGGGGGGAGGGGGAGAGAGAGAGAGAGAGAGAACAAGAGGGTGGGATGGAGGTGGGGGTGGCGGAAGGAGGCGGTGGCCATGGCAGGTGGGGAGGGCGGAGACAAATCAAGGTTGGGGACGAGAGAAAGAGATTGATGGAGAGAGAGAGAGAGAGAGAAAGAGAGAGAGAGAGAGGCGGGATGGAGGTGGGAGTGGAGGACGGAAGAGGCGGCGGTGCGGAGGGTGGGGGTGCGATGGTGGCACACGCAGGGGCGTGGCGGTAGAGGCTAGGTTTTGTAGGGATGGGTTGAGGGGTTGGATTATTTTTTATTATTTTTTAAAATGAAAAATAAATAATAAATTAATTTTTAAAGATAGTTTAAATAAAAATAAATTTTAAAAAATAATAATATATTATATACTGTGATGTAACCATATTCTGTTCGTCCCACATCGAAAGGAGACGAGTATCTTGACTTGTATATAAGTTAATGGATCTCCCTTACCTTGCGAGGGCCCTTTTAAAAGACAAAACCC
Organism: Petrea volubilis; assembly: GCA_026212405.1. Classification (NCBI taxonomy): domain Eukaryota; kingdom Viridiplantae; phylum Streptophyta; class Magnoliopsida; order Lamiales; family Verbenaceae; genus Petrea; species Petrea volubilis. The sequence continues at coordinate 6,248,757 of CM047882.1, read as the reverse complement.
ACCCGTGGAATCCTACTTACAAGAATAATGACCACGGCAGACGGGATAATACCTCACAGGGGAGGAGCCCCTCTGTTCCGAGTGTGATGACCGGAATGTGGCATCATCAGTGGCGCCCCATACAAGTCAATACACTCATCTCCTTTCGATGTGGGACGAACAGAATATAATTACATCATAAGCCCCCCCAAACAAGAGACTTGAGCAAGGCCTTCGGTCCCACAGCAGGCGGGACAATACCTAGCAGGAGAGGAGCCCCTCCGTTTCGGGTGCGATGACGGAAATATGACATCATTAGTGGCGCCCACCGCGGAGCCGAAAGCCTCACTCAAGTCCCTCGTCTGGGGGGCTTATGATGAAACCATATTCTGTTCCTCCCACATCGGAAGGAGATGAGAGTCTTGGCTTGTATATAAGCTAATTGACCTCCCTTACCTTGTGAGAGCCCTTTTAAAGGACAAAACCCCCTCATACAATTCTGCTTGTTGGAATAATGACCACAGTAGACGGGGCGATACCTCGCAGGAGAGGAGCCCCTCTGTTCCGCGTGCGATAACGGAAATATGGCATCATCATATTGATATTTTAATAAGAAATTAAATATATTTTAAGACTTTTTTATTATTTTATTATTCTATTAATTATTTTTTAAAAATAAATAAAAATAATAATTTCTTGATTTAATTATAAATCATGCTGCATGGACTACCATGTCAGATAAAATGCTATCTAAACACCATGTAAAGTATAATCTATTTGAAATCTTCATTTGGATTGCCACCGCCGACAATTCTGGTTGATTTTGACTAATCTCCGACCAAATTTTGAATTTTGAGGAAAAAGTCCTAAATGTATAAAATATAGTTAAATTCTAATTTTAAACTTAAAATGGCAAAAGTTAAAAGTCCTAAATTGAAAAGGTGTGCAACATATGATCCTAAAATTATAATTTTGCCCATCTTTCTGTGTTATAAGTTCTTGTTATATGTATTGTGTTATCAGTTCTACCCCTTGGTGAAATGGTAAAAAGACAAATAAAACCAATATAAGATGTAAAAAGAAAAAAAATACCAAATTCCTGATTTTCTTGAAAAAAAATCCTTTATGACTTGTTTAAGAATAATCAATTTATAGGGAGATTGGAATATCACAGTAGGGACAATAAGAATCCGATGATTTGGAGTTATGAAGGTATAGTTGGGCGTATCCCTTTAATTAGGATCTACTTCAACCTTTAGAAATTAGTTAATCGGTAAAGATACATGTACTTCATAACTCGGTCAAAAGAGAGACCTATTAGTCTCGTTGACTGGAAATACAACCTTTCTTTTTTTTTTTTTTTGTATCAATAAATAATATTTCAAGGCAAAAAGTTTCTAAAAATTTTATTACTCCGATTGTAAGTTATCCCGATAGAAATAATCTTAATACAATTGAGGAGTTCATGGCCTCAAATATCATGGCAAAACAAGTTACATGAAGCAACATGCCCAATTCGCGGATAGCCTAGTATGAGAAAAGCTCACATCCGCGATAATTAACCTTTTCTATATCTCTTAAAGTTATTTATAGTTTTTTCCATTTAAGAAAATGAAACATGCTGCTATTTTACCTGCCCCGTCAATGCAAATTCAATGTTCATTTATGTATTCTTTTACAATCTCCAAGAGTCACAATTAAGACTTCAAACAAAAACAGCTTTACAAAAGATCTTGCGAATATACATGTGCTGTTACACCGTACTTACTCGGAGTAACTTTCTCCCGACATAACCAGTACCACGTAATAAATTTCGTCTACCACTCTTCAATCATGTACAATGTTTAAATACAAATGTACCTTCTTTATCGACTCACTTTTATATTTAATTTTCTGTTTTTCTCGAAACTTACACAGAAAATCTAATGTTACTAAATATCATCCTCACCATTTTCTAATTCTGCCATAATTCATATCAGTTTAACTCGGACATTACCAAAAATGCCCCTCACAATTCCAATACGTACATCATCACCATTTTGTTTATTTTGCTCTCTTTCTCTCCCTTTTTTGTTTTTTTTTTTAACTGGTATGTTTACAATAACGCAGGATATAGACAATGCGATGGAATCTGAAATAGTGTCGAACTAAATTAAACAATTTCATGCAACAGTCAATGGTAAAAAGCTCATATATACTTCAATCCTATTATATCCATCTTTGTGAAGCTAAAAAAGTGCGCAGTAAAAAGTGTAAAAACAATGTGATTTTTCAACCTCCGGAAGAAGAAAGTGAGATGTACAGAGAATCCAAACTTACCGGTTGCGGAAAAATGTGGTAACATTATAAACAACAATCGAAAAAGTGAAACATTTTGATCCTTTGTGTGCAATGCAAATAGCTTGAGGAACCTCAACTGATCAAGCAACACCAAAAATGCCAACTGTGTCTGAATTCTCCATAAAGGCATATATTATGCATAAGATTTGCAATCTTCTGAGACTCCGATATTCGACACCAGAATTTATTTTTGCCATAATGGTGAAAGAAATTTGGCTTTTGCAACCATTGCAATCAAACCTACCAAAAATTGAGTGAACCTCTACATTTACCCTTCTTCTTCATTCTTCATAACTTGTCGGAAATAAATTAAGCCAGCAGCCTAGCGAGCACCATTAATTACAAACAAACTCAATATTATTGCAAGAGAAGGGTATAAAATGGATGATTAAGTACTGTGAATAAATTGGTTAAAAAACTAAACAGGCCAAAGTGGTGACAATATAAAATATTCAAGACATTAGCTCTTAATTATACATACAAAATGATGTTTCCATAATTTCTTGACGTCTCCCTGATGAATCAAAAGCCAGAATCTTTGAAGTACCAAAATACCCACGGTTTACCCCTTGAATTTATGGTTACCCAGCTACAGAACGAATTACATATGGAAGTTCATAACAAGAGAAATAGATATGAGAAAAAACGTGGGTATTTTGGACAAAATCCAACAGCTAAAAAACAAAGGTAAATAGTTATAGCCTGAAAAAAAAAATTAACAGATGATATTAACCAAGTCTACTAATTGTGGAGAGGATCTGGGCAGCTGGGTATTCTCCTTTTGGAATCAACAAATGTATCATTCGTGGTGCTGTTGAGATCAGAAAGTCTGCTATTGAAATACTCCCTGAATATTTCTGTCTGATTATAAATCTTTCCCGGCGGAGCAGCTTCCATGGGTTGGCCGCCGCCCTCTTCCTCCACCGCCGCCGCTATACGTTGTGGGAATATCCTAATTGCCGCCACTGCGGTGGTGAGACATAGAACTGAGATGATGAGAAGCACTGCCAGAGATGAAGAGTGGAATGGTCTTTTTCCGACGGGAAATGACATCGCCGGTGAACCCGCATAAGAGAATATTCTCAGCTGTGATCTTTTTCAATGGCTAGTTATGCTTTGCAGAATAATACAGTTGGTATCTTTGAGTTTGAGCTTTTGGGGTTGAAAAGTTCTCCCCACTGGGGCGTACTGTTATGTTCTCTCTCAATCCCTACTCTCTCTCTCTCTCTATCACAGGCACACGAGAGATGGCACACACACACACCAGTCACCAGGTCAAGTATTTGAGTATGAATTGACGGCTTTGTGTTTTACATACATGTTACATACGGGGGGGGGGGGGGCGCGCGGGGGAGGGGATGTATACATGCAGAGAGGGACCCCCTGATGGGAACATATATCAAACTAGCAGTGTTTGTCGTTGGACACGGGAATTGCTGATTGCACCACTAGTAGAACTTAATTTAACACGATGAATGAGCCCCTTTTTTTTTTAATCTTGAATTGTCATTATGTTGCGTAAATTCCACTCTTCCCCATTTTACTATTTTAATTAATAAAAAGTATGTTCATATTATTTTACATTTATAATTATTTAATAAATATTGCACCTAATCTGCCAAATATGCCTGTAAACGATAAAAGTAATAAGAGAGAAGGAAAGGGGGGGAAAAAAAAATTCGTCACACTTATCTTTCCCTCCCTTCAACTTGTCATCAGTCATGTCTGAATTAATTCTTGAGTTTTATTATCCATCTAAAGCAATTTTTAAGTTATTCAACATGTACAAAAGAAGAAGGTTTTGGTAGCACAGGTGCAATATTGAGGGACCAGCTTTTGTCCATTAGGTGTTGTATAAATATATAACAGGCGAGTAAAGTTTTTCTAATAGTTTCAACTGTTTAAGGGAACAAAATGATGTAATAAAAAGATGGCGCAGTGCTCTAGTGGGTAAATTTGCAACTGAAATAACCCATAATTACATATGATTTTCCTTATAATTTTCATTTATTTTATTATTATTTTTTCTTTTTTTTTTGTTGGGGTGGTGCGGTGGGGGTTGTGTGGGGGTGGGGGGGCGGTGGTATCAAATTTTAAATAAGACAATTTGGGTACTACACCGAAAACTTATTTTGAAGACAATTAATTCTGCCAAACACATTGTAAAAATCAACTATTTTATGATTATGAGGTCTTGTTCAAATTTTATCAACATCTAAACTTTAGTTTTACAGTATTTGGTATTCTTTAGTACTTAGAAATAAAATATATATTATCAGTTAAAGAAAGATATTGCTATAAGAAGCATTGATGATTTATAATTATATCTATATATATATATATATATATATATATATCTCCATCACACGTTCTTAAGTAATGCAAATCAAGAATGAGACACAGATTTGGAAAAAAACATGAGACGGGGTCGATTCTAATAGGTACGCTGACCGGGAATCTCGCTACGGTGTTAAGAAACAATTTTGTTCTTTAATGGCTATGTATTGCAGCATTACAATTTTATATCTACTTAACCATGTACTAAAATTGTAACACCAGGGTATATTTTGAGGACTTTCACATAGGATTGTACCATCTTTTGCAACTTTGATGCTTTTAATAGTGAAACTTGTGAACTTTTTTCAAATGCCAATTGTCTAAAAAATATTATAAAATTATTTTTAATTTATTTGGTATGTACAGAGATTAACAAATTTATTCCTCTCATCAAGTTGTTTTTTTATTTGTAGTTTTTTGAAACCCCTATCACTGCCAGATATTGTAACAGATCATGCCCCGTTATTAAATTTATGATGACCACGATGCCTCTGGAAAATTAATGTCACCACGAGCAATAATAGAAACCAAAACAAGTAGTTGGATATTTATTTTCCTTCACTTCTGTATTTCAAATTATTGTACATCGCTAACAAGAAAATATCAAGACCATTCTTGTAATAAATAAGAAAAGAGAAATGAAAATTTAAAGAAGTGAGTATTAGCCAAACACGTTCACTCACGTGTTAAACATAGGACCAGCCAATCAGTGCTTAATTTCTAGTGAGGAATATGAGAAAATATATATGTATATATACATATATACATACTCTGATTAAGCGAACTATTTGAACAAATTTCCCGAGTTAATTTTTGGATTATATGCTATTATGAACAAACCAAGCAAGACATTGATTGAAAAATCGAAAAAACAAAATGCATAATCATTTGACGTGTTAAAAAATCACGTGTCAACGTATAGGAAGAATCAACTTTTTCATCAGAGTTTGAACTATAAACGGTACTTTGAAAGAATTGCAATAACAAAAGCACCCAAACCGAGATGGTGGATTGTCGGATTTTCTTGCAAAAGGGACTTGAGAAAAGTTTTTTAAAAGGAAATTGTGGAGTTTTGATCGTTTCTGAGTACGAAAAAGTGCAAAATTACACGAGAGAGAGAGAGAGAGAGATGGTTGAAATTATTTTTACAGTGTGTTGAAAGGAAAAGACTTATCTGAACTTGTGATCAGATTAATAAAGTAGAGAGGCTTTTTAAGTTTGTACCTTGGATTTGTTGGTGTGCTGGTGTCTTTTACTGTAGTTTTGGCCATTTTGTTACAGCACATTAAATCTGGAGAATGTCTTTTACTTTGGTCTATTTTACACTTTAGCTCTTAGACTCATTCCCTCTTTTGCCATTTTCTTGTTGCTCACATTCAGTTCTCTCTTCTCCCATCTCTTTCAAATTTATATTAATACTGCAACAAACTACTTGATGATTTGGTGAACAGACAACTGTCTGCATGATTTTTCTGTCTTGAAAAAATCCCATTTGGACTCATCTTTTGCAGAAATTTGGGTAGGAATCAATAGGGAAATTCTGTACAAAATTGATTTTGGAGATGGACCTATTTACATATAAATATATGAAATTCATCAATGTTGAGAGACTAATTTACTTTTGCATAAGCTGAGTGCAACCTCATGTTTTATATATATTAGAAACAAAATGGAATGGGGTTGATAGTGGCAATTGCCCCTTCTATATCTGCACTTAATCATATTGTATATATATATTTACAAAAATTTAAAATTTTACTGTACTCGACAAAATAACAAAGAAAGAAAGAAAGAAAGAAATTAAATTACACAAAATAAAACAAGCTAGATCAATTATAGGGTAAGAAATTCAATTGGTATGAAACTTTCTAATTGAACCTTTACAAACCTCTCAAAAGGCATGGGAACTTGTCAAAGTGGACTTTAATGATTTGGGTTACTAGAAATTAACCTACGATCCTAAACACATGAGCTGCAGTTTCTATAAGGTGACCAGCATAGGTCTTTCAAATTAGACATTGAAAAATGAAAATTAAAAAAACAAAAAAAAAAGGAAAACTTATAGAAAAATCAATTGACAATAGAATAACTCGTAAATGTTACCTTTTTAAATTGGTGGTATGGGAATATTTACAGTGGTAAATTGAGTTCTTATTTTATTTGTAGGATCATTTTCATTTTACCCATGTCAGGTTAAAACAACAGGGTTGGGCATACAGAATGAGTGAGGGGCTAGACGAAGAGGGACTTTGGGAATAGCATATTTGTAAACCATGTTTCCTCTTTCTGGGCCCAAGCCCATCCATTAATCGTTAAATGCATTCTTTGTTCCTATTTGATGGTTAAATTTTAAAAAGATAATTTTGCGGAGAGTGGGATTTGAACCCATGCCCTTTCTAATCAAAATCTTAACGTTAGATAATTGCCTACAAGCCACTACTGGCTAATGTTAGAAGAGTTTGATCTAGATGGCCAGTTCATAGCCTGATTCAGAACTCGACAATTTCGCGGCCTATCAGATATACCCAACAATTTCTTTGTTGATGTGTAACAAATTCCAACAATTACAATCCAAAAGCAAGCAGAACGTTTAATGTTAGTCGACAAAATTTGAAATTTTAACATACTTTTTGAATGAACAATGTTAGGAAAAATAATTAAACATTAATAGATAATATATACATAACATGACGTTATATAAATATTATAGAAGTTGAGAAGGGCTAGATAGCCGGACTGACCCTGCCAGCTTCCTCCTCGTTTATTACTCAAATGTTGGGGCGACCCATTTTATAAGAACTCATCCTAAGAAAGACATCTAAGCAACTAAAAGCAATGCCATGACTAAAGTCAAGATTTGATTACTTTGTTTAGGTGCGAAATTATAACACAAAACCAACGAGTAAGTAAGAAATTAGCTACGAAAAAGATGAATGCTTGAAACGGTTGAACTCTTCTCATGGATTATTTCAAGCACATGCAGTATTGCCACTAGTTGCTCGCTGTGAAACTCCATCCACATACAAGGCTTCATAACCTTCGGCAGCCTCCATCTCCCAGAATGGGCACCAACAAGTAGCCCAGGACATTTCCTCATCCACCCCACTCCACAGACCCCCCCATTCCTCCAAATCCACCATCTCCGTCGCCATGACCGCAACTCCTCCTCCCGCCGCCTCTTTCTGCTCTTCCACCGCCACCTCCGCCCCCTCTTTTGCCTTCTCCACCGCCCATTTGGCCTTTTTCTTGGTGGCCTTTGCGGTGGTCACGGCCACGGTCCCGTTTGTTGAGTGGCCGCTTGCCCTCTTCATTTGATACCTAAAGATTTCTCAAAAAATATTTTGTGTCGTTAAAACTTTTGCAAAAGTTTCGTAGATATATAGGATTTTGAGGTGGAGAAGAGGATAAAAATTGGAAGTTCGCTACTTGGCCTGCATGGTGACGAGGGCATTTTACGAGTTTTGAAGGCCACGCGAGGATAGATCCAAAGGGTATATGTATATAAACCGTTTGGACACCAAACACGACTTTCACAGCAACATTCAATGAACAACTAGTGTCCAACATGCATTTATTTTAAAGTTGCAAGCTTAATATACTTCAACTATCAAATTATTTACTCCCGTTAAATTGGGTGTACTTTTAATGAGGGGTGTGTTCAGATGTGTTCAAAATGCACAAATTTTAACCTAACTTGATTGGGTTCGAATTTACTTGATTAGTTTTCAAGTCACATTACAATTCAAGAAACTCAATTCAATCCAACCCATTACACCCCAATAAATTTTTTATTTCTTTTTAATTTTTCTTTTCTACAAATTTATCTGTATCACATTAAGTTTTTTACCATTATAGGTATATAAGTTGAATTATATCTGTGTTTTATATATTTACCATTAATATACATAATGTCTTTAATTATGTTAAAAACCTTAAATTTTGAAGCCAAATATAAAATGAGTAGATATAAAATTATATTCAACATGACAATCAAATATATTATATTCAACCTGACAGCCAAGTATTGCATGATTACAACCCATTGTTAAGTTGTCCTTGCATGATAATAGACTATTGCTTCATTATATTAAACTTTTCCAAATTTAATACAACTAATTAATTTAGCAAAAGATGAATTAAATTGGATATATTCTAAATGTAATAATAGATTTTTAAAGAAAATATTTAGTGCAGAAGGTAAAGGGCTGAACATATTAAATCACTACAAAAAAGCACCTCATCTACTAACAAAAATTTAGTGACAAGGAGATTTTATCACAAATTTAAGATATTTGTGATGGATTAGTGACAAAATTAAATTAATTATAGAAACAATCAGTGAAAATGCATTTAGAAACAGAATTGTTATGAATTAACTAAATTTATATTGTATTGATTTGTTACCAAAGGATATCAATGTATTCTCGAAGTGAATGAAGAATAGAATCTTTATAAATTTAAAATGAAAAGAGTAATATCAATGTAACTTATTAAATTTTTATTTTAATAATTTATAAAGTTTAACATCGTTTTCTCTTTGACGAGTTTAAAGTCATTGTAATCTTGTAATTTAGAAACCTCGTACTTGATCATTTTTTTTCTTTTTATTAATTTTAAGTAGGGTTGGCACTTGGCCGAGTTGAATTGAATTTTGGGTTACTTGAGTTTTATTATTTGATTTTTCCTGTTGACCCAAAATCTAATCCAACATGAATTTATTTTCCAGGTTCGACCTGATTTGTTCAAAACTCAAAAGTCCTAAATTCAAGCCATTTTTTTTTGGATGGATCATAATCAAGTCAACGGGTTTTTGACATCCATACCCAAAAATCCTAAATCCTGATTATGATGATTCGTGATTTTGCTTTAATCTAGCATTGACAATCCTAAGTTTTAAGATTGCTCGACAATATTAGAATAAAGCATTAGCATTAACTTCATGCAATCTTGTGCAATAAAGTAGAAATACAAACAAATCAAGCCAAGCTTTGGCCATTTTTTCGAGCTTGATCTCGAGATCAAATCAAAGAAAACTATTTGAGCTTGATAAATTAAGAAAATTAACATTGACCCGAGTAACTCATTTCTCTCAAACTTATGAACAAAATCGTGGACTCAAATTCACATTTGAAAATTTTGAATCATTTTAGTTTATTTGAGTCCATCTCGAATGAAAAATAATATATTACTCCCAACTATGGATACATACCAGACTTGATATCCGCCCAAGTCTAAATTATTCAAACTAGAGCCCAACTTTCAAATCGGCTCGTCAAGTTGGCGAGCAAATTCTATTTGTTTGCATCTCCTTTGTTGGAATCTCCAATTTTATATTCAAATATATGTTGATTGTAGGTTTTTTCTTTATTAAAAGGCTTGTAACAAAATGCTTATAATAGGCTCAAAGCCCTCTATCACCTCTCGGGATATTTTCTTATGGAAACAAAATCCATCATCAATTATATGTGGAATAATATCTTTATAAAATTAATTCTCCGGTTTCCAACGATGAATTTGGACAGCATTTTTTATAATAATTGCTAAATGAATGGAATATGTGTGTTGTGTTGCTCTCTCATGGGTCCAAAATATTTGGATTTGTAGACTCATACATGACTGATGTATACGCGTCACTCGCACATCCCAATTGCAAATTGGTTGTCTGATTGTTCAAATAGGAGCTTACTATTTTTGGGAAATGTGGACTACTGGTGATCCTGATTGTTGAGTGGGTTAGCTTCCAAGATGATTGTCTTGTATCAATTTTTTCGCAATCATGGGGGTGGGGGCGGCGCTAACCTCAGGGCGAAGGCTTTCCTTTGTGAAATTTCTTGTGCAACAAAACAATATATTATTAACCCTACAAGTGCAATCATTCATGTGTACAACTCAACTATTTTAAGTTTCGTTAAATTGGTCTCATCCGATTCGAATTTGAATTTCACTGCAAAAGAGCACGTTTTTTACTAACGGCAACATTCATTACAGAATATAATTTGGTAATTATGAATTTCACATCCATTACAAATTCAGTGGTATCTTCATCACTAATCAACTATATTTTATCTCTTAATTTTAATTTGTTAGAATTTTATTACGAATCTGTAGTGAAAAGGGTGTTTTTCTTGTAATGTTTGGTCAATCTATGTGCCGGAAATATTGCTAAATTAATGACAAATGGCCAATGACAAAAGAGGAGAAGGTATTGCTAAATTATAAAATAAATATTATTGTAAGAAATAATTATTTTGTTCTAAAGTTAATTATCCAATTTTCTGACGCCCAGAAATTTATATCTGAGTTTAAAAAGTTAAAGTTCCAATATTCTTCTAATTTCTCTAAGAAATTATCTTTAAAAAGCTTAGTGGTGTTACATCTCCACTTCAAATGAAAGAATGTTTTAAAAAAAATTAATAATATATTTTAGAAATAAACTCTTATAAATATGTCCAAGAAAAATGAAATAGAGAAGATATAAAATTTAATTTATATGACTTACGTAGTTGAATATTGCCTCCCAAACTCGAGTATTTTAAGCCGTTGGATGAGGTGAGGCTGTAAGCTGAGGTGAAGTGAGTGGAGTAACATGGGTTGGCCTTCGGATAATTTAAAAGGCTCTTGGGCTATATACGACACAGATTTCCTTTTCTCAACATCTCGCTTTCTCGGAGGCCCACTAACTGATTGATCTTATCTTAAAACCCGAATCGTATTTACAATAAAAAAAATGTGATTATGTTTGCTGGCAAATAGTGTTAGATGAAGCATAAACTCATCATGAACGAGCTCCTCCCCACAAAATTATGCATCTCTACGCTTTTATTCCGAGTAATAATTGTGATGCCTGTCGATCACAAATTTAGTTTCAATAAGCATAACCAGAGACGGAGTGAAGGGAGTTGGATGGCGCGGTCAACCCCCTCACGCAAGTTAATGTTGAACTAAAATTTAAATATATTTTTTAAAAAATTTTAAATTTTATTCTCTCAAGTCATAGAAATACCCCCCAACCAAAAATTCTTGAGTTAAGGGCAGTCGGAAAATTCGATAATTTAGTAATATTGGGCTCAAGTTAGGCTGACATTGGAATTATTTAGAATCCGAGCTCAACGTACATATTTTGCAGTAGCTTGATTTGACCTACGTGGGACTAATGAAATAATTGCTTTTACTCTTCCCCCATGTTATAGTCATTATTTTTATTTATATTCACATTGTGTTAGATATTATTATTTTAATTTACGTTAGACGTTGTCAATAAATGAAAGCGAGTTAGCCAACTAGAGCGTGGGGAGAGGGTTTGTTGGGCAGTCATGGGGTCCTGGGGAAGGAATATTATATAGGTGGCGCGGGGGTGTAAGGGTCATTTGCTGGGCTAAAACAAATATATACTTGCAACAGGCATGCATATATGTCAAACAATAGGTACGAGGTTTTTTTGCATGTTTTATAAATGAATAGGTTAATACATTCAGTTTGCAATTCACCAACTCAAAGATTATAATTTTGGCAAGAAACACCCTCAAACGCAGAAAAGGATTTAAGAATATTCGAAGAAATTAAAAAAAAAACTTAATATATAAAATAGCACGAATAAAACTGTAGGGCGTTTACTGCAACAATTAAAAATTGAGGGGTCAAAAAATAAAATTACATTTGATATTATATAGCAAAATTTCCAAGAGAGTAAAGAAGATGGGCGACATCCTCGACCATTTCTTTTTTTATTTTTGACATACACACACTAGAATCAAGATCCGAACCCTAACATTACACACTACATTTCCAACAATGTGTTTGGCAAAGAAAAGAAAACAAAGAGAAAAGAATATTGGTAGAATTTAATTTTTCACATGATTGTTTGGATTAGAGGAAAATAGATGAAAAAAAAAAGAAAATGGAAAAAGCAGTTTGTAGTCTTTTCCTATCATATTTTGCCCAATTTTGTTGGGGGAAAAAAAGTAGTAGACCCCATACGAATTTTCTATTTTTTCTACTTTTCCACCCACAATCAAAAGAAAATAATTTTTTTCATCTCATTTTCCCTTATTCGGCTCCTCTTCCTCTCACTTTCCACTCAATCAAATAAATTATAAAAGTGAATTACATGTTCGTTAGGCCAAATGCCTTAAAACCGTCCTCGTTTACAAGTCCATTAATTAAGTTAGGCTTTTATTACTGGCCCGGCCTTCTTTTTTTATCACCATTGATTTTTCATTTAATGGAACCAGACCAAAAAGTGGGAATGGCTGATGCAGTGCTGTGGAGTGTGGAGACACACCACGCTACATCATGTTTCAGTAATTGGATGATAGTTTCACCAATAAAATTAGTTGCATTCAAACTCGTCTTGGGTTCCCTTCTCCCCTCAATAACACAACGCTCCCTATTGCTTAAAATGAGCACAAACTCAATTAGATTGAATAAGTGTTAATAAGCTAACAACGAGTGTTTTATATTTATTGTATCATTAGTTTACCATCTATACATTTATTGTATCATTAGTTTACCATCTATATTTTAAAAAAATAAGTAAGAACACTTGTTATATAATTGATTGAATTCAATTAAAACGATTTGGGCTAAAATTTTCTTGTATATAAACTCTTAAACTAGTCTGAATTTGTTGGATTTCATTAGCTAATCAAATGGATTTTAACAATATAAATATAATTACATTATTATATAGTAATTAAATTAACTTAAATTAGATTTAAACTGGCATTTTCCCTTGTTTGCATCTGTATGATGCTTGCCAAATATCTCCACAGAAAGTATACTGAGATATGAAAACATGATACAAAAACAAACTATGGTCACGTTAACTTGTGTAAATAACTTCGAAAAGGTATATTCTCTTTTCCTTTTCTTTTCCTTTTCGAAGTGCGTCATTGTAAATTCACACGCCTGAATTTTGCACGCAAAACTACTGAAATATAAGGACACACCATCATCATCATCATCATCATCATCATCATAATGCTTTTGCGTGGCCCAAAAGCAAGCCATAATCATCACCACCAAATGTCAACCCAAGTGTGTGTAGGGGTGGGTGTTCAGAAACACGATGGGAGTAGAAAAATTCATAGCAACATTAAGTAGTATTTACAAGGTGAATTTGGCAACAAAACATGATCCATCACTCAAATAACAATTCAACTACACGGATACTAGAGATTTTTTTTTTTTTTTGTACAGATTCTGCTCCTCTGAAAGCCGCCTGAAGAAATCTCAAAACAGACCCAAATTGAAGACAACGACAAATTACCATATAAAAAAGCAAACCCCTCCTCTCATCTCTTACTTACACAATTACAAAGAGGGGGGTTTGCTTTGCCTTCAGACATTAACCTAATTATTTCATGATCAATAGCTTCAAACTCAATACTTACACAGGACTCATTCCTTTAATTACAGACGCTTCCGAAACATCATATATATACACTAAGGCCAAAATGATCAAAGATCCACCAATTAACACCTCACTTGATCAAAATGTTTTCTTTTCCTCTTATCTTGCTACAACAAAAGTGAATTTGATTTGATGATGATTACTCCTCCAAGATGATGATCTATTTATATACGTACTGTTCTTAGGCCAGGGCAGGGATGCTGCAGTTGCGCCTATCCCTGTCGAGGCAGTCAAAACCTTCGATCCTTACAGCTGGATTGTTACCAAAATTTGCCCTAACACAACCACCCTTGCGGGTTGAGGAAGGGGAAGGTGCAGCCAGCCCAGATGGGATCGGGTTCGCTCGTGGTGAAACAGGGGTAAAATTGTCATCCCCAAAACGTGCATCTTGAATTAGAGGGTTAGATACTCTACTCGGCGGTGACCCACAAAAAAAGGGGGGCGACGAGGCTACCTGTGCAGCTGATTGATCACTATCATTACCATTACCAGAACCCTGTCAACTCAAAACCCAAAACTCAAATCAGATCTAAGGAGGAAGAAAATTGATCAAGCAATAGTATTGAAATACTTTTAGAGGAAGAAAGTTGAATCATGGGTTGTTGTTTAAGGCAACAAATATGCATTTCCAGTTGAAGTGATATAGTTAGGCAAATGGCTCAAATCAGATATACTTCATAGTTCATAGGTGAGATCTGAATTTCTGATAAACAATTTCAGAAAAAAAATTAAAAAAAAAACAAACCTTTGCAAGAATTATGTCCAGAAGTTCATTTCCAGCTTTTGCATCACAATCCTCTTGCTGATGGCTGTGAATGAAGAATCCAAAGACCAAAAGATCAGAGACCAAGAACCCATAAAAAGTAGGAAGCGATATCACCATAACAGCTGCAAAATAACAACAGATTTACCTCACTTGCCATCTCAGGGGCCTGGTATAAGAAGGGTCAAGGGTGGTGTGGATCAGGCCGAGCCGCCGTGGCTTTGGGCAAACCACCGTCTCTTTCTTCTTGTCGACAGATCTTCCGGCGGCGGCGCTGGCCCAAATCTCTTCACAGGCAGCAAAACTATTCTGCTGAATCGCGCAGTGATTCATTTTTTTAATCTCTTCGAGATCTTGAAAAATAAAAAAGAACACCTGCGATTTTCAAGAAAGTTCAAATCTTGCTCAGACAAAACAAGTAGATCTGTGAACAATTAAGGATGGATACAACTTAAACCAAGAATAGTTCATATTAATTTTGTTTTGTTTACTTTTGTTTTAAGTTAAGATCCGGTCAACGAGGGCAGGAGATGAGAAGAGCCGGCTGAGATTTTTGACTTGTTCTTTCAGACAAAATAGTAAAAATTTACGAGATAAATACATTTTTTTAAAACGATTTTACAAGAAATCTATACAGCTCTGTTCGGAAAAATCGAAAATTTTGTCTTTCGCAGTTCAGAATAAGCCGCATGTGGTTGAGCTATAACCAGAACAAACACAATCTCGTGACTACAAAATTTCATGCTCAGAGTAGGTAGATCTTTTCTTGATTTTCAGCTAGCAGGCAGAGATAAATTACTTTTCCCCAGAAATTAAGAAACATTTGGAATTTCCTCTCAAGTGCGCAGATCTAAAAAGAACTTTTGACCCTTCGGAACAAACATATACACCAGTAAATTTCAACCGATCTTTTTCGAGGATAAAATAGAAAACTAAAAAATCAAAAATTTTAGCTCAAAAATAATCCAGTGAAAAAAGATCAAACTTCCAAATTAACCAAAGATTTAAACTTCTTTCAGGAAACTGGTTTCAGAATTAACTGGCAGCAGTCAACAAGAATTCAAGCAAAATAACTTCAGGGCTATCACAAATTAAAACAGGAAACCCCTAAAGAAATCACTAATTTTTTTTATCAAAAACGCTTTCCCAGAACAAACCCACCGACTTTCCAACCACAAGAACCCTAAACCAGTACACAGAAGAGTAGATACACAGAGAGATTAGTAATTAATTTTACCTGAAAAAGCTGTACAAAATTGTGAGGCTCCTCACCAAAGGGGAGGATTTTCAAAAAGAAAGAAAGAAAAATAAAATAAAGAAAGAAATAAGAAGAGAGAGAGAGAGAGAGAGAAGAGAAAGAATAAGGGCAGACAAAACGGTCAGTCTCGGGCAAAGAGCAAAGGAGGGTTACAATGTTTGGTTCCACGGCATTTATAAACGCATCAGGTTTGATTAAGATGAGATAAAAATAAAAATAAAAATAATAAAAAAAGAAGATATTTTTGGGGAAAAAAAAGGAAAAGAAATGAAGTGGTAATTTCGTAGACAAAAAAGTTAATTACGGTGGATTTAATACGAGTACGTGGGGGACAACTACTGATACAAGGCTGCAAATTAAAAATATAAAAGTCCATAATTTAATAATGACAGTAATCAATGTTATTTAAAATATTTGGGCGGAGCATTGTGTTTATGAGAAAAATGTATTGATATATTAAAAGTAGATCTTCAATCTATTTTAATATAACATGCAAGTGGCCCAATACATGGAATAATAATAGGATGTGAATTTTGATATTTTTTTTCAGGTTGGCATATATTTTTTTTTTTGATTTCTCAGGGTATTCCTCCGGCCGACAGGCTAGAGGACTAATCTCCCAGTCTCTATTGTCAGCGCACTAAGCGGTAGGAGACTGGCCAAATAGTTTGCTCCATTCACATTGGTAAGAATCGAATCCCTAACTTCATACTTAAGGAACAAGATGCTGAATAAACATTAAGGTACTAAATTTGAATTTTTTATTATTTTTGTTTTTTATTTGAATGATTGTACTGTGTTTTGATTGAGATATATAAAATATTTTGAATGGATTTTTTTGTTTTAGAAAAAAAAAATTAAATATATAGGTTGCCAAAACCTAACTTTTGACATTTTGACCAATTGAGGGAGTTGTACATATTATATTGCTAAAAAAGTATGTGTCTTCTGCGGAAAAGTTTGAAAATGTTGTGTGACGTGATTGAAGTGTACAGTGTTAGGTTTTTGTTTTCATTTTTTTGTTCTAGGATAAATAATATTTGTCCAGTATATTATCAGAATAAATTTAGAAACTATCTAAAAATAAAAATATATTTCAGATAAATAATTTTTTATGCTGATCTGTTTCTGATTAGCAATATTGTTATTACATATTATTAGTAAAACAATATTAACTATCAAATATATATATATTAATGTAATGCACAATAAGAATGCACATTTTTTATAAATAAAGAATTTGTGATATATAGGCTCCTTCGTATATAAAAGATATTGATGATAAATTTATACTGAAATTCTATTAAAATAGGCTAAAGCTAACAACAATTAGAGATAGAAACTTTACAAACGATTTATTAAATAGCGTGATGAATTATGCTATTAACAAAGACAATATTTTCTCATAGTTATAATTAAATAATGATGAACCCATATCTGTACTTTCCACACAGTAGCCTCTCCTGCGAGGTATTGTTCCGTCTGTCGTGGATACTCCAGATGACTTTTGAGGTATTGTCCCGCCTACTGCTCAAATAATATATATGTTTATACTTTTTATCAAAATATAATATGTTATTTTTCAAAAAAAAAAAAGAAAAGACAAATACATATTTCAACTATAATATTTAATTGCGTTTTAAAATGAAAAATAAATCTAATTCAAAAAAAACATAAAAACTAATTTAGAAAACGATCTAATAATCGATAAATGTTTGCCCCGCAAGGTTTACATTATATTTCAATGCCTATTTTTCTGAATAGAGCCTATAAATATAAAAGTGACTCAAAATGATATATCCATCCACTAAACAAAAAATGATGAACACTTGGATAGACACGTCACAAATCAATCTTTCATTCTATTTTTTGTGGTACATTTTATATTACAGTATACACATGTATGATATATGTACAACATAAAATATATATGGGTGCATATCATATGTCCACGTTAATTAATACTTAATCCGATGGTTAAATTAAAAAGTTAAATTTATTTTAAGGAAAACTAATTATGTTGCTCATGTATTAACAAAATCAAGAATACTTGATTCGATGGTCAAATTGAAAAATTAAATTCATTCTAAGGGAAACTAATTGTGTTGCTCATGCATTAGCAAAATGGATATTTCATTTCAATTGGTCTGGCATTGTCTCTTCTTCTTTTTTTCCATTTATTTTTGCCAATGAGGCTTGTTAAGCCTCTTTTCTGTAAACTTTTAAACATTGTCTTGTTTGAATGTTTTTATGGAATTTTTATTTATCAAAGAAAAAAAAATCCACGTTAATTAATACATGTTGAAATAGGTGGACAAAACTTTAATTCTCATATAAATACTGAAATATAAAAAGTAGTCGGTTATATGTATGCGTGTGTGTGTTTAAAATTATTTAATCTTTAAAATCGAAAGTATTGATTTCATTCCTTACAATCACACTCAATTGATACAGTTAATCGAGCAGACGAAATATTGGGTTAAATGCAATTGACCCCCTGTGATTTTAGAAATGAGCATAACACCCCCCATGAAAAATAAATAGCCACCTAACCCTCTCAAGATTTCAAAAAAAGGTGCAAATGCACTCCTTGCGCGCTGGACGCGCGACTTCCAACAACTTTGTTGGTTTTCTACTCATGAAAGGACAATTATACCCCTTTTTAATAACAGTTGGATTAGATATTATGGGATCTAAATTTTAGTGGGGGTAATTTCAACTTTTTACTTTTTTTATCTATACTATTATAAAAAGAAAGGTATTTTTATTTCATAAATGACAGTTTTTTTATGGAAATTTACATATTTTATTCTTTAAACTTCTTAAAATTTTAAATAAGGACATCACCTTAAGGATGAAATTTAAAATCTCTACACATTGAAATCAATTTGGATATTAATTTTTTTATATACCAATTTTATCCTTTAATTTACCCTACAAAATAATTATCTTCAAGTTAGAATTGTAATGTTACAATCCAAAGACATGTTCTCAACAACCATCATGGTTTCTCTCTCCACGCTCCATTTCCCACAACCTTTTTCTCTCCACATCTTATTCCCCCACGTTCTTTTTCTCCTCGCCTTTAAATTAGGTCAAAACTCCCATTAATTTTTCTTCAATTTTGTGATCAATACCCAATTTCTGCCATCAAATCATAATTTTGTGTTACAGAAAAAAAAAACAACAGTTATTTTGCTTTGAATGAAAAATATATTCTTATTATTGTAACTTATAATCTTTTTCATTTTCCATTATGTTAATGATTTTATGTTTTCCCTTCTCTCTTTTCCTCTCTCTCTTTTTTTTTTTTTTGTTTCTTTGTTGGGGTATGCTATACAAGGTGTTACATTTTTTGTGTGTGAAATTGATTTCACAATTTTTGTTTAAGTAGAATCAAATCAATTTCCTCAATTGAAAGTAAAAGCAAAGGTAATCCTTGCCTACCGACGCCATTGTTGCCACCGACCCCATTGGATATTGTTTGGGATCACCAACCAATTCAGGGCTTTAAGATGCGAATTTTACCTTTGTTTGTAGCCCACTCTCGAGCAGTTCATCTTCTCGAAGTTAAATGACAACTATAGTGTCTTTATTAGATTTATTTTATACTTGGATATGTATGTGAAAATAATTATGCAAATATTTGCGGTGCTTTGGAAACATATGAGTATAGATATAAATTCTAATAAAAAAGCATGAAGTTGAAAAGTCAAGGGTCCAAAGAAAACCGTAATATTATGAGCTAAGATTAATGTTTTATATTTAGATAAAATTTAATGGTAATTAATACTTATACATTATTTATGCTAAAATATTGTATGCCATTCTTATCAGTTCACTATATGTATTTATTCTTTGTGTTTAAGATGGACAAGCCACATTATTTTATATTATTTAACAATTTTTTTTTTAAATATCGATTAATTGGTCATAGGATATATGCATATGATGGACACATATATGAGAATCAAAAAATAAATGACATCCTATTCACATCGAAATTAAGAATTCGAAATACATGAGAATTTGTTGCCAAAATTTTTAATACATAAATATATCGTGTCAAATATTTATGCGTGTCAAATTTCCACCGATAAAGAATCATAATACTTACAACTATAATAAGCACGCGGGGACCGCATGCGATGGCTGCTAGTAACTATATAATTTGTTGTTTATTGTCAAACAATTCAGATTTACTATCAAAATCTAACGGTTCAATTAAATTCTTAATATAAAACTAGTCGGTGTGGCATACTCGATGTGTGTGCAACATAAAAAATTAAAATATAACTTAATTACATATTTAAATTATAAATATAAAATAAAAATATTTATAAGATTTTATTTTTTAAATTGTTTGTAATGTATGGATTTTATTAAATTTATTATTAAAAATAGCTTAAAATAAAGATAAATTTGTAAAATTCAAAAATAAATAAAAAACTAAATAAAAAGATAAAAGATATATAAAAACAAATAAATATATATATATATAATATTAAGTGTAAAGGTCTTTAACTTTTCTTACAATGTGTATAATTGTGATTTTTCTAAAATATCCTTTTAACTATTTCTTACTTTTCAATCCACCCCTTGTCTCCCAACAATGCATTTTTTTTTCTCTTTTCTTTTTTATGCTCACTTCTCCTCTTACATTCTTTATTTTTAATTTATTATTTATTTTTTAATCAAATAGTAGTTTATTTCACAAATCTTACACCTCTTGAAATTTTGTAATTGCTTAGTATATATCAAAAATCACAAATCAAATATCAAAAGAATTTTCACGAAAGCAGAAGGATGTTCTGTAATTGTTTTCTGTGGCCATCAGAGGAGGGTTTCACCGGGCATGGGCTTGGAAGGTGGGCAATTGAGGTTGGTGGTTTTGATTGGGTGAGAATGAAGGTATGAAAAAGAAAAATTAAAAGAAAAAGAAAATAAAGAACGAAAATGATGAGTCAGGTGCCATCTCATCATGCTACATTAGCTGGTGCCCCCAGACAGCCTAAGTGGAAAGTTGAAGCTCTCGGTATGACGGACTGCCCTCGAACGAGCTCTTACGTTGGCGGCTCTCGATGTTGCCTTGAGGCACGAGTATGCTACCCGAGGGACCCTCGAAACAACTCACGACCCTCGATAACAACGTGCCTTGTTCTAAGAACACAAGGAGTATTGGAGTATGGGGCCCTCAAACACACACGTATAGAGGACAAAATCCCATACTTGGCCATTACACATCTTGACGCCTAACAAGAATGAATCCAGCTGACGACTACTGACGGGTCCAACCTACCGCCACCAACACGCCCCAGAGGCACATGGGTCCATCCCATCAGTCTCAAGCGCATTAAATGTCAAGTCATAAATGCAATCCTTAGTCATAAATGCTGAAGATATACATTAAATATCAATAAGGCCCCCTCATTAATGGAAAGTGAGAGCAGCCGCCAATAGGAGTCACCAAGGGGACAAAAAGCACATGCCGGTACGACTGAAGTCAGGAAATTAACCAGCTCCTACCCACCACGTCACATCTGAGTACCTCACTCTCATATATATACCAAATCGGCTCTTCATCCAAGGGTAAGGAAAATCATAAGATCTCACTCTCACTTTTGATAAGCAAGAGAACGTTTCATTCACTATTCATTATCTTCTTCAAACACTGACTTGAGCATCGGAGAGCCTACACCGGGGCAAAACCGGCTAGTCTCACGTGCGCTCCTCTCTCTTTGACAGGTGGGCCACCAGCATTATTATCCGGAGCTCATCGGACCCCGACACGTGACTGAACCAAAGTCCAACCGCATCAGAAAATAAGTTTGAAATAATGAATTGGTGAAGGACATTTTCGACATTTTGTCATGAAAAACTTTAAAAAAACATCTGTAATTTAAATAAGGGGGCAATGTGCACTCTTGCTAAAAGCATGAGGAGGTTAGTTGGCTATTTATTTTTTATAGGAGGAATTTTTGTTCATTTCTAAAATCACAGGGGAGTAAATCACATTTACCCCCAAAATATTCAAATTCAAAACCAGTCTTAACTTTAAAAATTTGTGCGCTATCTTCACATGTTCTCAACATTATATTGTCTACAATACACAATTATTTCAAGCAACAAACACAAAATGAGGGTAAAAAAACTAAAGGAGATCTAAATTGAATTTTTGAGTTCGTTATTCGCAATCAACTATGCGCACATCGGACGCTTCTCATTATTAACCTCTCACAAGTTGCAACAGGCAACAGGGAGGGACAGTTTGTTTGATGCAATGTGCACGGAATGAGTTTAAGATAATACGTTTTATTTGAAATGCCATTTTCACTAATTATTCAATATGTTTCTAAAAGATTATCAACAATAATACATATTTAAAAAAAATTCAGCGAATCGACACATTTCTAATTTATATATACAATTTTTTTCTATTAGGTGATTATGTAATTTCGAAAAAGTTTAAGTCCATTATAGGTTGCGAGCCTCATAAAGGAAATAACCATCTCGAGATTACAATTTGTAAAGGCCGTTATTTTTATTTTTATTTATTTATTTATTTTAAGATAGAACTTCTTTGTTGCAATTTTTTTAAAACAAATCAACTCATATTTGATGTGGCACAATGTTGCTTCATCAGCCATGTCACCATCTTGTAACTGTGTTGCTCTTAAGACAAATGCCACTTATCTCATTACCCTTTGAAATCCGCAAGTAGCTTGAGTGAACACGGTCTCAATGGGTGACACCTCGAGAAGTTTGTAGTCCCGAATTACGCCTCGAGACATATCCCTTGAGGAGTAACTCATGATACTCACGCTCGACGGCCCTCGACCCATATATTGACCGCAAGGACTCTGCTTGAGGGCTCCCTTTGAGACCACAAATACCTCGATGACGAAAGGATATGGTGACTCGAGGGATATTTGTCGGTTAAAGCGTGCTAGGCGTCGACAAGCTAAAACTTAGCTTACAATCCATTCATAAAATGACAACTTTGAATCACCATCACAATGGTCGGGTATATACTCACCTATCCTTATTGGTGCGGCAAATATATAAAGCGTGCCAAAATTTGGTGCAATTGGTTAATACCCTAGTATGGTGAATATCTTGGGCAAATATGCCACTACATTGAATGCCAAGCATTACTAGCTCTGCTTTATATTCACCGTTCCCATGAATACGAGAGATCATTGAGTTTCATTCGCTATCCTTTGTTGATGATCAAGTGGATCAACCACCATTTGACATGTTAGCCAAAGCATACTATAAATATCCTTTCGGCCAAGTGATTAAGAACGTTTTTAAACCTCAACTCCATATGTGAAATATATCGTTCACCTTTTTTGTTTAAATTCTCTTATATTGGCTTGAGTGTTGGAAGGCTTACAATGGGGCAAAATTCAACTAGCTCACGTGCGTTCATTTCCTTTTTGTAGAGGGACCACTAGCAATCCCTCAAGAAAAGCCTCTCGATCACTGTCAAACCATTTCTAAATAACATCAGTACCCATTGTGAAATTTTCAATGAATTTTTCTATTTTATTAATCAATTAAATAGAAAATTACAAAAATACTCGAACAAAAAAAGAAAGAAACGGCTGCTCGATGATCTATACAACCATAAACAAGAATTTTCCAAAGTCACACATGTTTTTACATTTGATAGGAATTAAAACTTGAATTAATTAACTAAACCAAACGCGCATTTAAAAATATCAAATTATTTAAAAATTCAAATTTGAATTGATTTTTTTTTCAAGTTATATTTATTTAATAGTCAAATCAATCACAAATATATAAAAGAGTACAAATAATAACTTACTAAACTCCAGGCTTCATTAATTTGTTTGAATCTCCACAAGTCACAACAAAGTCATTAAATGTAAATACATTTAAGAAACGCCTCTTCTTTATATATAGGATTAATTACATCTACCACCCCTCTAAAGTATCGATACTACAACTGGTCCCCTAAAAATTTTCAATATTACCAACACATACCCTTATAACTACAAATATTACAAATACCCCCCTGGCGAGCCGATATCTGGTCATATTTTGGTGACGTAAGCAAAAATTTCTATGGAAATCCAAAAGTACCCTTGTCGTACATTCCGTACATTTTCAGTTCCAGTGGGTGCCCTTCGTAATATTTTTGATCTAATAGGGGGGTTTGGTGTAATAATTATAAATATGAGGGGAGGTAAATGTAATCTTCTGGCAATGTTTCAGTTAGAAAATACTAGCCGTTGCATTTTGAAAAAAATGGACGTTGCTCTTAATTTCTTGACCGTTGTATTATGCTAAGGCTATAAATATCAGTGGTTTTTGGCAGTTTTTAATCACAATTTCCTCAAATGGCTTCTTCTAGTTCTTCTTCTTGTGTTTATGGTTTGAGATATAGGAAAGAAAATTGCCAAAAGTTGAATTGTAGTATGAAAACCATTATCAAGGTGGCGGACACACCGGCAAACCGCTATAAGTTGTTTTATTGGTGTCCAATTCATGGGTTTTCACATTGGTGTTATCCGTTCACGGTCGAAGGAGAAAATGAAGATACGTGGTTGATGCAAAGAAGAGAGAACCGTAATGTGGAAGTGGAAGCAACTAGCTCGATGAGAACAAATGTTCGACCAACCGAAGTTGTAAATTCAACCATTGTGCAAAATCTTATAGCTTTGAGCCTTGTACTTCTTGCAATTTATTTGTTAGCACAAATTGTATCTACTTTTAGCAAGTGAGATACGAAATTATGTATGTTTATATTTCCATATTGTATTATGCCATTTTAATGGTAGTTTGTTGAAACAAATTTTCATGAACAAAACAAAATCAAAATTATCCCTATGCAACTAACCCATAACAACATCATCAACAAGTTAATAGCCCTACTTAGCAAAAACAACCAACACAAAATCCAAAGGTAGCCAAAAGCATCCATCAACACAAAAACATTCACTGTATACGCCAAACATCCATCATTATAGGACAATTCCATCATCAAAAACTAGTTTGTTGGTTGCCCAAAAAATCATTAACACAAAAACCATCACTGCGCATGCTACTAATTATTAACAAAAACATTAACTGCACTGCACATGCTACCAAATATACACAAAAACAGAGGGTTCGTTGCCCAAAACATCATCAAAATAGCTGTAACATAATGGTCATTCACTGTGTTCTAACTTGAGATGATTGAGTAGGAATGTGAGCTGAAATTGTGACTTGTGACTGTGTAGGAAACGAAATGCTCCCAGCTGCTGGATCTATGTTCGTAATATTAGATGTTGATGCTCCAACCTCATTTGATGCCTACAAGACAGTAATTAGATTCAGTCCAAAATGAGTAATTAAAGAAATAGTGTACGAAAATATTAAATTTCATAAAAAAACGAAGCATTTAACCTAGTGCCGCAGTGAACTTCTACAAGACCTCTTGTTGTGTCCTTCCCTTTGACAAACACTACACTTTGTGTTCTTTCGGCGCCTTGATGGGATACACCTTAGCTCCTCCCCAGCTTCTCTCCTTCTATGTTTTTTAGGGCATCCTGGCTGTTTTTTTAGTATGGGTGGCAAAATAATTCCAGGCTCAACATCTTCCAAATCGGTCTAGAATTTAGGGTCTGGGATGGGATGAATTTTGTGACTGTGGCAGGTCAAAAAAGTTCATTTTGAGAAGCTCGGGTCCACATATGTCTCAATATCATGCCTCTTGTAAGCAATTGCAGCAGCTGCGTGCTTACAAGGTATCCCAGATATGTTCCAAACACGGCAGTCGCATTCTTCAACAGATTCACAATGAAGTGTTTATTGGCATCTTGCACTTCAAATTCATGTGTTCCGCCCACCAATATGTCACATTTGATGCCTCCCTCCTTGGCTTCATTCAATCTCTTCATGACATTCTTCGTAACACTTATACCCCATTTTCTTGGGTCTTTGACTCCTTGTTTGAACTCTATGCATTATCTTTGACCGAATCCCATCCACCAATTTCTGAATAGGTTTGGTTCTCAAAGGCCCAATCCAGTTGTTGAAACTCTCACTGATGTTGTTGGTAACATGCTCGTTCTTCACATCAACTCTAAAAGCATGTCTTGCCCACAAAGAGGTATCTCCAATCTGCATGAAAGAGTATTCTGTGAAATCTAACTAGAACTAGCTTCTTTCAACTTGTCAACGCTGATGCAACTATGATCCGGGGAAGCACTTTTTATCATGAAAGAGTATCCATCGGGCATCAATGAGGCATGGACCCTCCAAGGGCAATTTGGAGCTGCACACTGTACTGTCACTCTTCTTCTTTCATTCTTCTTTCTCAAAATCTGTATGCCCTTTCTGATGCAATATTCTTTTAGCACTTTCCTGAATTCTTCAATGCTGGAAAATGCATCATTTTTCTTCAGTTTGAATCTCTCATTTGGGTTTTCTGAAATGTGAACAGTTCTCACATCTGACCCACCTTTTAATGGATCAGCCTGTATGTCTTCATCACTGTCATGCACTACCTCACAGTGGTCATCAGACTCGTAATCTGACATGTTGGAGTCTGATGATTGACTAGGCAATTCCTTGTCACTTTCTCTACCTTGTCTGATCTCAAGAGAAGACAATGATTCATCACTTGATGCTTGTTCTTCATTATGTCCAGCTTGTTGAGCATCTTCATTTAATTGACCTTCTTCTTGATCTTCACTCAGATCCGCACACTCATCACCGCTATCTTCCACACCCTCTTCACCAAACCCTGTGCCATCATATACCAAATAATCATCAAGCAACTCAAGCTCAATGTTTCTCACGGCAGCATCCTCCATTACAGGAACATTTTGATTGTCTTCCACATCAGCCTGTCCACCATCTTGATTTTCATCAGTACTTTGTTCTTCTTTCTCTACATTATGATCACTTCTTTGAATTGTCTTGACAAATAATCTGATCTCTTTAAGGACTTGTGGCAAACATCTTGGAGATGTCATCATCTATGAACACATTTATTCTCTCCAATCTATTCCAGCTATATAGGTTATAGCCTATGAATAGCTCACTTGTCTTCAATTCTTCCTTCTCAGGGAATGCTTTTTCAGTGATGTCATTTATTAA
Organism: Petrea volubilis; assembly: GCA_026212405.1. Taxonomy (NCBI): domain Eukaryota; kingdom Viridiplantae; phylum Streptophyta; class Magnoliopsida; order Lamiales; family Verbenaceae; genus Petrea; species Petrea volubilis. Next base: position 6,221,553 of record CM047882.1, on the reverse strand, counting down.
GTCCTTTATACTTGTAATTTCTTGGATTGACACCCTTTAGCATCTTCTTCTCATTGTTATAATGAATCAATATATTAAAAGCTTCTGGCCTCCCCATTGTGCTAACCTGTACAACATGAGCATCATACAACCACAAAGGGGAATTATCAACAACTACACAACAAGGGGGAGATTCAACAAGAGGTATTAACAACAACTAACAACAAGGGGGATTGGATTAACAACAACTAAACAGCAAGGGGTATTAATAACAACTAACAATAAGGGGGATTAATAACAACTAAACAACAAGCTTCTGGCCTCCCAGTTTGCTCCAAACAACAACTAAACAACAAGCTTTTGCCCTCCCCATTTGCTCCAAACAACAACTAAACAACAATCTAACATGAAAAAACCGTACCCATGCATGTCTTAAACCGTAGCAAAAGGGGAAATTCTGTAAAAATTAACATCTTACAAGAAAAAAACCTTATTAACCACAATCGGACAACAAACACCTAAAAATTTCACAAATTTCAACAAAATATTAACATTCTCAAAAAAAAACCCTAGAACACTAAACCGATCTCATTTTTCCACCACAATCATTCTCAAAATACTTCAATAGCGAAATGTCGCACCTATTTGATACTAAAATGCTAAATGCTAGTACATCTCAGTTATTCGAAGTACGTACCTTCACATCCAGTAGAAGAAACGGCGTAAAGTCTCGTCACAGTACGTCGCCTGCCCAATGTGCCTCATCGGGGACTACAACGACTTTCCCCCGTGCGAAAAAACCACAATTTCAGGTATTTGGGTGCAGAAATGGTGGGTTTTTTCCCCTGGTATAGACGGTGTTCGCCAAGGCGACGGTGGCGGGCCAATGGTTTCATAAAACCATTGGCTGTTTTTTTCATCCGTTTCTTTGTAAATAGGAGGGTAATTTTGTAACTACACAACTCACACATTTTTGGGTTTTTTACATAATATATAAATTGGAAAATAGAGGGGCAAAATCGGAAGCTCACCAAAATATGACCAGATACCGGCTTGCCGGGGGGTATTTGTAATAGTTGTAGTTATAAGGGTATATGTTGGTAATATTAAAAATTTTTGGGGGACTAATTGTAGTATCGGTATTTTAGAGGGGTGGTAGATATAATTAATCCTGAGTACAAATAATAACTTACTAAACTCCAGACTTCATTAATTTGTTTGAATCTCCACAAGTCACAACAAAGTCATTAAATGTAAATACATTTAAGAAATGCCTCTTCTTTATATATATACTCAAAATATCACAAACAATAATTTTTTTTTATTTTCAAATACTGCTCAATACTTCTAATAATTATCAAAATATATTTTATTTGCATGTAAAAATTAAATAGACTTATTTTAAGTTTAAAAACATTATACAAAGAAAAACAAAAAGGTAAAACCCAATCAAAAGAATTCCTTTTTTTTCGAATTGTTTGGTCTAGTAGACATTTATTCTGCATGTAAAAGCTTATAAGCATAAGAAGAATATTGCTGGAGTTTGAATTCTTCACAGTGTGTGTGAGCGATACGTGTATCACAAAACATAAAACACGTATCACAAAAAACAAAAGAACCCTTGGTTATTGCTGTCATTCCCAAATCCCAACTAAGTTTTCGTAGTTAAGTTGACAACAATCAGTTAAAATATCAAGACCTTGTAATAGTCTTGGTCACCTGTAATATCGTGACACGTATGTTTATGCGGCCGACCTGGAGTGATGGGAATAGACGTCTCCTACTCCTAGAACCTAGAGTCAGTACAGTTGTTGCTTTGGTTATTTGCACAGTTGTAGGCGTGTAGCTGTAGCTGTAGTAAAGTTGTACTTTCGGAGTTGTCAAAAACTAAAGTAATTCTTTTTTTGTTAAATGTTACAAAATTTGAATTAGTAAATACCAGTAAGAGTGATTAAGCATTTAAGCTGAATATTATGGAAGTTTGACAGTGTGCAGTAGCTTGCTTTTCTGGTTTTTTCTTGATTATTTGTTTTGGATGATATTATGCAGTGATAATTATATTTGATTTGAATTATTAACGTATTTCTCCATTTTTTATAGTGAACAAGATTATAAATTGCGCGCGTTTTTTTTATTTATTATGAATTATTAACTTAATTATTTAAAATGTATTTCATTATAATCTATAACAAAATAATAAGATAAATTACGGACAATTTTTTTTTTTTTTGCTAAATAAAATTACGGACAATCTCTCCACTCTTAAGGATCGATTGCACTTCACTATACATCATTTGAAATTATGTGAAAAATACCACCTAGCATTTTATCGATAACACCCCTAATTTCGATTTTGCTAGTATATATCTAGAAGAATATTCCATAACACGTAAGGAAAAATATTGACCATTCGCTTATGTCAATTAGTATTTGTGCTGAAATATAAATATGAGTGGGCAAAATACAACTGTTCACATACGTTATGTGGGTAGTTAAACTTTGAATTATTTTGTCCATAACACACATTTTTCACTCGTTAATGCCTACACATATTAAACTAATTAAGAAAATTCAATTAAGACCAAAAATTAATTAAGTTTTCCATACCCAAGAAATGTTTAAAAAAGGCCAATGAATAAAAATTTTAAAAATTGTTATTGATAGTATATAAAATTTTGGTTTCAAACGGTCCTATAATCATCGAAAACGCACATTATTGCCCTTGGAGCTTGTCATCGTTCAGTTACTTTGAGAGGCGGTTTTTGATACTTTTAATCACCATTTTGTTCTCTATCTTCATTAGTAAGGTGAATTTTGGTTTAGTTTTGCGATAGATTGATTTTTCAGTAATTAATTTGAAGTGCGCATGTATTAATATATTCTGTACAAGATAAATAAAAATTAAAAATTACCTCTTAATATACATATACAGTTGCATTTTATCCCAATATTTTATTTTAGTGCAAATATATATTAATTGTCACGGTTGAATGGTTAATTTTATCCTCATATATAATATAATATTCTTTTAGATGCTATTGGAATTGGATGCAGAGGGTGTTAACGAACAATTGAAGACGGTTTGGTGATCCTTCGCACAGACACAAACAATGAATGATATAAAGTATAATTGATTTCAAATATTAGCGGTTTGTTGGTAATTTACCTAAAATAGTAATCCGATTTGTTAAATGTCGATATTATATTCGTACACTTCTGCTCGTCCATAGTTGTCTATAAACTGCGATTGATAGGAGCCATTGCAAATGAAGGGAAATGATAAACCACGACAAAAGTGCTTATTTTAAGCCCATTTATATGGACGGTACTTCATTCCGAAACAAATTGTGTATGGCACCTCCTAATTCGTTTACGTCTGAGACTTTTGCTCGTTTGTGGACTTAGATTGGACTTGCGCCACCAACTTAATTCCACCACCATTTCAATTCAATTCATTATGTCTTTATCAATTACTATCATTCATCAACCACTTAGGTCACATTTGACCTATTTATTTATTTTTCCCAATCTTTATCCTCTCAACCTTGTTGGGGAATTATTACTTAACAAATTATAATTTTGATTTAAGTTTATTTTTATAAAACTCACGAATTAAATTTCTTAAATCTAGAGTTTTAATTAGTTCGGGCCATAACCGATCAAGTATATCTTTAACCGACTCTGAACCATTTTTGTAAGGCCGCATATTGAATACTTTAAATTTTTCTCTTCCAATTTTATGAAATCACAACGCAAAATGTAAAAAGGTGAATTTACTTCATTACTATAAATCAAGTTATTAATTTAGATAGAATAAATTCAAATACTCAAAACTATATGTTGTCCAATAAAAACAGAAATTTGTAATGATAAAATCAAACTATATTATGAGTAGTTACAACTTTTTGAAAAGCATTCGTCACACTTCCTATAAATAGATGGGAACACATGCGAATCGCAAGTTCTTTCCTTTATTTTTTTTTTCTCTTTATTTAAACTATTGCCCAAAATTGAAAAGGCAATTTAACACAGATCGCGTCGTCAAATTAATGGATTTTCTATAACAAGCTGGCAACAATTTACAGAACAAAGTAGGGCACTAAATGTGTATTTTATTACAGAGATGTCCGTGAAGGTATAGACAATATCATGTTCATTCGATTTGTGATGCCTTCAATAATTAATCGGCATCTCAGCATGAATAGTGGATCATTTACATACAACATAGAATTGCATATGTACGAAATACGTAAGTATAGGTAATTAAATAATTTGGTACTATAACTTTTAATTCTGTAATAAGCTTAAAAACCAATTCCATGGAGACAGCTTAGACTTTAGCTGGATGGCACATTGTTAGAAAAGTCTTAGAGAATCATTCTTCCTTTTGAAAATTCCCAATTTGCAATCTGATCTTTTTCGTATCTACTACCCATGATGTCAATCGCTGTCATGTCTTAAATCCAAAGGGATCTCAAAAAAACAAAGGTTCCAATTTTAGTTGGTGATGACTTTGAATTTATCCACCTAATGAAAAATTGCTGTTGATATCAGCTTTTCTTTATTAGGAATTGGAGAAAGGAGCTTTATGTTCTTGTCATTATTCGACGAGTGAGATGAACAGACACGTAATCATACACCTCATTACAATTTTTACGCTTCGGTTTCTCAATCTAATTTAAAAAAATCTTAGGATTAAGTATATCAACAAACATTTGGTCCACTCAAAAGTTTAGAGAGAGAGAGAGGAGAGAGAGAGAGAGTGAGAGAGAGAGAACGTGCCAATTTAGAAGAGAAACGTAACATCTGAGTCCTAGTGGGGTGCGGTTGTGTTTCTATAAATGCAATACAAGCTGAAAGCAACAAAAAAAGTCAGCAAAATTTCATCCTCATTTGTTGGGCATTTCAACATAGCTAGTAAATTTGCACATGCTGCCACCGAAAATGGCAAGTCAAAACAGCTGGTCACAAATGATGTTCAAAAATTGGGATTGGTTACATGTGCCCGTCAAGTAATTCTACTCTCTTTAATCCACTGTGAAAAATACATCTCATTAGCACATGCAAGACATTGGTTAAAGGTTGCAATATACCGATTCCTTCCATTTGGACCACTTCGAATTTCAAGCATTCAGGAAATTCGCTCTTGGTTGAATTTGATTGAAAGGAACTACTGAAAAAAAAAAAAAAATTCTATTTTGGTGGAACAAAAAAACAGTTGCCAAGTAGTTTTAATAGCTTTACACTACTTGCAGGAAGTGTGACATCTGAATGTGTGGCTAGAAAATTTGTGGTTCAAGTAGAAGGGGAATCAGCCGAGTCAGATATATGGGCTCTTTTCTTGGCAAAGTATTCTTCTGCACGAGCAATGTTCTCAGCCACCGATGGCTTCACCCACTTCTTACGGCTTGGAAGAACCGTTAACCAACAGCCTGCAGCCTCGAGCTTCTCTATGGCCGATGCATGCGCCTTAGAGTTGAATTTTACACTCAATTCACCCGTCGCCTAAGATCTGCAAGAAGATACAACACGGTCTGTTAAAAGAATTTGATAGCATATTTCATCGAGATTCAATTAGTAGGGAAGGGAAAATAATCCATGTGATAATTGTTTAAGTTGGTCCATCAAGACTAGAAATAATATCTGATAATTGTGAAGTGCATCATCTCCCTTGATGTCTGTTCCTTAGAATCAGGCCCAATAAATAAGTTTGCCAAAACTAAATCATAACAAAGATGCGCACAAGGAATACAATTCTCTTCGGTGTATCTTCATACGACTTCTCATAAAGGCGTACCGAAGCATTAGGTGTCTAATTGTGGAAATACAAATGTAAGATATATATTGCACGATAATACTAAATGTTCTTTCTTGCTAGTTTATGAATCACTTTATTGTTTAATTGTTACCTCTAGAGGAAGTCTTCCATCCCTTCCAGAAGGGTAAATCAGACCTTTCTTCTTGATGGACTCCAATGAGACCTCTTCTCCCTCTTCAAATCCTGCACCTGCCATATCTTTCAAGTTAACAGGGATATACTTTGCTAATCCAGCATGAGTCCCCTCATTTACATAAAGAAAACACACACGAACAAAGAGTATAATTTACCGTACGTTTCATTCTAATTACTTAGTTAAAGTGTAAAAGCACAATCAAAGGTTCACAAAAGTAAGACCGGTGACTGGTCAGTATTTCATTTGGAAAGGACAGACAAGCTTCAAACATAATAGAGTTGAACTTTCGAAGCTATTAAAGAAAACCAGTAATGGAATATATTGTCGATTGATAAAGTTTTCACATCTAATAATAAATTAACAAACTATTATCTACCATCTGATAGCCGTTCATAAACGTTGCTCAGCACAAGAAACACAAATATTATTTCAGCTGTGTCCAAAATGAGTTCAGATGCCAGTGACAACGAGACAGCAAAAATTTAGCATATCAGGCAGGATCAAACTTATGGGAACGATAATTAAAGGATAAATAATATGCAAGTACCTGAGATACCACAAGTCAGAGGATAAATAATATGCAAGTGCCCGAGATGAAATGAAATCAAGCACCCTCACTTTCACCACGAAATTAATCCATTTGCTTTTGTGAAAATGTTTATGGACATAAAATATTAATGAACCGGATGGCAATTAACAGAATATTTGCCTTGAAGCTTGCTTCTGGAATTTCTAATGGTGAGTCGAACTTCATGATTGGGGGGTGCTAGGGAAAGTCAAAAGGCATTTACTTCTTCAAGGGACGGAGAGAGGAGAAACGCTTGATGTTACCCATTACGACCAGAATAAAGACACATCTGCAGAATTTGGGATTGCGGTATGAATTTTCTAGAAATCTAATCACACAATAAAACATCAAAGCAAAGTAAGGCAAGCAAGGTAGAGAATGTGCTGCTCAAGGAATTTCATATAGAACCTCTGTTTAAAAATATTACTCAAGTGACCTTGTGTACAACACCCAGAATCATTTTCTCTTAGGTGACATCTATAGCCCTTTGTCGATCCGATAATGCCAATATCACTACCATAAGATGAAATGAGAATAACTCAAAACAAATAAGTTCAAGAAACTAATACATATGAATTTCCTTGAAACTCTAGCCCGAAGCTTGATGTCAGAACAAATGATCAGCGTTAACATTACATAAGAAACATAACCCAAAGGACAACACTGGGAAAGAGATTGCTACAACAATCGAAAGGCTAAAACTTTAGAATTTCATCATCATAAAATGCAACTCCAGAAGTTAAGTCCTGAAGATGCTTGAAACCCAAGAACCAGCCGTTGTGGTCCTCTCAGAGGAATAGTAATGGATATATTAAACATTTACGTAGCAAATATCCTAAAACAAAAGTTTGATCCACTCACACGCATAATTACCAGCGCCATTATACACATCAATGACAGTTCTATAAACAAGCGAAGGCATATTATAAAAGACAATTACTTCACCCATTTTTAACACAACCACAGACTTAAAGAGAACCCCAACTCAATCATGGAAAGATCCCACCTTTAACCACAACTAACAAGAACACCCGAGAATCTCCCAAGTACTCTCAATCTCCATTACACAATGAAACTAATAAACCAGGCAAAGATTATGCACAGTTGCACACATTCCACAACCCCATATCCCGAGATAAAACAAAAATAAGTTAAAATTGCCCATCTTTACGAGAAAAATTCACCTCCAGCATTTCATCTCAACTTGGGAATTCTCCGGTAGAGCGGACCTTGATTTCTGTCCCCTCATTCCAAACCCACAGCTGCCGCCTTGCCCCGCCGAGTGCCCCCTCAGCTCCTCTTTCTCTTAGCCGAACATTGTGGCTGCTCAAACTACATTATTGGACAACAGAAGCCACTGAATTCAGAATTACAAGGGTTTCCTTTGTTTGGATTTCTTGGTGGGAGAGTTTTATCGATGGAAATGTACACGGGTTTGCCTTGAGAGTTCTTACATTGCCCTGCTGTTGGACAAACAACATAAAAAAAGAAAAAAACATCAAACAGTTGGTTTTGTTTGTGAATTTGAAATGAGTAAATGCATCATGATAATGTATCAAACGGCTGGTTAAGTCATTTCTTTATTCCTAAACTGGGCTAAAGCTTATTTTACTAAAATAGACGCGATAATAATAAGACAATGCTATGATGATAATGGGTAAATCCAAATCTTACCCCTAGCGATGAACTAATTTTTCTATTAACAGTTATATAGGGCCTACGGACGATTTGAGTTGGACGTCTTTGGGCCCATGAAGAAGAGAAAGGTCGATCTCCTGGGCTGGCTGAGAATATGTGTAGCCCAACAAAGACATGTTTTTTCCACCCAAAAATAGAGCATGACAGCTTCATGATGAGCACAACGAAGCCCAAATTCCACCCACAATATTCCACTTCCCATAAACAATATTTGATCTTCAGTACAACAAGATAAAATAAAATAAAAATAAAGAATTAAAAAAAAAAAAAACCTTATGGTCCCCATATCTGATATTTGGCCTTCATGTAAAATACAAAACATTAGCAAAGTTAAATGGAAGCTTAACATAATTGATTTCGAGCTTGTTAGATTATCTTACTTATGTTTGGGTAATGTGAAACATTTAGAAAAGTGAGGATAAACTGCCAGAAAATTTTCAGACTTGGTTCAAAATGAATCTGACTACTGAAGTAAGAGCGGGACTGAGAGAGGAGTCCTTTAGGGTGAGGACCACATTTGTTTTTCATCAGGTGTTGCCCTAATATCTTACACCAATGTTATTTATAAAATAATTCAAATAGGGGTGTTACTGTACAAAATATTCCTTCAAGACATGCTACACTAGCTACTGGGTTTTAACTAGGGGTAATCGCCGTTCGATTTCAGTTTTTCTTGAACATGTCTATTTAAAGTCGAATTGTCATGTGCGATTTTTTTTAAATATATAATTTAAATTGCGATTTTTTAAATTAAAATCGAAAGTGCAATTTAAAGTGTTTCGGTGCGGTTTGGTGGTTTTAAATAAGAAAAAATAATAATTAGACAAAAGTAAGAAAAATATCATCTTTTAGTATCTGTAAAATATTTAAATTAATATCAAAAATTCAAGGCATGAAAATATAATTTTTATAAATGAAAAGTATAAAGACTAGATGTAAAGAGTCCATAAATATAATACGACTTTACACATTTAAATCAAGTTCAAGCCATAATCTTGACTTTACTACACAACCTCTTAAGATTTTGGCCTAGTATAACATATTAAAGTTTTAGTCCATACATAATTTAATAATGAATGGTTAGATGTATTTGAAATGTTGAATGATTAAAGCAATAACTAATAAAATTTTAAACAATTTAAAATGTGATTAGTGAATATATCTTATATATTGAAAAGTTTAAGTTAAAAATGGATAAATATATATATTGAAAATATGTGAAGGGTTCAATTCGGTACGATTTGAAGAGAAAATTAAAACCAAACCAATTTTGTAATGAGGTTTTGAATTTAATCATTGAACCACGATTTTTTTCAAAAAATTCATAAAAATGGTACTGTTCAGACAATTTTTAAAAAATTATGCTCACCCCTAGATTTAATAGAAAGAATGAACTACGATATATGATTGAGTGTTTTCAGCCAAATTGAATTTGGAGTAGAATTTTCCCTACGAGATAGGTCACAAAAAAATATTGATGGATATATTGTTGGTCAGGCACAATTGAAGGAAATGTCTAAATTTTACGAGATCAATAAACTAAAATAATGTTGTACTACTAGACAGTCTAGAGCAACGGTAGGACATAAACATGAGCGATACAAATAAGGGTAGGGGTATAAATTTAATCGAACTTCATTTGATTAGATGTCTCCGATGTGCTAGCATAAGATAAGGTTTATAACATTTCCCACAGCATCATAATTCATAACATAGGCTTGAGTTTCAAAGTAATAATCAAAGCATAAGAGAAATTAAGACTCACTAATTAACTCGCCAGAAAAACTAAAATAATAACAACAAAAAAAGAAAAGGAAAAAAGAGAAAACCTATGCAGCACCTATATTGTATGCATTTGGAAATGTCTTTTTGAGTGAGTGTGAAAGATCAGCAGAGTCTTTAACTTTTTCTCTGAGAATTTTCCATTGATTGCTGATCATAGAGTTAAATTAATATCTTGGATTGCAAGTACTAGAGTTGATAGAAACACCTCAATGGTACATGGGGCACTACACTAGTATGTATAATCTCCATATATATAATATATACACATTGCATAATATCCAGCATGCGCTCTCTTCTTTACATGAAAACCGATCATAACTGGCCACTCATGTGCAAAAGCCAAACCCTTTATCTTCATTGCAACTTAAGCTATATATATGTATACTCACTCACAAGGCTTTGGTGCTATCTGCACGAATAACACCCACAATTTTACATGTATGTATATCAATATGTGTGTGTGTGTGTGTGTGTGGTATTGTACATGCAGGCTATAGCTGGTGGATATATATAGGGCGATAAACCTAGCTACCATAGCGAGAGCCAAGGAAATAATAAGGCAATGTCCCTCTCATGACTCTCACAATTACTCCAACCCTCTCTTCATCCTCTCCTTTTTAAAGTCACGAGACCCTCTGTCCCTTTTATGTTCTTTCAATTCTAGAGAGAGAGAGTGAGAGAGAGAGAGAGGGAGAGGGGGAGAGAGAGAGAGAGAGAGAGAGAGAGAGAGAGAGAGAGAGATGTCTCCACTAGCGGGGCTGGCAGAAACACTGATCGATAGAGAACTTTCAAGCCTCTTTTCTTCAACATCACTCAACTAGCCTCTACATTTCAGTCCCAAACTGAAAGTCTTATAATTTCCCAAGCTTTAGTTCTCTTCCATCTCAAAGATTGATCACCCTCAAAAAAAATTTCTTTTTTATTTTTTTCTCGCTGTATTTCTTTTTCTTTTTCGTCTGTCTTTCTCTGTCGGTTCCATGTATGTACCCCACAAAATTAAACTCCCTCTTCCTCTATCTCCTTTTCTTTTTTCGAGTTAATTATTTAAGATTTTTCACCACACTCCTCTGTTCTTTTTTAAATGTCTTTTTTTTTAACTTTTTTTTTTTCTCTTTGGTTTCTTGTTTCTCCAGGAGACCAGAGGGAAATCCATTAGACCTCAACAACTTACCAGAAGATTATACAAGAGATGGTAAACAGGCCTCTGAGGACAGCTCTTCATCTGCTGGTACATCACTTTGTCTTCAGTGCTATTTATTATTTCGGGTTTCTTCTTCCCCTTTCCAAAGATAACTCCCTCTCTCCCTTATCACCCAAAGAATGCTAATGATATACATACATATATATACATATACATATATTTCTTTTTTTCCCCCCTATAAAAGAATCTTGAGATTTGATGTTGATGTCTATTGGTTCTTGTTGGAAGCTTGACACTGCAGTATTTCTTAAGTTATTTATTTCATCCTAACAAATTTTCACTTTCTGTCTCTTCCAAGATTTCCCGTTTTCTTCAAGAAGAAATAAAATAAATGGGTATACGATATTAATTTACTGTTGGGTTTTGGAGCATGATGAGAACGAAACCCTAGAAAGTAAGAATGACAAGACAAGAGGGAAAAGAAATTGTTTGTTGTGGAGGGGGAATATTCATATGGGAATGGGTAGGTGGGGGGTGAAATTAGGGTTGTGGTTTAGGTATAAGATTAGTCTCATCAAAGTTGCTTTAATTGGTATGTGTTTGCAGTAGCAGGAGTCTACAGAAAAAAGAAAAGCGGCGCTAAGGATGGAAAAGATGAGGGCGGTAAGGTCTACGAGTGCAGGTTTTGTTCCCTCAAGTTCTGCAAATCTCAAGCCCTCGGGGGACACATGAATCGCCACCGCCAAGAAAGGGAGACTGAGACTTTGAACAAGGCCCGTCAACTCGTTTTCACCAACGATTTAGCTCCCGCAGCTCACCTAGGTTACGTTTCAGGGTATGCGTATTATGTATATCATCAACGATTTTACCATTTCAGAATTAGTTTCAGTAATGATAGCGTGTTTTTTTTTTTTTTTGTTGTAAAGTTTGAGCAGTACTGGGCAGCCTCTTCCACACGGGGCGTATCACCAATCAGCAAGCAACAGTATCGGCGATCCAGCGTTGCCCTTCAGATCAATGTACCCGACAAGATTATTCTCCACCTCTTCACCGCTGATCCACCCACCTCCTCCTCCGCCGCCTCCTCCACAACAGCCTCCCGCGGCGGCGCCATTCCTCTACACTTCTCCTCAGCGTCTACTCTCTTTCCCGTCTCAATACCCGGCGCCACCACCTGTGAATGACTACTTCGTGGGGCACGTCCTCTCTAATTCCACCCCAAGTACTGAAGGTAACTACACATGCATCGGAGCACCAGTGGGGCATGGATTTGCGACGACCTGTGGCAGCGGCAGTGGCGGTGGCGGTGTTAAAGACGTGTCGTCGATGAACAGCCAAGAGGAAGGAGTGAAGTGGGGCCGGAGGCTAGATAGGGACAAAATTAAAGCCATGGGGATTTGGATGGGTGTATTGATGATCAATCGATTTCAAGATGGATTCTCTTAAATGAAGTTTTGTGTTTTGTTTGTGGTTTTTGTTGATCTCTTTGTGTTTTGGTGAGTTGGAGTGCAAGTGTTAATGCTGGTGTGACACGCCACGCTTCACTGAAAGAAAAAGGATAGAAACTGACAAAATAGGGATTTCAACAAGTGAAATATTTATTTGGGTTTTTTTTATTTCTACAGGTTTCATCAACAGCCTTTTGAGCTCTCACATTCACATCTGGGCTTGCTCAGTTTGGCTCCAAGCGGGCATTGGGATACATGTGGTTTTTTTTTTTTTTATTATTATTATTATTCTGTTTTCTTTCTCTTTTTTGCATTTTTTTTAAATTAAGGTCGGTCGGCGAACAAGAATCTATAATTATCCAATAAAAAAGAGTGTGTGAACATAGATAATCTTATTATGTATATATATATGTACATATATTTTATTTTGATACATATGAAATTACAATAATGTTTCATTTTAATTAGATGAGTATATGGCTATCTATGATTGTCCAAAAAAAGTTCAATATCTTTGTAAGATTTAAGGTACAAGAAAAAAGAGCAATATCTTTGTAAGTTCAATTATTGCTTTACTCACTGAACGAAAAAAATAAGTAAGCTGGGGATAATATAGGTAAGTGATAATGAAAAATTATCACTAATTATATAAATTAATGACAAAAAACTTATGTTGTCACAAGATTGTTTTATACAATGTCAATGGTGATAAAATAATAGTCTAAATTGTTACAATTGATAATTAGTGGCACGCCATAATGACTAATCTGTCATATGAAAACATGTCGCAAAATTACAGTGAGAAATTTTTTATCACAAAGTTGTCACTATAGACATGTAACTAATTGTTAATTGTGACAATTAAAACATTAATTCTTGTTACCACTGAATCATATTGTGATAATAAAAACACTATTGTCGCTAAATAAATTTAATTAATAACAAAATAGAATATACTATCATTTAATATAATTATTGACGGCAAATTTTATATTATCACTTTTGTATTATATCGTTAACATTACTATTTCTTGTATTGACTATAATGTGATATTCAGATTTTGTCTCCACATAGACCTAGTTAAGTAGTTTTTGAACAGAAATAATGTAGCCATGCGACATTGGTCACGCTCCAAGCCTGTTAGATACATGAATTGCCTCCAAATTCATTCGGCGCACCTTAAAATCACGTTGTGAACGATTAGCCCAAAAGAAATATCTTGGTTGCACTTGAGTTGCACAAATAGCTTTCAATAATCGGGGTTAGCGAGTGACTCTAATATCATTTGTCACGTCATACGTGCACAAGCCTATTAAACATGAAATTTGCCTCTCAATCCACTAAGTATACCTTGAAAGTTTTGAAATTGAACTATAAACAATTCGCTTAAAATGTATATTTAATAGTTATACTTTAATTTTTGGGATAAACTTATAGGGAGTTTCATTTTTCATTATTTTCTAGATGTGAGATGTTATGCCGTTAGTATATATATGTTTGTGGAGTATATATAAATGTACAACATATAAAATTTTATATACGTTAAAGAGGTACTTACGAGCTTTAAAATTAAAATTTCTCTAAAATCCCACTCCTAATGGGGCGGGTTACCTAGACCCATTGGTATATCAATGTTTAAACAATATTTTGGGAGAAATTTAGTGAATCCAACACGATTGATGGAATAGAAACTACATAAGATTTAAGAAAGATTATGAAAAACGCAACTTTAAATGGTTAGAGAATTCAAGAATCTTATCAAATAAAATGATATTTCTAAAAGTAATGAGGGAAATAATTGAGTTCAACGGGCATTTAGATGAACTCCGATTAGCTGGTAAAACATGAACACAAATGGTATTGACCAAAATATTTCACTTCAAGACTGTAATCAATCACATTCGAAAAATGACCTGGTTTTGGATTCTTTTATGACTTATGAATCATTATAATAATCTTCATAAAGTTTAGAAAGGCAGACAAGAAAACATAGGCTAAGAATATTTTCGGCCAAAAGCTGCAGATGAATTTTAATTTGAGGTAGCTAGAAGTGCAAAAATAGGAAATGTGAATAAACAAATATGAGCACTCTAATTGGCAGGTCAACTCACCCTAGCTATATGTATGTGCCATTGTGCAACAACCGCACAGAGGAGGAAGTCGAGTCTAGCGACCCTATACTATATCTTCACACACACACACACACACACACTGGATCAGTTCTGAAACGACACCCTTCAGATCAGATCGGTCTAGGTCAAGCCCGATTGTATTTATGCAAGATCTTGTTTTTTGTCCATATTTCAGTGCCCTAATCATAACAATTTAACCCTAGCTATCCAAGATTTTGCAGACTATTTAGTATGTGTATGTCCCGGGACCACTATGAATTATTACAATCTAAAACAACATCAATTTTTTAAGGATCTACCAATTAGGGCATTTATAAAAATAATTTAAGATACTTCTTAGCTTCAAATCGGTCTAAATTTGGAGGGCATATTTAAAGGATTTTTTCGCAAAAAAAAAAAAAAAAAGATTATTTATCGGTGTGGATCCGAGAACAAATTGTTAATAGTAATAATTTATATACTCCATCTGTCCCATAATATTAGTCACTTTACGTTATTTTTACACAAATTAATTGATTTAATAAATAGCCTTCTTTTTAGTTAAATTTAAAATAATTCGACAAACTTACTCTCTCCATGCCTTGTCAAATTCTACTGAAAAAACATTGGTAATTAAATAATAAATGAGGGTAAATTTAAAAAAACATAATGCTTTCTTAAACTCTTCAAAGTGAGAAATATTATGAGATAAAAAAAAGCTCTCTAAAATGACTAAAATTATGGGACAAAGAAAATATAGTTTTTAGTCATTAATTTTCAATGGCGGCTATTCATACAAATTTTTATTTTACTAATTCTGTGAAATTCGAAAATACAATAAATTAATTGTTTATTGAATATCTTTTAGTGACAACTTTGATATTATAATTAGTCGTTTTGCCATTAATATATTTTTCTTTAATAGTGGGATAGTCACAAATGGAAGCTAATGAAGGTCGATGCATTTTACTAACTTTCGTGGTCACTAATATCTCGTTGATCCTTTTTCACTAAAGTTTATCCTCATTATAATGAATTAATATGCGTTTCTACTGCGAACAATTTATTTGTCACTCTATATGTTGACTATGGCAAACAATTTCTCGATACTATTTCATTGAGTAAAGAACCAGTCCACTGTTACACCACAACAGAACATACACATTGCAGTACAAGTCTCCTCCCTCTCTCTTCTCTCTCTCTCTCTCTCTCTCATGTGTGTGTGTGTGTGTGTGTGTGTATAAATAAAGACACTCTCTCTCTCTCTCTCTCTCTCTCTCTAGGTCTGAGCTGAGAGCCGAAATCCCAAGACATGAATGATGAAAGGAACAAGACTTGCTACTTGCTAGCGTTCTTTCAATTTTTCTTTTTTTTTTTTGGTGCGTGGGTGTGGGTTGGGGGGGGGGGGTGGGGTGGGGTTGGGTGATGCAGGAAGCATTATATGAAAACCACACTAGAAAAGTGGCGTTGGGGTCTAACAAGAGTGTGTGTGTGTCCGTAAACTTGAAAACCAAAAGACAAGTGCGAAATACAACACAATGTGCTGAGCAGAAGCAGCAGCAGCAGCAAAAGTCGACGGGCCTATATTGTCCTAGACTCAGCTTAATTAGTACTTACTGTGCTTTACAATTACAATTATCTACAGGCGTTTAAAGCTGCTCCCACCACCTTAATATTTTGGTCCAATTAAAATCATCGAAACATAAAAAATAAAAAAGGTAGTCAATTTCTTAAATACTAGTAATCAGTACCAAGAATCCAACTATGTTCTCAACTTTACTTCATTCGTATTCTGACCATCATGCATGCCTCTGACAAATCTCCAAACAAAGGATGCATAGCTTATCCAATTTTGGTAGCCTACAAATTATTCTATACTCCGCCCAAAACCAGTAATTAATTGACGCTTTCTACTATGTTCTCAGTTTATTAATCTTGCTTTTCGAATGTTACGTTATTTTGTCATATATATTCACAAGAGTATTATCACTACAAGAAAAAGTAATATTATTTATAAGATTTAAAAGTAATAATATAAAAGTTAACACCAAGTATTATATTAAGTGATAATACTTTCTTTTTTTTGTCACTAGATAAGTTTTTTTTTATCTAGATAAGTTTTTATGTTGTTACAATATGATTCAATGGTAACAATAATTATTTTTTAATTGTTACTATTAACAATTGGGGACGCATCTATAGTAAAGTGTCAAACGGGCCGGCTGACCCACTGGCCCAGCGACCCAACCCGATCCATCCAGACCCAGGCCCAACCCATGAACTATATGAGGCTGGTTGGGCCGATTTATGAGTGTTTACATGGGTCCCAATTAGGTATGTTATTAAAAGCTTAACTCAGCTAGCCTGGCCTAGCCCCAACTAATATTATATATATATATATATATATATATATATCATGTGGTCGGTTTTTGGTTTGACCACGTGTCGGGGTATGATGAACTCCGGGATGATTTTGCTGGTGGCTTACCTGTCAAAGAGGAAGGAACGCACGTGAGACTAGCCGATTTTACCCCGGCGTAGGCTCTCCGACGCTCAAGTCAGTATTTGGGGAAGATGATGAATAGTGGATGAGAAGCTATCTTGCTTATTAAGAATGTGAGAATCTTATGAATTCCTTACCCTTGGGTGGAGAGCCGGTGGGGGTTTTTATATGAGAGTGAGGAGTCTGGATGTAACATGGTTGGTGGGAACCAGTCATTTTCATGACAGTAGTCATACCGGCATGTGCCTTTTGTCCCCTCCATGGTTCCTATTGGCGGCTGCTCTCACTTCTCATTAATGAGGGGCCTTGTTGACAATTAATGTGTATTTTAGGCATTTATGACCAACGATTGTATTTATGACTTTGCATTTTATGCACTGGAGCCTGATGGGATGGACCCATGTGCCATTGGGGGGCGTTAGGCGGTGGTAGGTTGGACCTGCCAGTGATAGCCAGCTAGATTTATCTCTGTTGGATGTCAAGCTATGCAACGGCTAAGTGTGGGATCTCGTCCTCGATTGGGGCGCGTTCGAGGGCCGCGACTCATCTCGAGGGTCCCTTGGATAGCATACTTGTGCTTTGAGGAGCTCTCGAGAGCGACCGGCTTGTGAGTCCTTTCGAGGGCCATCATCATAACTAGGGCTTCAACTTCTCACTTAGGTAGTCTGGAAGCATACACTGACGTGGCATAGCGAGGTGGCACCTGACTTATCAATATATATATATATAGTATAACTTAGTTTTGTAACAAGTATTTTTGTTACAATTTTAATTTAAGCCTTACCAACAATTTGACCAATTTATGTTTAGAATTATTTCATTGATCCAAATTCATTAATTTTTTTTCTTATTCTTAATAAATTATTAATAAATATATTATTTCTTGATATAATGTTTTTTTTATATTTTCATAAGTAACTAGTTAAATGAAATAAACATAAATATTGAATCAATTTGTTCAAACTAAAAAGCAAAAACAACATAAAAGACATAGAACATATAAATAACTATGCAAAAAAAAAGATACAAATTTGAAAGTGACTTTTTTTAAAAAAAAAAAGCCAAATCCACGAAAACCAGCCCATGAAAAGCCTAGTCTAGGCCCAACACAGCCCAACATAGCTGGGTTCATGGGTAGAGCTGGGTTCTCCCTTCCCACTTCAAGTCCAGCCCAGCTCAAGGTGGTCTCTGGCCAGGCTAGTCCTGTTATAGTAGCGGGCTTTCATGGGGGTGGGTTGGCCTGACCCAACTAATACCTTTGACCTATAGTAACAACTTGATGAAAATAAAAGTTGTCATTAGGAATTTGCGATAACATTTTATTGTCAATAATTGTTAATTTTGTATTATGTTGTCATCTTTTTACACTAAGTTGTCATTATTGATATTGTACAAACTGTATTTTGTGACAGTATAAATTTTTTGTCACTATCAATTTACTCATTTTCTTGTAGTGTATTATGATTAAGTTTTTCGTGTATTAGATGTAACAAAAAATCAATCTAACAACATTCGGGCATTAGATGTAGCAAAAAAGTTGTCACTATAAATTTGTGACAATTATTTATTTATTTTTATTACTAAGTTGTCATAGAAAGAGTCCCCACTCACTATTAGTGGTGAGTACTTTAATATAATTTTTGTCATTACTTGTATTGCCAAAACCCACTACAAGAAAACACCCTTCCCTCTTTATTAATAGAAAATTTACGATCAGAGATTTTGTCACATATTTAAAGTATCTGTTATGAATTAGTGATAGAATCTAATGTAAATAGAGGTAAAAACAAAAAAAAAGTGACAAAAATATATTTGCCAAAACAAGAAATTTGTCACGTAAATTACAATTATAATGTATTGATTTATCATTAAAAGGTGTGCATTCTTGTAGTTATCATTTTTGTGACAAATCAAAACTTCTCAATATGAAATATATAGGGAAAATTTCATTTTTAGGACACTATATTGTCCAAATTTGACATTTAAGACTCTAATTTACGGAATTTCAATTTTAGGACATCAATTTAAATTTTATTGACACATTTAGGACTTCTGGCGTGAGTAGATCGAATTCTACATACACAACACAAAAATTGCCCACGTGGCAAAAATGTTGGCCGGAATCCGGCCATAATATTGACATGGCACAAAATTTAAAAAATTATAATTTAAATAACTCTAAAAACCAATATATAAAAATTAAGTAATATAAAAACTATATATCACAATTAAAAATAATATATAAAAATATATTACCTCAAAAAATAAATAAGTATATACACACACCTGCCCCCCCCCCCCCACCCCCCAAACATTGAGAATATCAACTAGGATTTTTTTTTTATTTTTTATTTTTATTGAAATCCACATTGACCACATGGTTACTTTGTCCATAGTATAAGGAACACATTGATGGAAAAAATTCGAGAAAAATGGTTGCGCCGCCTCCAACGATTTTTTCTCGAATTGTTTCCCATACATTTGTTCTTCATCCCATGGATAACTTATACATGTGTTCTATTTGAGGATTGAATTACACTTGATAGTTTTATTGTTTTGGAAAATTTCTTAGTTTTCCTCTTTACGATTTTTGGCAGAAAATCGAAGGGGAATGGGGTTGTGGGGGGGGGGGGGGTGTTGGGCTCGGGAATGGGCCCAACGGTTTGGGTTGGGGCGAAGGGGGGGATGATTTTTCTTTTTTCTTTTTTTGTTTTTTATTAAAATATTTGGTAATTTATATTTTTACCCCCAATTAATCTTACTTGACATGCTACTTCATCTTAAAAGATACATAAGCGCCACATAGAAGTTGAGATGTCAAACATTTGTAATTATTTCACCGGTGACATCATATTTCCGGTTAAATTGCGCAATTCGAGATCAGAAGTCTTGTCCAAAAAT
Organism: Petrea volubilis; assembly: GCA_026212405.1. Lineage (NCBI taxonomy): Eukaryota > Viridiplantae > Streptophyta > Magnoliopsida > Lamiales > Verbenaceae > Petrea > Petrea volubilis. The sequence goes on along the minus strand of CM047882.1, from coordinate 6,201,464 downwards.
TTTAAATTGATATCCTAAAATTGAAATTCCATAAATTAGAGTTCTAAATATTAAATTTGGACAACATAGTGTCCTAAAAATGAAAATTTCCCAAATATATATAATGAGTGATGGCAACTTTTATACTACACCTTATTATGTTGTTATCAAAATTTGTTTTTTTTTTTTGTTCTTTTCTTGTAGTGTGATAGTGTCTCACCCTGAGATTCGTCAAGTCGGTTTCAAATTTTCTTTTAATTTAATCATGAATTTATGATTGTTGTTGTTGTTGTTGTTATTGTTATTATTATTATTATTATTATTATTATAACCTAAATATCTCTCTCTTTGAAAGTTTCTGTTTGAGTGGTACAGGATGCCCATAGTTTGTAACAACGCAGTAAACTAAAATACAAGGTACTTGATTTGGTCCCGAATTCCAGTCTGAAATTGACAAAGAAAAATAAACTAGTGGTCATGTGTAGGCACAGGCAGGGGCTAGTGGGTTGTAAAATAGACAAAGAAAGAGCAAAAGGCAGGCGAGCAGACAAGACAATTTGATTGCCCATGAATGAAGTCTCGTACTTAAAAATAGTAATACCCCAAAATATATATTCGAAATTTTTTTATGTGGAATGAGTGTATTGATTTAATTTATAAATTTTATGATTCAAATTTAACCACATATTATATATATTTTTATTAAAATTAATATATAATATATAATTGAATCTGAATCATAAAATATATACATCCGATCCATACAAAATTTTCCAATATAATCCCATCTCTTCTCCTTCTGCAAACCCCACATTTTCTTTTAGGTTCGGAACTAGAGTGGCCGCAGCAAAATTTTCAGGTCTTGTCGATAGTTTTTAATTGTATATTTAATGGACTTTGAGAAACAAAGTACACGTTTATTCTATTTTATTTACGTGGGTCTTTGAATTTTTATTTATTTATTTGGGTTGATAATTAATGACATTAAATATGTACGAAGATTGAAGGATATTTGTGCTAATTTCGAAAAACAAAAGGACATTTCTGCTTTTCTTTTGACTTTTTTTTTCTTTTCAGTAAGATGAAATCAAGAAAACGGGTTAGTTGAGATTAGTTTATTTATGTGTTACTAGCTAAGGGTTACATGTGTAGCTAACTGAAAAGCTCTTTTGACATCTTATAACGTCTTCAAAATATGAAAATATATAACACTGTTTGGAACTATTTTAGATTTTTATAGAATATTTCTATGGAAATTACTTATATTGGCGCTTTTCTGCAAAATGCTTCAATCACCATATTATTTATTGTGTCTCGTTACATGTATTTTGTAAGAAATTTTCTTTAATAGTAAAACAAATAAAGGTGCGGCCTTTATTGAAAAAACTTGATCAGCTTTAAGCCTCTTGATAGAAGAAGAAGAGAACACTTGCAATCGTACCAATCAGAGCGGAGATCACCAACATTGGATACACTATGGAATGATTAATTATAATTCTTTTTTTTTTTTAATAATATCATCTAATTATGTGTAACGAGGTTGCATGCCATTCAAATGCAATGTATCCATTTCAATTGGGATTTGCTAAATGAAAACATGATAAAAATACTATAATGTATTATCGAAATCTTTCACTATAAGACAAAATAATATTAATAATAAAATATAAAAATGACAATATAAAAATTATTACTAATAAATTTTACGACATTTATATTTATATCACCTCAAGCTAGGTACTATACTACTACGGATCATGATTAATTAGGCTGGGGATCACATTAATTTGTATTAATCACTAGCAAAAAGCATCACGACGTATTTAATTTGTGTAATTGGAGGATTGGAGTGGTAAACAAGTACCAGGAAAATTGATAGACATACAATTTTATATAAATTAAAAGTGTTGACGTGCTTACAGCGTATAATTTATTGATCGAGGCTCGAGGTAGGGGTGGCAAAACTTGACCCAACCCGCCGACCCGATCATGACCCACCCGAAAAAAATCAGGTTTGGGTTTGGGGTTTTCGGGTTCGGGTTGAATCGGGTCGGACCCAAAAACTAACCTGAAAAATAATTTCAGGTCGGGTTGGGTTTCGGGTTGACCCGCAAACCCGAAAAAAATAAGGTTACCCAAAACCCGAACCCAACCCGAATAACCCGACCCACCCAAAATATGGGTACTATAAATTTTTTTTTTTTTTTTTGTCCAAACCCTACATCAGTTTTCAGATCCAATCGGCCGACAAAGTCACAAAGGTTTGCTCTCTGTTCTCTCTCTCGTTCTCTGTTCTCTCTCCCGTTCTCAGCTCTCTCTCACTTTCTACTCTCTGTTCTTTGAGTTCTCTCTCTCACTCTTTTCTCCCTCTGTAACTCAGGCGAAACGGACGGACGGACGGACTGTTTGAAAGCCGAAAGGTTTGTTACGCTGTAACTTTAAGGTTTGCTCTCTATTCTCTCTCTCGTTCTCTGTTTTCTCTCTCGTTCTCAGCTCTCTCTCTCACTCTCTGTTCTTTCTCTCACTCTCAGCTCTCTCTCACTTTTACTCTCTAACTCTCTGTTCTCTGAGTTCTCTCTCTCACTCTTTTCTCCCTCCGTAACTCAGGCGAAACGGACGGACTGTTTGAAAGTCGAAAGGTTTGTTACGCTGTAACTTTAAGGTTTGCTCTCTGTTTTCTCTCTCGTTCTCTGTTCTCTCTCTCGTTCTCAGCTCTCTCTCACTCTACTCTCTGTTCTTTCTCTCAAAAATATTGTTTTTTTGAGTTTTTTATTTATTATTTTCAGGTTTGGCTTATTAATGTGATGTATGGAGAAGCTTGTATTGGAGATGAAGTGGACGAGAAATGAATTGAAGAAGATTTGAATATTGTTAAACTTAATTATTATGTTATGTTGTTGAGAAGATTTGGATTTTTGTTAAAAAAACTTGTGGTCATATTATGTTTGTGTTACGACTTATGGTGTTTTGAGTCCTCTAGAACAATGGTTGGGTATGAATTTGATATTTTGGCATCATGTTAATGACTTAGGGATGCATTCAATGTTTTGGGATCATATTTTAGTACATGATGTTATGTTTATGTTAGAGATAAATTTGATGTTGTGTTTGATATGAATTTGATATTTTAGTATGTGATATTATGTTTAATGTTAGTGATACATGTGATGTTACTTTCTTTTTAAATATTAGATATTTTTTTCATATTTTTAGTAGTATATTTAGCAATTTTTTGTTATAAAAAACTGAAAATTTTTATTAAAAAAATGGGTCAGGTCGGGTTGGGTCGGGTCGAATCGGGTTATTGGGTGACCTGACAACAAATCAGGTCAACCCGAACCCAACCCAAACCCAATAAGGTCAGGTTCGGGTTGACCTTTTCGGGTTGAGCATCGGGTCGGGTTGGGGTTTTTCATGTTATACCCTTACATCAACCCGACTCGAACCCACCCGACCCACCCGTTTTGACACCCCTAGCTCGAGGGTCTGGCCATCGAACAATCTCACTGGCAGAAGTCCTTTCCTCGCCAAGCTGCCCAAACAGCTTATCAGTGGCCACACAAATTGTTTATTATTTCCCTTTTACATGGTTTCTGTTTCATTATTGCACTACCTTATATATATATATATATGATGTATACGAGGGGGAGTACCTTATAGTTTCTTTTTTAAACATAATAATAATAAAAAATACTATTATTAATAATTAAAAATATCAATAATACAATTAAGTATAGAGAATGACAATAATTCCAATTTATAGAATCTAACATAGTACTATGCTGCCTACCAATTATAAGGGGCTTGGTTCGCAAAATATTTGATTGAACGAAATGCCAATTATATAATTCTTTGCTAATAAAACATAATTTTTGATAATTAACTCATAGTTTGAATAGAGAGATTTTGATGAATGAAAAATCTAAAACACTAAGAGAGCATCATATTTCAAGACTATATTTCTGCAACATGGCTTTTTGATCCAACTTAAGGCTTTCCGCATGCCTACCGATATTTGAATGATTCTCGAACAACTTTTAAAAATATTGGAGTTAGCACACACAAAGCCACCAATACAATTACCAATATGCTTGGCCACACACTTGATATAAAACCCACCGGGTGATTCACCTTTATATCATAAATCAATTGAAATAAATCCAAAAAAACAAAATCAAAACTTATCAATAGACAAGACAAAAACCAAACTTATCAATCGGTAAGACAAAAACAGCTAGAGAGAAAACCAACTGCTCGAGAGAAGAGATTATTGAAACTGTAAATTAAATATAAAATTTAGAAATTTTAAACAGCAATAATGTGAAAATTAAGAAGAATTAAGAATAAATGAGCTAGCATTTGCTCTCTATTGTCTAAAGAAGAACTGAAAATTGAAACAGAAGGAAAGATGAAACGGAAAAAAAAAAAAAAAAAAAAAAAAAATCAAAACGAGGCGAGGAGCTCATGGCGGTGCTGTCAAATAAATTAGAAAATAAAATTAAACTTTCAAGCTAATTGTAAAACTTCCATTCTAACAAATTTAACTTCAGACATTCTTATGCTAAGGCAAAAAGTTGGTTACGTTGTTAATTTCGCCCTACCAAATCTACAATATTTGATATATACTAACAAGGTATTTAACTATAGGCTATAGCATAATTATATATATGCAATGTTTATGAAGATGACAATTAGGAAGAGACAGAAGATGGAGATTAATGGCCAATGGGAATGTGACCGTGTTATAACGAAATTCAAGACGAAAACGACTCTTCATCTCATCAACAGAACCAATTAATGGCTTGTCATCCGCGCATAGCTTCAAAATTAATCTAGATTTTTGAGTTTGTTTTTCTTTTTTTCTTTTTAAATCTTGCACATTTTACTTCTCCTGCTCAACAAGTTTGTCGCACCCTCACATACAATAGATACACATACATACAGCCTAGATACACAGCTGTGTGTGTACTGCTAGTAAATTAATTTCAGATAGTACTGATCTAATGGGCTAGCAGCTGCCCTTCTTGAAACAGACGTGGGCTTTGAGTTGCATGAAAAGGCATCGGAATAGTGTTAGAATTTATATGCATTTGGGCGTGCAAACTCACCTGTATATCAATTCTTTTTTTGTGCAAACAGGCATGTAACATACATATAACCTAGATTAAAGACGATACTGTTTTTCCAAAAAATAAAAAATAAAAATCAAGTAACAATGTAAAAAGAAATTAAAATGAAAAATAAGGGCCGAGCAATAAGAAAGAAGAATACATTGGTTGTTAGTAGTGGTTGTCCCATCAGCAATCATGGGTCAGAATTTTCACATTGCTGTGAATTATGTGCTTTCAAGAAGATGAAAAGTTGGGGAAGCATTCACAACTAATTTTGTCTTTGCTCTATATTTTGGGAAACTCACCTGTACCGTCTCATCTCCTCTTTCTGTAAGCTACCACTACCAAACAAACGTAATCATGGCCCAATCTTCTACTTAACATCTTCTTGATATATGTCGCCTAACAAGATTTAGCAAAAATGGAGCATGGTTCAGAGGGTTTTTGCAACAACTTAACAAATGGGCTTCAAGAGTCGAGGACTTAACAAGTTCAATTCTTGGTTGTATGGACTTTGGTGTTTTGAGAGTTTTAAAATTTTTTTAGGTCACATTTGGAGGAAGGATTTCAAGTGACTTCATATTTGAAAATTTTCAAACCACCGCAACGACTCAAAAAATATGTCCGAATGGAAGATCAGGAATTTCAAGTTAATTGTAACATAAAGCTTGGTACAAACAGACTCAAACGATTAATTATTATAAATTCAAAATCCTTAACTCCAAATTCATCAGTCCAAATATAGCTCACGAGAATAGGAGAAATCACATAAGTTTTAAAAGAAAAACTGGGCTTCTAAAACAACAATATACAAAAGGCAAAAATGAATGAACCTCTCCTGCATCTAATAGAAATCCGCTACTACCATATTAATACAAAGTCTATCTATCTTAATGCGATACAAAACATAAATTTAGATAATAATCAGAAATCTCAATTACAAGTTCTATGGACACAGAATTGAGCTATTCAGGTAAGTCGTTAGGGCCGTTGCATTTGATGTAAACACCATGATCATAGTGAAAATATGATTATGTTAAAATTTCCACTCAAACCACAAATATCACGCACACAAAAGTTAAAAAAAAAAACAAAAAAAAAATCCAATAACAAAAGATTATGTTAAGATTTTCACTACTCTATTTTGAATGAGGTGAACCTGGCATTTACCAACTCAGCAGCCGCGCGTGCAGCAGCTGATGCACGCTCTGCCGCAGCAATAGCAGTGCGAGCCATTTGCAACGCATCAGATGATTGTGAATTCATGTTCTTGATCTCAGTGATAGGTTCCACATTCTGCTCTCCGGCCAATGATTCAATTATCCTGGGAGCCACAGAAGAACTGCTGCTGAGAGAGGCGGGAGATTGAAAGTGGTGGTCACCCTGTTTACCATTTAAAGAAGCAGCTGCATGCTCCGTACTAGATGAATATTCCCGAATTTTAGGACTTGAATGTATCTGAGGCCGCTGTGCAGCTATTTGTTTTGGTCCATTCTAAAATATACATGAAATAGCAACACAGAATAGTTAGGTGAAGCAACTAAAGGATTTGAAAGTGACATACACAAATTACACAACAATGTTTGGCGAACGTTACGGCTAGAGAGGACAGGGGTGGGGGTAGAGGTGGCCTTGAGGGACCATAAGCATATTTTTTAAAATACCACAAAGATATGGTCTGAAAAGCAACATGTACCAATAGATCCTCAGGTTTCTTGCTGAATGCTGTCTCGGTTTTGGTTGAATCCCAGTGGACACCATGTTGTAGTGCAATTTCCTTTAGTAGTTTGAGCTTTACCCCTGCGGGTGGAGCACTCACCGAAAGCTTTTCAATTATCTGAAAATTACAATAGCCATCCGAATTAGAATTGATATGGATAGTAAATGCCAAGGGACAAACTCAAAACTCAATTAACTGTACGGTTGACACTGGTATCAGGACGAAGCTCCGATGCAGCAGCTATGAATTCTTTTCCATATTTTGCAGCAAATAAGTTCCTGACGTGCAATAGATCTGGCAAATCTGCACATCTTGGAGCTGAAAATATTATGCTTGCCACTGCTTCCCGCAACTCTGTAGGGCATTCCCTGTTTTAAGTAGCAGAATGGTATAGGGTATTAACATTCGAAAATTCATACATACACCAATGAATTCATCAGGTTGACATTTCAAACCAATGCACAGAACCTGCACTTGCTTTTCAAATACTTTTGCATTTATGACTTGGGCTAAGAGGAATTGCCTCAACTCTTCATGCTTTTACTGTTTTTCGACATGATAATCTAACTCAAATACCTCTATCACGAGAGTACAAAAAATTGTTTCTGATTTAGTAGGGAATACTTCTACATTCATACATCAGAGAAATGTCAGCTTTGTCTTGTATTTTAGGTAAGGAGATAATTACGTATGCAAATATTTGCATAAAGAGACTACCGCATAATGGAGGTGCTCCATATGCCACACGGAGGATTCATCTTAAAACCACAGCTTTCAAAAAAATGCCACAGAGAGATAAATCATAGTTATTTGATGATGGCTCCTGAAATTGTTATGCAATGACAATGCTTAACATCGCCAATCAGTTCCAAAACAGATTAGGCTCTACCATATGCATTCACTAATCAGAGTATAAGACAATTATTTAAGTGAAAATCTCATTAAGCTTGAATTTTGTAGGCTTTGTAAATTCCACGTATTCAATGTTTGATCTCCGCCTTAGATTGAAAATCAAAACAGGCTATTCTAAGATCAGAGTAAAAAATCCAAATGGCAATTGGCGCAAATTCCTTGAATAGAAATGTGCTTTGAACAGCACAAGGAATGATCCATTTTTGGTTATATCAAAATAACAATGCTTGAGTTTTGCCAACAGCATTAAAGGAAGGCAGCACAAGGTCAGGAAGGATGAATAGCATTGAACCGCAATACTATGGGCATATCGCTCAGCACAAGAAACAGTCATAGGTCACTCTACATTAGCTACTGTATTGTTCTATATCGCTACCTATATATACTGAGTATGAATTTGACAGTAACAGAATGCAAGTCTCTTGGTTTATTAGCATATATGCCCTTGCAACAGAAATAAGCAACCTAGGAAAATCTGCCTAAAAGGTCCATATAGCCAGGCATAAATTTTATATTCAAAAAAGGAAAATATAGTTCAATCAAGAATGAACTAGTTTGGCACATCCTAAAAGGCCATCAGGCATATGATTACTTGTGATTATTCTGTGTCCCAATATCGAAAAAACAAATGGATATAACTATTCGATCAAAGGAAAGTGATCAAGGATTTTACCTCTGGCTTTCAAGAATCGGTACACGGGCAAGGACAAATTCGCAGAACAACTCCAATATCTCATATGCCTCCCATGTGTTCTGCTCTCTTATAACATGCTCCACCTATCCAAAGGGATGGATAAATAATGAAACAGAAACTATGATTACATCATAGAACAAATAAGACTTGTATCAAAGTTGATACAGTACTCTAATTCGAGCGATGGCTTCTTGGCCAGCCTGCAGAAAATCTGCTATCTCCTTCCTCATCAGCTTCAGCTGTACATCTCGCTTGTTTTGCAGCAATTTGATGCGTGAGATTGCCAAGGTTAAGCATGTTTTACTACAAACAACCCATTAACATGTATAAATACAATGGAGTTAAGAATTAACCCTAAGAACGATCATTTCTCAGAACAACGCCGGCAAAGATTTAAAGAAACAGAGAACGCCTCAAACTTTTTAAGCTGGATCTCCCGAAAGAGAGGATAGCAGAACTCAATTATTAATGCAATTAAGCTCAAATGTCCAAAACCATCAAACTTTAGATTTTTAAACTATACTGTAAATACATTAACACATTGTATCACTTCGCTAAATTCTTTAGCTCATACAAATAGAACTAGACAACAATAACCAACTAACCGTGAAATTTTTAACAGATTTTTGGCATAGCAAACGACTCCAACTTTCTAATACAACGTATTTTTTGATCCAAGTATCATAAACGGAACACACAGTCATAAACTTCTAAACTAGATCGCCCGGGTACAAATATATCCTATTTTGGCCTAAAGATGAGATCTTCAACAAGAATATGGTGGATAAATATAAGGTCAGCAAAGGAAAAGCGAAAACCCAGAAAACAAAATGGAGGAAGGAATAAAATACATGCAACAATCAGATGATTTGAGTTGCCTGAACACAAAGGAAATTGTTTTCTTTTCTTGGCCAAAGAGAATATCAAGATTCCCAATTTCCTTCTTCCAATTATGGACAGCAAAAGGAACTTTGGGAAAAACAAACAAAAAAAAAAAATAAAATTGAGAAGTGAATTGATGGAACTAACCATTTTGCGCCCAGAAGTCCCCTGTTGAAGAGTTGATTCAGCACAGACATTTCGGATTTGTTTTCAAGAGATTACAATACAACGCTTTGATAATTTACACGATCGTGATTTTATATACACGTATGGGATGCGTATATCGATGGGAGAAACTGAGTAAACCTTTTGATTGAGATTTTGATTCTGGCGGTTGTCCCTATTCACTGCTAATCAGAAAAATACACCATTTGAGGGGCCATAGTTGAGGTTTAGCCTTGTAATTTCGACCCAAAAATTGTATCTCTCTCTCTCTCTCTCTCTGCGAGTTTAATATCCTTTTTTTTATTTATTCTTTTATGAGTTATATATCGTTTTATTTATTAAATTACTATTTCGGTTTTGGCTTTCCAACACAATTTTTTAAGATGTAGAATCAGCGTTGACATGGGATCAATTATTTATTTATGCTGTGTAATCTTGATATGGAAAATAATTGTATTAGAGCATTACACTTTTTTTTTTTCTGTAAGAGATTATTTGCAGTACAAAAGTATAAAGAAAAATAAGATTTAGGAATATCTTGGAATTAGATAAATAATTTTAAAAAGTTATGTTGGAAAATGAAATCATATAACGCATATAAAACCGGAACACGCAATTTAGTTAATTTAAAAGAATTAAATAATTGGGATTCACATTTTCATTTTCTCATATAGTTAAATAGCAACAAATATGTATATGATGTAATGTTTCAACAAACTAATGGACCACAGTTTCTTATAGTTGATATATACAACACTAGGAACAGTATGTTAAATCTAACATCGATAGAACAACTGGTGTATATATATATATATATATATATATACTACAAAACCTTTCTAAGCTCTTCATCCGGTAGCCATTGGCTATTCTATCCTGTAATTGCCTTAAGCTCAAAGTGAATTGCTTATCTAATCAAAATAGCTAAAGTGGGTCTAAGCTCGGCATCGGACCTTTCTCATACCCTCGAACAAAAACTAATCTTGTTCATAAAGTCATGTAAGACCCCGAAACAACTCCCACAAATCCAAACCCAGATAATAACCAATGCTGTTGATTACCAGAACCACCTCATAAGCTCCCATTTCCTCTCAAAATGCTCCGAATTGAAGCAAATACGTTACGCCCGACAAGTGTTCGACAAATTGCCGGACCGAAGGTATACGTCGCTTTGGAATGTTATGTCAAAAGGGTATCTCCAAAATGATGTCTACAATGAAGTATTGGTGGTCCTCAGTGATATGATGAGGGACGATGTGAAGCCCAATTGTTACACACTACCGGTGGTGTTGAAGTCGTGTTGCAAATTATTGGCTCTGAGGGAAGGCGAGCAAGTGCATTGCCTTGCAGTCAAAAATGGTTTCAAGTCGAATACTTATGTGGGTACTAATTTAATTGAGTTGTATTCGGGTGGGGGGCTCATGGGGTGCGCTTATAGGGTGTTCACTGAGATGGTACTCAGAAATGTGGTTTCGTGGACTGCAATGATAAGTGGGTACATTGCCAACGGTGATTTGGTTTCAGCAAGAAGGCTTTTTGATTTGGCACCAGAGAGGGATGTTGTCTTGTGGAATAGGATGGTTATGGCATATACGGAGAGTGGAGACATGGCGGAGGCTAAGAGGCTCTTTGATATGATGCCGGGTAAAGATTTGATGTCTTGTAATACTTTGTTGAATGGATATGCAAATAATGGGGATGCGGAGGGCTGTGAGAGATTCTTTGAGGCTATGCATGAGAGGAATATCTTCTCTTGGAATGGTTTGATTGGAGGATATGCTCGCAATGGGCGTTTCATTGAGGTTCTTGGTGCCTTTAAGAGGATGCTGAGAGAGACTGATGTGCAGCCTAATGATGCGACACTGGTTAACGTTTTAACTGCTTGTGCAAGATTAGGAGCTCTTGATTTTGGTAAATGGGTGCATATATTTGCTGAGAACAATGGATACAAAGGGAATGTTTATGTTTGTAATGGTTTGATTGATATGTATGCAAAGTGTGGGTTAGTACAATGTGCGATTGGTGCATTCAAGAGCATGGATAAGAAGGACATCATATCCTGGAACACGATAATAAATGCCTTAGCAGTGCACGGTCATGGAGCTGAAGCGCTGAGCCTTTTCACTGAGATGAAAAATAGTGGAGAAAAACCAGACGGGATAACTTTCATAGGCATATTGTGTGCTTGTTCACATATGGGTTTAGTCAAGGATGGATTGGATCAATTTCACTCAATGACAAATGAATACTCAATTGAACCTCGAATTGAGCATTATGGCTGTGTGGTTGACCTCCTGGCTCGAGGCGGGCTTTTGGAACAGGCTGTGGAGTTCATACACAATATGCCAACAAAAGCAGATGGTGTCATATGGACTGCTTTGCTTGCAGCTTCACGTGTTCATAAGAAAATCGAATTTGCTGAGCTGTCTCTTCATAAACTTATTGAACTCGACCCCAAAAACCCTGCAAATTATGTTATGCTTTCTAATATATACGGTGAAGCAAGAAAGTGGGGAGACTTGGCACGACTGAAAGTCGCAATGAGGGACACGGGATCGAAGAAGGTGCCCGGATGCAGCTCAATTGAGACTGATCATGGGATTGTTGAGTTCTATTCTTTTGATCAGAGACATTGCAGAACAGAAGAGATCTATTATGCCCTGAGAGGATTGACAAAGTTGTTAAGGTTGTCTGGATACAAAACAGATCTTTTGGAGCTTTTGCAGGAGACCACAAGCTCTACATGATATGGGTTTGATGTAAAAATGTCTGGTTTTGAAATTGAAGGATTTATGGCATAGTTTCAAAAGATACAGAGAGCTAGGGGTAATCGCGGTTCGTTTTTGGTTTTTTTTGAACATATGTAAAACCAAATTTCCATATGCGGTTTATTTTAAAATATATTTTAAATTGCAGTTTTTTAAATTAAAACCGAAAGTGCGGTTGAAAACAGTTTGGTTCGGTTCGGTGCAGTTTGGCGGTTTTAAACAAGAAAAAGAAATAATTAGACAAAAGTAAGAAAATATCATCTTTTAATATCAGTAAAATATTTAAATTAATATTAAAAATTCAATGCATGAAAATAAAATTTTTATAAATAAAAGTATAAAGATTAAATGTGTAAAGTTCATAAAACTAATAGATATAAAGTGACTTTGCATATTAAAGGCAAGCTCAAGTAATAATATTAATTTTACTACGCAACTTTTTAAAATTTTGGCTAATATAATATACTAAAATTTTAGTCCATGCATAATTTAATAATGAATGATAAAATGTATTTGAAATATTGAATGATTAAAGCAAATTTGATACAATTTAAAATGTGATTAGTGAATGCATCTTATACATTGAAGAGTTTAAATTAAAAAATGGATATATATATATATATATATTTAATATATGTGAGTAGTTCGGCTCGGTTCGGTTCGAGGAGAAAATTAGAACCAAAGAAAATTTTCGGTGCGGTTTTGAATGTAATTGTTAAACCAAGGTTTTTTCACAAAATTAATAAAAAATGGTGCGGTGCGGTTCGGTGTGGTTCAAGCGGTTCGGGCGATTTTTTAAAAATTTATGCTCACCCCTACATAGAGCCTAAAGGACCCCCGACAAATATTAACGGGCTTTACCCTAACCGTAGAGAACCTCCTGAAGAGGCCCGTTTGCGTGTTCGGTGAAGCCCCCAAGTGCAGTCCCAAGGCCCATTAAAAGGTCATGTACTGGTTCAATTTTTCTTTCAGTTCCAATTTCGTCCAAATTAAGTTTGAATTGTTTTCGATGTACTCAATTTTTTGTAATTTTTGTAGATGTTTCTGCGTCAGTTATTTGATCATAAACTGGTATAAATTTAGTATGGAAGGCTGTAGCTGACAAAGAGATTTTTAGTTTGAATTCTAGTCTAAAATGCCCAATGGAGACATATGCCATATAAATATAAATTAAATGGTATACTGCTTACTAGATACTTATGAAATGTAATCTGCTAAAATTTTGAAACTTTTGGGGCTTGTCATTCATCCTCATTTATGTGTGCGTTTATGGACATTTATGTGGTTATGTGACATGAAGACATTTAACGTGTTTGATTCATTAGTTTATGGTATTTCAACCCCTTCAATCGTGTGTATAATATTATTTTATTTGTCATGATATGAAATGCGGCTTGGATTTCAAATCCTCAATATGGCTTATAACAAACTCTCATCCGGGTGATGTTGGAGGAATATAATTAAGAATTTTAGAAATGTTAAATCAAACAAGTCTACAAAATCCTTTTAAATGTGAATCAGACACAAAATTAGAATTCAAATCAAACATGTCCATGGTGTAGTATCAAATTACTGCTCTTATATTGTAATGTGCCTAGTGAGAATGTTGAAGTGGTCCAGAAATATGAAACCATCAGAAGCTATTATAAAGTTTGTCACAAACAAAAAAGGAAAAAGAAAAAAAAAATCTTAATAGTTTCTTAAATTAGGACGTTAAGGACTTAGGACCATAAGATGAACAAATGTGAATAAGGAAGATGCAAACATGGTAGATAGCAGAAAGAAACTGATCAAAAGATGATGGCTGATCATGCATACTCAAGGTCAATGACAAGGATCGTAATGATAGCAGAAAGATATTTCAATGTTGATAAACTAAAAGATGCAAATTACATTTTACAAATTAATCTAAGCAGCCTTGCACTATGTTTGGTTAGAAATCTAATGAAAACAAGGTTCAATCTTAAGTACAAAGAGAGATTAAAATTTTCATCAAAATTACTAGATGGTGACACTGACATGTCCACTAGAAGTCTTCAATGGAGGTTTTCTTTTTATCCCATAATTGAAAATTTGGTACTATGATTATACTTTTTCCCCCCCGTCTATAATCTTGCTTATCTACTTCACTTTTGAAAAGAAAATAATAATTACTTTAGCCGATGTCGCTTCGCGATATGGTTAAACTTTAATGTGATTTTGTTTCTTATGTGAGTTAAACAATTAACGCACTGTTGCTCATTGAAATTCACCGTCCTCTTATATATTTTGCACTAATGGCCGCTAATTATGTACTTACAATTATGGTTGAGTCCCTATCTCTATGATGCTTTGGTATCTTTGAATGTTGAATTTGGGTACTTAGATAGGAGAAAAATGAAATTCATGATAATGATTAGTTTGATCATCATGAGATGATGATCGTGTATCTTTTCTTTTCAAGCCAATCCTTTTACTTTCCATGCAATCGCCATAATTGCTTTGATTTGGCTTCTCATTTATCTTTAATCTATAATAATTGATGAGGACTAGGGTCAAGTTTTGATTAAAAAGAAGTGGTAGGACTAATCCTTGGAGTTCACACAAGTGAAAAGAATTATTGATATGACTTAGAAAGGCAAAATTGATTGAATTATATGAAAGTTTTTCAACTTCAACCCGCTAGATTGTCACACTTTTAAGATCATGAGTTTTTTTTTTGTTTTATCTCAAAGTACGTAAATGTAGCACGTCAATCCACATGGAGAGGGAAGAAAATTAATTAGATTCCTCAAATTTGAATATTGATATTGTTAATCATATATCATTATCAATCATAATCAAATATATATATCATTATCAACGACCTTAAACTCAATTAGTGGCCAAATGAAAATATTAATTCCCTCTCTATCTCAATTTTAATGTATTATGTGAGCTACGTGCTGGGTTGAGTCGGATTATATATATATATATTATGCCTCGATGATGAAGAACAAAAATAATTAAAATAAGATGAAAAAGGAAATGAATCGAACTCTAGAATGTTTTAGACATTTATATGTAAAATTCTTAGGTGCTATGGCCTAAATTTAATTGGCTTGATTCAATTAATGCCACCACGGCAAGGCTATCTTAGTGATGTGATTGACATTAATCCTAAATCAGATCTACGACTTTAAAAGAATATTGCGAATGTGAAAAATTAAATTCTGCAAACAAGCATTCCACGTTTTTGGATACGTTTAGCCAAATAAAAAATTAAGTAAATGAATAAAAAAGCGTGCTTGGATGGTTGGAACAGACAAGCGCACGTGAATATGAACATGAAACGATGAAAATATTGTCAACAAAAATTGCTAAATAGATGTTCGAGAATCATTAAAACAATTAATTAGTGTAAATAACATTCGATCGTCAATCTTGATCATTTTATTTTATGTCCTTTTGGGGGATTTTTTTTTAAAAAAAAAAAACAAAAGAGACTGAACTTATTATAAGTCATCACAGACTCACAATTCTCTATTTCCGACATTTTTAGTCTAAGATTTTATATCTTTCGGTCAATAGTTCACATTAGTTTATTTACGGGTTAATTGTAAGTTTGGCCTCATAGGTATATTTTTGTCCAATTTTGATCATATTTATTTCAATGTTCTCAACTTTGATCTCATATATTTCAATTTTTTTGTTATTTTGGGACTTTTCTGAAATTCTGTATAATTTTAATTTTTTTGTTATTTTGTTAATTTTTAATGGCGAAGGCACGTACGCCTCACATGGGATGAAAATTCGGTCCAATTTTGGTCCAATTTGTTTCAATTTTCTCAATTTTAGTCCCATAAGTTTTAAATTTTTGCAATTTTGGGACTTGACAGAAATTTGAAACGTATAGGATCTAACGGCCACGTGAGGCACGCGTGTCTTCGCCATTAAATATTAGATGAAATTTTAGAAATGTCCCAAAATTACAAAAAATTAAACATTTGGGACCAAAATTGAGAAAATTGAAACATATGAGACTAAAATCGAGAATATTGAAATAAATGGAATCAAAATTAGACAAAGGCATATTTACAGGACTAGAATTGCAATTAACCCTTTATTTACACATGGGAATGTAATTGGATTTTGTACAATGAGCTTCACTATCATCACAATTAAAAAAATGGAAATTTAATTCTAAATAAGGAATACGATTTTAGAATCTTCTTCGTAAAGTTTCATCACATATATTTGTTAGAATAGTGTTCGACAAGCCAATGAGATTAGCAATATTTTCAAATATTTTTCGTAATAAACAGTCTTTTCAATTAATAATAGAAATGAAAGTTTATACTTTTTAGCCACCTTTCACCATAATGTGTAAATTATACTCAAGTACAATCTATACACATATGGTTGAATCTTCTAAATCACATAAGGTTATGAGACTTGGTCTTCCATAAAGATGGAAGTCTTGAAACAAGTCTCTAAGACGTGATATAAATCACTCTAAGTGGAAGAGTCTAACAAATATTAGGGTCGTTAACATGACTCATATTAAGACTTGTACTTATGACATATCTCAAATGAGAGAATGTCTTGTTTCATAGACATCGAATTTACAGACATTCTTATACATAAGTAGGTGCTCATTAGATAATGAATTCACCGAAAATCCTACCGAAAAACACCTAAATGGAGCACTAGTTGCATATTGAATTAGGATTATTTCTGAGCTTATGGTGTGCATTAATTAGTTCTTAGACTTGAGGCTCCATAGTAATCTTGTACATGTGCATTTATGCTTTGATATAGGTATCGACTCCATGGCAGGTCTTAAAGCACATATGTTGGGTATAAATCTCTCATGTATGAAGGTTTGGGAGAGTCGATAAAGAATCCATTACTCACCTTGTAGAATGGGTGAATCTCCTATGCATTTTATTTTAACTAGTTTACGAAAATCCATGGCCATGGTAGAGACAATGATTAGAAATAAATTTTTTAGATCAATTGTCGAAAAGACTAATTACAAATATGAGTCATAGAATTGATGTTAAAAAGATTTTTGATAAATCCCATATCCTAAATCTTAATCGGGAGAGATTAGATTATGGAGAGAATGTATTTACACATTATATTTCACCTATTGATTAGACGTTGTGGGCTTGTTGTTGGATATCAACCACGATAGATGAGTATTATTGGTTTAGAAAGAGTTCTAATTTAAAAGTGATTAATTAAATGAGTTTAATTAATCGATTGATGAATTTATCATCTAAAATATCGCAGTGAGTTGCGAGCCCATTTTCTAATCGATTGGTAAACCTAAAGGGGTGTGACCCTTAGGTTCACCAATTTATTGAATGAATAAACTCCTAAACGTATATGAAACGATTAATAGAGATTAAATAAAAGTGTTGATTTAATTGATTTAATTTATTGAGATAAAAAATATATTCGGTTGATTAAATTAATTATTTAATTGATGAATTTAATTGAATCAATATGTTGATTTAATTTAATTAAACTAAAGAATTAATATAATTGGGCTTGAGGGCCTAATCCATTGATTAATTAGATACCATTTAATCAATAGTATATATTAAGTTAATTGATGGGCTCAATTAAATTAAATAATTAATTTAATTGAATAAAATTAATATGTTAATTTAGTTTGTCCTCAAGGCTCAATCCAATTAAATGATTTGGTGGATTAAATCAATTTAATAAAATTGATGGAGAAATTAATTAATTCATAATAAAATAAAGATTTAATCGATTTAGGATTATTATAAGAATATGATTCTTATTATAATCAAAGTAAGAAATCAAGAGGGAATCTATTTCTAAAGTGTTGGGATAAGAATCATATTCTTTTAATAATCCTAAATCGATTAAAAAAGAGACATGGATGGACATGGACGGCGAAGTATAAGGATGAAAAAGAATAGGGATTAAAAATCATAGTAATATATATCCAATTCTTTGTTTCCTCTCAGCCGTGAGTAGTGTATAGATTTTTTAATTTTATTTTTATTTTTTTTTATTTTGAGTAGTGTATAGATTGAGATAATGATCTTCCAAATTTATGTGTTTTGTTCTTGGTCAATCAATGATCATGGAATTAAGAAACACTTAAAAATAAATTCACCCTTCTAAATTTATTCATAAATGGTTTTAGGAATTATTTTAAGAATTAGAATAAATATAATTTCATATACACTTATATAGTTTTCGATTCCAACATGGAATCGAGAGCAGGAGGAGATCTGTTCATATGAACTATCTTTAGAGGGAGAAAACTTGGACTCTTATTCGCGTGGATATATTCGGATTGATGAGGATCAAGTTCGTGGATGCGGTTCGGATGATCGAGATCAAGACGGGAACTCAATGATGATTCGTATATGAATACGATAATTCGCTATATCAAACAGAAGGCTTATAAGGTAATATTTCGTTTGAACTTTAATAAACGTATTTGTTAGTTGCATAAGATCCCCATCACAATAGTAATAGAATACGCTTTTACATAATAATTATATGTTAAATTTTTATATTTTCACTGCATGAACATCGAGGAGCCTATGCGAATCTAACAATATTAATGTGGCCACCACGTGAAGTTAGTACTTTTTCTTATTCCGATAAGTTAAAGCAATTAATTTAATCATAACATAATGTAGTAGGCGTAATGACATTGTTATATAGGAAGGACCAAATCATGTGTAACTGTCACGGGTGTCCTTATTCGTCGTCCATATTAATTATTTATATAACAGCTAATTATTCATATGAGATATAACACTACAATAAAAAATAATATTGCTCACAAGAATGAAGTCACAAAATCAAAACTGTCTTTAATGGTGTGTGTATTTACCAATTAATGAGAACCATTTTATATTTGTCACAACTCACAATAACGAATTTAACAAATTTAGTAAATGTATAATAGTTAGTGGGATAATAACGATTTACTATACAATACACATGTATAGTCAGTGGTGTTTTTGTGACAAAATAAATATTATTACAAATAATTGTGATATTCGTGTATACATATGTCACTAATTATAAATAATGATAACCCACACATCTGCCATTAATTTTAATAGCAAACTTATTTAGAGGTTTTGTACGTTGGTATTAAAGTAACTCATGCAAACTAGTATAACAACAAAACAAATCATTTTTACTAAGCGTAGTATTTACATGCATGTCTTTTTTTTTTTTTGCTTGTGATTTTATTTTTACAATACAAGGTATCTCCTTCTAATTTCGAAATAAAATAAAATAAAATAAAATAAAAATAAATAATAAAAACAACGAATAGATGATTTATGACAACTCCTGAAACACACTATAATCCAGGACTAACATTATTTGCTCGTGTCCTTCTTGAGTTAAGCAAAACGCAACATCACAATAAATGAATCAATATGTGCATATGCATCAAGCAAGTGTTCAACCAACAAAAGAACATCAACACATGCCATTTTTGTCCATTTCGTCGATCAATACTTCTAAGTGTTTTAAATGAAAAGACAAATCCTAATTTCAATATCATTCATTAACGAATTTTGGGTAAAATCATTTGAATTTTCGTTACAATAACCACAGTGATGGAGCCAAGGAGGGTTGCTGTGCCGCCTGCCCCCCCCCCCCCCCCCCCCGCCCGCCCCCCCCCCCCCCCAAATAAAATTTTAACTTTTGCATAAATTATATAATAAAAAACTTAATTTTCTCTACTCTAGTTTATTTTTTGGTGATTTTATTTTTATCCAATCTCATTTAAATTAAAATATTAAAAATTCTCCACTCTAGTTTATTTTCTTGTTTGTAAATTTTCAATATTTGATGTTATTGGTTTATATAACACAAAAACAATATAAACAAAAAAATATTTACAAACAAGAAATATTATAATTAAAATTGAAAATGTATCAATACAACAATTTATATAAAGCCAACAATATGGAACAATGTATTAATAACATTTTCAAACAAGACAGTAGTATAGCTAAAATGAAATTGTTTCAATTCAAAAGGAACACTAATCGTAGTCATCCTTATCACCTACACCATCTTCAGCACCATCGTCATCGTCGGGGTTGGCACCGTACTGGGGCGGCGGAGGGGGCTAAAAGTGTTGTTGTGATCTACTCGCTGAGTTCTGAGACATCATTGAAAACATCGGTTGCATCATTTATGTGTTATGATCTAGCGTTTTGCTCTCCAATCGAGTGACATGCTACTGTAATTACAACATTGTAGGGTCAAAGTGGGAGGAAGAGCTATAGGGTAATGAATAGTTGTGGTAATGGCTGCTCGGTCTCAACTAGTAGTTTTTTTCCATACCTACGACCCTTTTTATGAGGTTGACAAGCTGTCTGATCTAACAATTCGTTCAAGCTTTCCTGTGTTGAGAAGTTCAATAAGTTGACATCTTGGATCTCCGGGTGACTCTATATCAGAATCTCATAGGCATCCTACACTTGTTAATTTGAGTATGTTAGCACTTTAAAGATAAATTTTACATGTAGTAAACAAAACTAACTTACATTAACTTGTTGCGGTATCGAGTCAACCCATGTGCCAGCTCTTTTGTCTGGCCCTTTTTCTTTTTTCTGGCCCCTTATCTTTTTTCCTGATAAAACAATCCCGATTGAGCTCGCTATTGAGAACATGCCTCTTTAATTGCTCTTCCTGCGAGATTAAGAATAAAATGGTTAAATACATCACAATACGAGAATTAAATCAATTAAATATGTCAAAGGCACATACAAAAATGTACTTACCAAGTCCGCTTCATGTTGGTAAATCAATTTGGCCCCACCGTCATACAACAAACCTTCCCCAACGTTTCTATTCAGTCTGTTCTGATTACTTTTTCTTCTGAATGTCGGGGTAGCCCAATACTGACAGAGATCACAGTATATTTGATCCAACATCCGCATCGGAAGACCATTCCCAAATCTGATTGATTGATACATGTCAGACATTTTATTTGTCATACACTTATTAAATGTTGTCTTCATATGACCCTTGTCCTCCGGCCTAAAATACACATATTTCTGTCAAAATAAACAACACTTTATCAATTAAAACATCTAGAATAATGAAATACTCAAATAAACATGAAAAATAACCTGATAATCAATTTGAATATGACATTCAATTAAACAGTAGAATTAATTTACATGCAATAAGTGAAGTATGGTGCGGCCAATTGGCTCTTTATGACATGCCCAATAGGATTCGTTCCCTCCTTGCATGGAAGATAACTACACATGATTTTAATAACTTTAGCAACACATATATATATATATATATATATTTAATAATTTTAATGTGTTATAATGTTAATTATCTACTAACCTATTGGGGCCAATTGGTCTCCAAAAACAACCTTACTTCTGGATGAAGGAGAATATCGAGGCATACTATATGTTTTTTGAATTTGTTCTAGCTCGGCTTGACTGAACTGTTCACGCTGAGGTTGTGGTTCTTGTTCAGGTTCATACTGAGGTGGGGCATGTGAAATAATAGGTGAACTATGGCCACGGGACATCGATGAGGTTGACATAAACTGAAATGGAATGGTAGATGATGTATGGCCTATTTGAGTGGAATGATATGAAAAAGAAAAGGCCGTATGGGATGCCAGGGAGGTGCCTCAATGGAATAAAGATGAAGAGTCTGGATAGGGTAATGGTGCATTAAATGATCTACAATGCGAATATTTATTTTTTTCGCAACGCATCTATATGTTTCAATGATGCATGAAAATCATAAAAAAGTTAAATCTATATGTTTTAATGTTGCATGAAAATCATACAACAGTGATCAAGTACAACGTATATTAATTAAAATGCAATAATATTAGAAGTTAAATCAGGACGTTTATGTGTTTATCATAGATATCAAATTAAGTGCAATAATGTACTCTAATTCATTTAAGTAAAATCCTATATTACAAGTTAGAATTCATCTTAATTTAAGCATCATCCTATTCAACTTTGTTGTCTTCAACTTCTTCACTATCGTCATCTTCTTCATCAACATGTATAGTATCATTAAGCTCTTCTTCCTCAATTGGTATTAATGGCACATTTTGGTCACACAAAGAGGCTACATCGTCATCATCAGGGATGTGTCGCACAATACCAATAAGTTGGTTTGAAACCATGTGTTAACAAATGTACTACAACATCATCCAGATTAACAAATACAACTTTCCTACACATTTCTTACAAGCACAACAAATTTTTGCATACTTAAAGAAGTCTGGCAACTCTTTGTGTGTTCTATGCAATTCATAACACCATTATACTTAAAGAAGTCATTGTATATATTCACGTTCTATGCGTAGGAATATCCATCTACATGTAACACTTAAGTTTATAAATTTAATGTTAATAATCATTTCCCATAACATTAAATGACAAATTGTGTATAGAAATTTAATGGAATATTTTCCCCAATTAATCAAATATCGCAATAATCAATTACAAAAATCAAATCAGTATAGATGAAACATAGAAATGCATTATTAATTATATATATACACACGTCAAATATGTATCATCCCATTATTTCTCCTCAATACACAAGTATATAAAAACGAACAACAAATAATGGGAAGGCTCCACCCCTTTTCCGAATTTCCGTACTCCATCCCCACATCACAATCTAACCTACTATCTACAAACTAACTAATTATTATACACACACACATATATATATATATATATATTTACATATATATACATATGAACTATGTAGTTTAAAGTTAGCCATACTTACCTTTCACACACTAGCTTAACACAACAACAAAAACGACTGAACTATACCATCAATACCTACAACAAAATTAAATGTCAAATTATTACAAAATACAAACTAACTTAACAAAATTTCTATAGTAATATAGAATACAAAACAAAGTAACTTACTAACTAATATACAAACTGACTTAGAACATATATACAAATATTTCACTAACTTAGAAATTATCATTACATGCATTTATATTAACTTACCAACCAAATTCACTAACAAAAGTTCTAAGTTAACATTTATATTAAAAATTCTAAGTTATATTAATATTTCTAAATTATAATCCATGGCATATACAAATACTTATATACAAATAAAATTAAACCTCAAAAAATGCCAATTTAATATTTCTAAGTTATATTAATATTATCTTAACATAATTCTAAGTTTTTTTTTTTTGATACAATCATCTCGGGACACCCTATAGATGTCAACCGGAAAACACCCCCATACACACGCACACACTCACTCAAAGGGGAAAGGGTAGAGGACAAGAGGGTTCGAACTCAGGACATTCCTGATACCACTTTCGAACCCCCACCGCTCGGCTCTGAGCCCAGTGGCAACATAATTCTAAGTTATATTAACATTTGTAAGGTATATTAATATTTCTAAGTTAAAATACTTATATACAAATAAAATTAAACACCAAAATTGCCAATCTAAAAAAAAATACACAAACTTATGGAAGCAGCAGCAACGCCAAGGGAGGGGGGGTACATCACGAGAAGGGGCTTGTTTGTCTATGAAAAATGAAAAATAATCAGTACAAAAACTTATAAAAACATTAAAAAAACATACAAATGGAGGATTTAGAGATAAAGAAGGACACATCTTTATTGGTGAGCGGTGGAAGGTGACGGTGGTGGCAGGAGAAAGAAAAAGAAGAAGAAGAAGAAGAAAAAAGTGGAATAAAAGAAGGTTGGGAAATGGAAATAAGCTAAATTTCGGCAAAATTTCTGTTGAAAATGACAAAAAATTAAATTTAAAAGTGTAATTTTGTTTACTTAAATTCAATAAAAAAATGGAAATAGAATTTAAAGATAATTTTGGCGGAATTTAGGTGGAAAACTAAAAAAATTGATTCTTGTTTCCGACACTACAATTAATTGAATTAGAGGATGTACTCAATTCAATGAAATCAATTGAATGTTTTGCCCAGTTAAATTGAAATAATCATGTGTTTCCCCAAACTCAATTCAATATTTTGTTCATTTCAATTACGTCAATTGCACAATTGAAATACATTAAATTACTGAGTTAATTGATTCTTGTTTCCCATGATACAATTTATTGAATTAGATGATATACCCAATTCAATTAAGTTAATTGAATAGTTTGGCTAGTTCAATTGAAATAATCGCGTGTTTATCCCAATGCATTTCAATATTTTGTTCATTTCAATTACGTTAATTGCACATCTCAGGGACGTTTAATTACTAAATCAATTGATTCTTGTTTCCTACAGTACAATTGATTGAATTAGAGGATGTAACCAATTTAATTATGTCAATTGAATATTTTGGTCAGTTCAATTGAAATAATCGTGCCTTTATCCCAATGCAATTCAACATTTTGTTCATTTCAATTGCGTTAATTGCACATCTAAGAGACGTTTAATTACTAAGTCAATTGAGTCATGTTTCCCACGATACAATTGATCGAATTAGAGGATGTAACCAATTCAAGTAAGTCAATTGAACAATTTGCCCAGATCAATTGAAATAATTGTGTGTTTCCTTTACTCAAATAACATTTTGTTCATTTCAATTACGTCAATTGAACATTTGAGGTACATTTAATTATTGAGTCAATTGATTATTGTTTTCCCATTTAATAACATTTTCCCATGATTCAATTAAGTCAATTGAGTGTTTTTGTCCAATTCAATTGAAATAACCATGCATTTCCCCAAACTCAATTAAACATTTTATTCATTTCAATTACGTCAATTGCACATCTCACGGACGTTTAATTACTAAGTCAATTGATTCTTCTTTCTCACGGTACAATTGATTGAATTACAGGATGTAACTAATTCAATTAAGTCAATTGAACATTTTTTCCAGATCAATTGAAATAATTTTGTATTTCCCCTTACTCAATTGAAAAAAGAAATCTATTGTTTTCTCCAATTCAATGGGATTATATTTTGTGTAATTGATCAATTAATTGAGTCTAATATATATATATATATATATATATATATGTATGTATATTAAGTTAGATTATAAGCAAGAATTTACATACATGTTTAAACACCATTATAATAATTAACTATATTAATTGTAACGTAGTTATAGCAAATATACAAATAAATACTAATTAAATAAGTCAAGATTCAATATTAAATTCTGCCGATTTTTTTTTAAAATTTTCGGTGGAATTTTCGCCAATATATTTATATATATATTATAAAAAATTTTGGCGAATATTTTCGCAAAAATTCGGCCGGAAATATGGACGAAATTTTGGAGCCAAATTTGGTGCGTTTATTTTCGTCCACTTTTGTTAAAATTTTGGGGAAACTTTCTCCGCCGATATTTGGATAGAATTTTGGCGAAAATTTAAGCGGAATTTTCCACCTAAATTTTCCGCCGAAAGACCCGCATTTTCTTGTAGTGAAAAGCAACGTACTATAAGGTATTGTGACTAATTTTAAAATTTATACATTTATTTATTTCTTTTCTTTTTGTAATTAATTTTTATGTAGAGATTTGAATTTTAAGATTGTTGATATGAATATTGAGAGTTGTTAAATATTAAACTTAATGAATTTTGATGTTTATTTACTGGGCTATTGAACTCGAATGAATCTTACTAATTTGAGACTTCATATTAATTGGAAGTGATTTGGAGAATGTGATGGCGGAGAAAAAAGAAAAGATTTTTTTTGAGCTTTCAATATATTTTTTGATTGTAAGAACAAAGAGAGAGAAAAAAAATCTATTTTAATAATTTTTGAGTTTTGATTATAAATCATTATGCGGCTTTATGTCAATTTTGTTGAATATTGTTTAAAAAAAAATTGTTAAATATTTTTTGAAAACAATTCATATTCCATTATATTTGCTTTTTTTGGAACAGAAAATACGTTGTTATTTTTTTAGTATCAATTTTTATATATTGTTTTGATTGTAGCACTTCTAATCGGTTGTATACGCATAAATATGATTAATATTACATATAACTCTTATATTTATATAGTTAGTATCAACTTTTGTTATTTTATATATTAATATTACATATAACCATTATATTTATTTAGTTTATTAACAAT
This sequence comes from Petrea volubilis, assembly GCA_026212405.1. Classification (NCBI taxonomy): domain Eukaryota; kingdom Viridiplantae; phylum Streptophyta; class Magnoliopsida; order Lamiales; family Verbenaceae; genus Petrea; species Petrea volubilis. The sequence continues at coordinate 6,175,144 of CM047882.1, read as the reverse complement.
GATCTCGAAAAAATCTCCCCTCCCCCCTCAATTAAATTCTTGATTTCGTTCCTGAATAAAACGAATTGAGTCTACACCTAATTCTTTCTACACTCATATTTGTGTAAATCTGGGAATATAATGCTTAAAAATACGATGTAAGTTTTTGTAAACATTTTCTCTAACATATTACACAAGACATAATAAGTATGATAACACTTATCACGTGTTTGATCGAATTTAGTCGAATATGGACAAAGATATACCAATAATACCCTCTTGACTAAGATTTCCCAAACATTCAACATTCCACCAAACCCCAAAAACTAGAGACACAAGCGTGAATGCATAGTGCTTGAGGCTTCCCAGGTCCACCAGGGCCACTGCCCAAATCTGAATTAATTAATTAATGGTTAAACAATTGTATTTTTGAGCTAAGTTTTTTAAATTGCCTCTAAATTCATGGGGCCATGTGAGATAACTCCACGCCCTCTGTCACATATTAACATTTATAGATCAACAGCCAATGCCCAACCGCTTCCCCCCCGCCCCCACGCGAGTAGGAAGAGCCCCAAACGTGATGGTCCCTAATTGCGGAGGCACAATGTCATGGCCAAATATGTACAAACAATGCAGTTCCCACTACCCAATCATCAAATTTCATTTTATTTTCTTCAAATTTAAGTTAATTAGGAAGGTTTTCCTTTTATTCCCCCCTATATAACACACACACACACACACACACACACACACACACACTAGGGGAGGGGTGTTAATTTGAAGATAGGCATTGACGGGAATTAAAGTAAAAAAAAACTTAAGTAAAAAGGACGCAATTATGTATAGTGGTTGGGCCGAAGCTTAATCCACTACCTAGGTATATTACACCCTAGGCTTTTAAACCTGTGAAAATATGTTTTATTAGTATAGTGTTTGAGAACAAACTGAAACGATAGAAAATGGAACGATACAGAGTGGCAAAAACCACTTTCACAGCTAATGTGTAACTGGTAGATGCCTGGTACCAGCACAGAGGTGTCTGGTCCTTAGCACTCTAACTTGTACACGTATTTAGCCTATCAATTACACAGAACACTTATTCAAAATCAAGCAGAGGCGAGTAGAGTGAATAAGATTATTTTTCTTTGAGTTCCTCATCGCCCTTTTATAGCGCTTTTGACAAGGTATGCATAAGGTAGGTAATCTTGACAGCTTTGGTGGGCGATCTTGAGTGCTTGGAAGGAAGGAGTATATTCTTCTTGTAAGGCAAGGTTCCCCGAAGTAATAAGGATGATTTCATCAATCCCTTTTGTTAGGAAATATTCTTTCTCTTGGAATGAGAATTTCCCTATTCAAGGTGAGATTGAAACCTTCCAAAACGTACATGAGGATCTCCTTGTTCAAGGTAAGATTTAACACAATCAAATCATACACGATCTCACAAATCATCAAAACAAGAGTCTAACATTCTCCCCCTTTTTGATGATGAGGTAGTGGTGCTCCCCCTGTTTGTGAGGAGTGTAGCTCCCCCTGTCTTAATGAGTTTATGCCCAAAGAGAATGCACTTTATGTCAGCTACATATAAGAAAATACTTTGACCATTCTGGCATATGGATATATAAAATGAAAAAATAGACATTAGCTGTAAACCAAAGGTAGAACATAATAGATGTTAACTAAACAGAGCAGAGTATATCACCAATTACTAGATGTCTTTGAAAATAGGCAGAAAGATACCGCAAAAGCCTAGATGGCACCAGAATATAATTTCAAGGTTTTATCCAATGGAGACACGAGAAAATTCACCAAAATTCACCACCATTGACCACTTTTCTCCCCCTTCATCATCAAAAGGTGGTAGAAGCAGATTTGGAGGTCTTGACTGGGGCTTGCAGAGAATCAACTTTGGCAGCCAGCTTGTCGATGGATTCAGTCAGCTTTGTGATGGCTGTGGTGAGGGCAACCAATGCGTCGTTCGGAGCATCGAAAACGACCTTAGTTGGCCTTAACCGTGTGGTTTCTGCACCGGTCTTAGGCGGGGCCTTGGCAGTCGTACCTTTGTGCCAACCCTTGTCCTTTGAAAAACGAATGAGCATTCTATGGAGACTGGTCATGTTAATAAATTTTCTGTCATTCTCAGCTTCTTTCATATCATCTGACAGAAAAACACCCTCTTTGATAAAGAAATAGGTGAGCAACATGGAATATGGCAGATTAATTTCTTCACGGACACAGTATTCCATGTATTTTAGAATCACAAAGCCCAGGTTAACTCTTAATCCCTTTACAGCCATATATAACAAAAAACAGGACATGGTGTTCATGTTGGTAGAGTGACCCCCACTTTCAGTAGTGGCTGATAACAGTGATACGCAGATGAGTTTGTGCAGAAAAAATAAGTCAAACGGTAGTTCGCTTACCCCAATACCTCGATCCAGTGGATGATCGATCCCATCCCAAAAAACTTTCAACATGTCAGAGTGATCGAAAAGCGGGTGTTGACACCACGAACCGATTCCAAAATATCTTATGCCGTCATTAGGAAGATTTAAGTAACCATTAATTTTGTCAACCGTTAATTCGAAGTGATTTCCAAGAACATAGGATTTAACAGAGATATCATCATCAGTGGAGAGAAAAGATGCATTAGCATAAAAGAGTTTTACCAATGTCGGATATGCCGGAAGATCAATCCCCATAAGGTGGTCCCAGTTTAGGGCTTTGATAAAACTGATTGCCGGGGCATCGGGAAGATCGCCGAAGAGAATCGCCCTTCCTCGATTCAACTTGCGTCTGCTCAGTCTAGTGAATCGTCGATTCGCCTCTTCACTCGCGAATTTGAACTCGAAAGTGAACGAGTTCAGTGTGGTTCGTTGCTTCTTAGAGGGTCTCGATTCCTCTTCACTTTTTCCTTTGGCGTCGGATTTAATGGTTGATTCTGGAGTCGGAGAAGGATGGTTTGAATCTTCCTTGTCGGAATCATGAGCATCTGACGACATCCACGCCAACTGAAGCACCGATCTATATGGATCTGGCGGCAATGAAGCCATAGGCATGGGTATTTCTTCAACGTCGTCATCGGAGACGGGAAGGCGACGGTAAGTGTGAGAACAATTTGCGAAACTTCGCATGTGTTTGCGTGTGCGAACCATAATTGAAAAAGTGACGAAGAGAGAAAGAGAGTGAAGGATGCAAATGGAAAAAGAGGAAACAGAGAAGACGGCGGCTACAAGAGGGACTTATAGGGTTTGGAAGGGTAAAGAGATGTGAATATAGTTATATAATTGCATAAAAAGGTTTAAGGGAGAAGAAAAACCGGAAAGCCCATAATTATCTATAATAAATATGTACATAACATAATTAGTTGGCATATATATATATATACTAATAAAATATTAGATGTATGAGATATCCGTACATAAATATATATATATATGTTTAGATATAATATAAGATATGTATGCGTATATAAATATGTGTATATAAAATAATATATAAGTGCAAAAATATATATGTTATATATTTATTTATTTATATTTAAGGAAAAGAAATTATATAGTGCAAATGAGCAGTTTTTGCCTTAGATAGGAAAATCTTTCCTCAGGAAGAGGTTTTGTAAAAATATCAGCTACTTGCTCATTTGTATCTATGTGGAGGATTCTTATATTACCTTTTTGAACATGATCTCGCAATAAGTGATGCCGAATATCTATGTGTTTAGTGCGAGAGTGAAAAACAGGATTTTTTGAAATACTGATGGCGCTGGTATTGTCACAATATATTGGTATAGTCTCATAATTTAAACCGAAATCAGTGAGTGTCTGTTTCATCCATAGTATTTGGGTACAACAGCTACCCAGTGCCATGTATTCAGCTTCAGTGGTTGAGAGAGCCACTACACTCTGTTTCTTACAAGACCAGCTGACAAGACACTTTCCAAGGTACTGGCATGTGCCAGTGGTACTTTTTCGATCGATCTTACAACCTGCATAGTCAGCATCTGAAAAACCAATCATATCAAAGTGATTTAAGACGGGGTACCAGAGACCATATTTGGTTGTTCCCTTTAGATAACGAAGGATCCGTTTTACAGCAGTAAGATGAGATTCCTTTGGACATGATTGGAATCGTGCACAAACTGCTGTTGCATACAGTATATCCGGACGACTAGCAGTGAGATAAAGTAGGCTTCCAATCATACCTCGATATAGTTTTTCATCGATTAATTTACCTGTTTCATCCTTGTTTAGTTTTGTAGATGTACACATAGGTGTAGGCATTGGATTGCAGGATTCCATGTTGTACTTCTTGAGTACTCCGTTCAAGTATTTCTCTTGACACAGGAATATGCCACTTTCAGACTGTCTGATTTGGAGGCCAAGAAAAAACTTGAGTTCTCCCATCATACTCATCTCGAATTCCTGTTCCATGCTTTTAGAAAAATCCTTACAAAGAAGTATATTAGTGCTGCCAAAAATAATATCATCAACATAGATTTGAACTAGTAGAATGTCTTGGTTCTGGTTCTTTATAAATAATGTTGGATCTGATGATCCAGCAGTGAATTCATTTGAAACCAAGTAAAGACTTAGTCTTTCATACCAGGCACGAGGTGCCTGTTTCAGACCGTATAGAGCTTTTGATAATTTGAAGACGTGTGTGGGAAACTCTTGGTTTAAATATCCAGGAGGTTGTTCAACAAAAACATTTTCACTTATAAAACCATTTAAGAAAGCACTTTTGACATCCATTTGAAAAAGAGAGAATTTTTTGAAACATGCAAAAGCGAGCAACATGCGTATCGATTCTAATCTTGCAACAGGGGCGTAGGTTTCATCAAAGTCTATGCCCTCTTGTTGACAATATCCTTTAGCTACAAGGCGGGCCTTGTTTCTGGTTACCTGTCCACTTTCATTCAATTTGTTGCGAAAAACCCATTTGGTACCAATAACCATTTGGTCCTTAGGTCTCTCTACTAGTTCCCATACCTGGTTTTTCTGAAATTGGGCTAATTCTTCTTCCATAGCATTTACCCAATTTGGGTCACTTAGAGCTTCATTTGTGTTGTGTGGTTCTGTCAAAGAGATGAATGCATTTTGGTCCTTATTTTGCGATCTGGTAGTGATACCAGACTTGGGATCACCGATGATTTTGTCCACTGGATGGCTGGATGCATGCTTGAACTTCCTATGTGGTAGAGTAGTTTCCTCGTGTGAAGACTCTCCTTCTGCATTGTCAGACTTGGTATTCAATTGGTCTTCTGGGACTTCTTTTGGAAGAAGGAGAAACTCTGCATCATCATAGCTCAAGGATTCCTTGGCTTTACTATTAGTCTCATCAAAACAACATGGACTGATTCTTGCACATAATTTTTTCTTTTATTAAAAACTCTGTACGCCTTGCTTTTCGTGGCATAGCCAACGAAGATTCCTTCATCAGTTTTAGAGTCAAATTTACTTAAGTGATCTCTGTCATTTAAAATGAAGCATTTACATCCAAAGATCTTGAAATATGAAACAGTTGGAACCTTACCGGACCAGAGTTCATAAGGCGTTTTTTGTAAAAGCGGTCTTATGAATACTCGATTTGATATGTAACATGCAGTGTTGACAGCTTCAGCCCACAAATGCATGGGTACATTATGTTCATGTATCATGGTTCGGGCCATTTCTTGAAGAATTCGATTTTTGCGTTCCACTACCCCATTTTGTTGGGGTGTTTTGGGTGCAGAAAATTCGTGATTGTAACCATTTTGTTCGCAAAAAATAAGAAAATTTGTTTCATCAAATTCCGTACCATGATCACTACGAATCCTTTTAATGTTCCAACCTTTTTCATTTTCCAGACGTTTTGTGAGAGGAATAAAAACTTTAAGGGCATCGTTTTTGTGGGCTAGAAAGAATACCCATGTAAACGTGTGTAATCATCAACGATAACAAAAACGTACCTTTTTCCACCTAAGGATAGAGTTCTCATTGGTCCAAACAAATCAAGATGGAGCAAATCCAACGGTCTAGAAGTGCTTATAACATTTTTGGTTTTGAAAGAGGTTCTTTTTTGTTTACCTTTAACACAAGCGTCACACACTCTATCTTTAGAAAATTTCAATTTTGGTAGACCTTTTACCAATTCGTGTGAAGAGATATGAGTTAAAAGATCAGAGTTTATATGTCCAATTCTTTTATGCCATAACCAACTGAATTCATCAGTGACGGATAGGCATTCTATTTTTTGATCAAAAATATCTTTTAGGTGAAGACAGTAAATGTTTTTATCTCGATTTGCAGTAAAGACCTCTTGACCCTTTTTAAGAATGTGACAATGGTTGGGAGAAAATTTAACATCATACCCATTATCACATAGTTGACTAATACTTAAGAGATTATGTTTCAAACCACTTACCAACCAGACTTTTTCGATGCACGTACCGTTGGTGGTGCCAATAGTGCCCATACCTATAATACTACCTTTGGTATTATCTGCAAATATCACACTTCCACCATCGCAATGTTCCAGATGGGTGAAGTGTGCCTTATTTCCGGTCATATGTCTCGAGCATCCACTATCTAGTACCCACTTGCTATTCAAGGATGCTTTGGACGACACCTGTAATAATTAATTTAGTTTAGGTACCCTGGTACTACCGGGTCCTTGGGGGTTAGTCACGGTACCTTTTGGGACCCATTTTAAAACAGTTTTGGGTCTTGTCATGGTACCTTGCGGCACCCATTTTAAAACAGTTTTGGGTTTTGAAATTCCAAAACAATTATATTGTATGTGTCCCCATCTACCACAGTTATAGCAATTTTTGTTTCTATCATTCAAAGGATATCTTCTTCTAAGTATTAATTTGTTTAATTCTTCTTCCAAACGAGAATTTTCCTCAGATAGGACCTCATTCTCATTTTGAAGTATATCCTTTTCATTTTTGAAGAGTTCTGATAGATCTCTTAATCTTTCTTCAATGTCATGTTTTTCCTTTAAGATTTTCATGAGATTTGCTTCGAGAAGTTTGTTTCTAGCAAATAATTTCTCAATTTTTTCTAGATTACTTTTTAATAACTCTTGTATTTCATTATCTTCGTTATCAGAATAATATCTAGGAGATGAGGGATTTGAATTTACCTGACTTGCCATAAAGCTGACGTCTACACCATCTTCTTCATTTTCGAATAATTCTGGTTCCAGGTCATCCCAGGTTGCTGTCATAGACCTAGATTGGTGACGACGCTCATCCCATGGAGTTGCTGTATTTCTAGAATTCTGACGATCATCCCTGGGTTGATAATATCGTCGTAGCCTCGGGCAATCGGGCCTCTTATGCCCTAATTCACCACACTCATGACATTTAGTGGGTTCATCCATGTTTGGTTTTCTGTAATTTCCTCTGGAATCCTTCTGGAACTTGCGTTTTGCAGTGGAAAATAGTCTAAGTTTTTTTGTGAGAAAAGCAAGTTCATCTTCTATTTCTTTTTCAGTTAAATTATCCAGAGATGGTTCTCTTTCGACATTAAATGCCAAATCACGTTTTTTCTCTTGATTTTCTTGTGAAATCAGTGTCATTTCATATGATGTGAGTGATCCAATAAGTTGAGCCATAGTCATTTTATCGACATCCTTGGCTTCAAAAATAGCTGTGGTTTTAGGGTTCCACTCTCTAGGTAGTGACCTGAGGATTTTTCGAACTTGTTCTTCCTCTGTCACTCCCTTTCCTAGAGCAAACATTTGATTTACAATCTCTATGAATCGAGCATACATGTGATTTATGCTTTCACCTTGGTTCATTTGGAACATCTCAAATTGACGGGTGAGAAGAGCCACCCTTTCACTTTTAACTTGAGATGTCCCTTCATAGGTTACTTGCAACATATCCCACATATCTTTTGCTGATTCACAGGTGCTTACTCTATTATATTCTTCAATATTAAGTGCACAAGAGAGAATATACTTAGCTTTAGCATTTAATGAAAGGATTTTTTCATCTTCTTCTGTAAATTCATCTTCAGTCTTAGGAATTTTCTTGTTTCCCTCCCCCTTCATAGGAACTTCAGGCCCTTTACTAAGGACACGCCACAGTTTGTAGTCAATAGAGATGAAATACTCCTTGACACGATTTTTCCAAGTGGCATAATTTGTTCCATCAAATAAAGGGGGTCTAGTGTGTGAAAGACCCTCAGCATACAAGTTGTTATTCAAGCAAGCCATAGGATCTTTAACTTGGGTTGATTAAACCAAACAAAACTTTTTTTTTTTTGCAAGCACCAGGCTCTGATACCAATTGACGGGAATTAAAGTAAAAAAAAACTTAAGTAAAAAGGACGCAATTATGTATAGTGGTTGGGCCGAAGCTTAATCCACTACCTAGGTATATTACACCCTAGGCTTTTAAACCTGTGAAAATATGTTTTATTAGTATAGTGTTTGAGAACAAACTGAAACGATAGAAAATGGAACGATACAGAGTGGCAAAAACCACTTTCACAGCTAATGTGTAACTGGTAGATGCCTGGTACCAGCACAGAGGTGTCTGGTCCTTAGCACTCTAACTTGTACACGTATTTAGCCTATCAATTACACAGAACACTTATTCAAAATCAAGCAGAGGCGAGTAGAGTGAATAAGATTATTTTTCTTTGAGTTCCTCATCGCCCTTTTATAGCGCTTTTGACAAGGTATGCATAAGGTAGGTAATCTTGACAGCTTTGGTGGGCGATCTTGAGTGCTTGGAAGGAAGGAGTATATTCTTCTTGTAAGGCAAGGTTCCCCGAAGTAATAAGGATGATTTCATCAATCCCTTTTGTTAGGAAATATTCTTTCTCTTGGAATGAGAATTTCCCTATTCAAGGTGAGATTGAAACCTTCCAAAACGTACATGAGGATCTCCTTGTTCAAGGTAAGATTTAACACAATCAAATCATACACGATCTCACAAATCATCAAAACAAGAGTCTAACAGGCATGTCCATGATTATGATATTTCTTAATAATTTCACGAAAAGGAGCACCCATTCACTAACGGTAAAATTCGTCACAAATTAAAGAAAAATCCGTCACATAATAAAGTTTTGTGGTGGACTTTGTCCGTCACAGATCCATCACATAATACAATTTTATGATGGATTTTGTCAGTCACAGAATGTTGTTTTGTGATTAATTTTATCTGTCACAAATCCATTAGTATATAATGTTGTCACCGTTCAGTTATATTTTGATTCCTAGTTTAATTTTACTAGTATTTCATCACAAATTCATCACATATATCTTTATTTGTGACGGAATTTTATTCGTCATAAAATTTATGTTAGTGAGTGGTGCTTTCTTTCTTGTAGTTTTTATCCAACAGTTGCAATTGATTTATAGCTGCAGAGAAATTAATTTGCATATTGAGATTGAAAAATCGAGCTTGTACATGATTATTGGTTATAGGTTGGGGAGCTTTGAAATATTGGAAATACATAATTTCCTTGGGTGCATGCATTATCCCGTGAATTATTTCTTGTGAATGTTTCTCCTAATTAGAATAGTTATTTCTAGAATTTCACATGTCTTAATCTATTTTCAAACTAAAACTGTTTGCTGGTATAAGTATGTAGATATTATTTCGACCTACATAAGTTGAATCTCACTCCTAACCCTATCCAATGATTCACGATCGATACTAACAAACTTAATTTTAGGGTTGATTATGAACTGAATGATCATCTCCTGTAATTTCAAAGACGTAATTCAATTGAAACCTAACTAATTAGGATAGTGACATGAAACGAATTCTACTTGTTACTTGTCACCACAAAATTAAGGACAGGGACGATGATAGTAGGCCTAGCTTCTATAGTTAGTTGCTTCCTCAAATTTACAAATGGTTATACCATATATTATTTTTATTAAAATATAAAATATTGCCTCCCTAAAAATGAGCAAGACATACGCCACAATGTTAAAAATGTGGGCTTTGCCTCTTTTTCATTTTTTTTTCCTTTTTTTTTTTTGGTTTGGAGTGATCAATATGTTAAATTCTTGAAGTACAAATCACTACGAATCAATAGAATTTTATAATCACTAATTCAAATACTATATAATTGATATATAAGTAGATAAATACCCGCATTTGTGAGATTTTAATTCTCGATCTTTTTTGTGAAGGGAGTTCATTCCTGATTAATAATAATGATGTTTATTTTGTTGTTGCTAATTCAATAAAAGGCCTAACGCTGGTAGATCCACACTAATTAAGTCAACATTAGTGAAAACAAGAAACTAATTGAATGTTATCATATTTCCTGGGAGGTAGACATATACACGTTCTTGGTACCATAGCACTGGAATTTGTCTCAAGAATGCCTATACTTCTAGCCATGAGCACTCTCGAACAAACAGCTCTCGCGAGTTTATTGAATTATTATTATTATTATTATTATTATTATTATTATTATTATTATTATTATTATTATTATTATTATTATATAGCATTTTCTTGAGTGGGGACCACTTGGCAAAATGCATGGTCTTATTGGTCAAATGGCTAAGGGCCAATTAGTGGTAAACAACGTTTTCAAACTCGAACCAAACTGACCAGTTCGATCGAGAATTGGAGGTTTGTCCAGTTCGATTGACCCCAAAAAATACCTCCCAATTGATCCAGTGTAAATACAAGATTAATAAAATCTCGATTTTAAATGATTGATAGTAGAAGCATTTTTTTTTTTGCTATAACTGGTTTATCTTGTTAAATTTTTTGTAATTAATTAAAAACTCTCAAGTTAGAACCCAAACCTAAGTATATAAAGTTTGTTGGTATAGAAAATCACATTTGCATCTTATCTGATGTGTAATAAAGGAGATTGACAATTTTGCTTTAAATGTATTCTTAATTTTCCTAATGACATCTGCTTGATTTCGCTATGCACTTCAACATATTTGTTTTCCTACAAAAAGATGAAAATGTTGTTGTTTTAGCTTATGTTTCAAAATACTTAAAGTGGTTTTTTTCCCTTGAAATTGCATAACTTTAATGCAATCAAGTTACTTAGGTCAAATTAGTATAAATAATAATAATTTGAATTTGTTAAAATTTGTTACTACAATTTCGAGCTATGATGAAGTCAATCATCTTTTGAAACAACAAAGGAATTAACTCATCAATAAAGATGATGATTGGATATTTTTGTCATGTAATAGATTTTGAAAGATGATTTCATTTATTAAAACTTTGTGATATAGAAATACTTGTAAACTTGATGGTGGAGTTTATTATTCGGTTTGATTAATATTTTATAAATTTGGTTAGATATTTGATATGAAATGATATTTTCTTAACAGGAATTTGAAAGAATTATAAAAAATTGAAAACTTTTTTTAATATTTTTTATATATTAATTGTACTATTTTTTTAATTAATATATAGAACATCTTATCTATATGATGCGGGGTCTTTTAAGTTGATCATGTGATAGAATTTGATACGCTTCGGATCGTATGCTAGTGGCCCACCTGTCAAAAAGAGAGAAACGCACATGAGACTAACTGATTTTGCTCTGGCTTTGACTCTCTGACACTCAAGTTAGCTTTACAGTTTTTTTGGATAAGATGAATAGTAATATTAAAAAAATCTTGGAGGAGAATAATGCAAGATGATATCCAGTTACTTTGTTTGGGAGAGTCTTTTGCGTATTTTATATGAGAGTGTCTTTAATTTGATGTGATTGGTGGTGATTAACTAGTTGATTTGACCCATTAGGTATAAGTGGACATATCTTTTGTCACTTCTTAGACTCCAAAAGAGCGGCTAGGCCTTACTCTTATTAATGAGGGCTTCATTTCACATTAAATACATATCTTGTGCATTTAATACCAAAGACGACCTTTATTAGAGAGCTTTTAATGCTCATGGGACTGACAGGACGATCCATGTGGTAGGTACAAGTTTGGTGGCGGGGGGCGCAATACCTAGATGGATTGCCAACTAAAATTCCCATTGGGGTCTTGTTGACGAGCTTGAAGGCATTTAATTGGGAGGACTCATGCCCTCGATGGGATAAGCCTGCCCTCGAAAACTTCCTTGCCACTCAGTGCCACATTCTTCAATTTCACTTGTTTGGCAAATAGGGCCTCGGGGACTTGTCAAGGTCTCTTTAGTGACCATTTGGCCACGGACCCAATGGAGAGGTAAGCCCACGGGTATATCCCCTCTCATGGAATTCACTCAAGGACTCCCTATTTTTCGCGGACGCTCTCTAGAGGATATTAAGCCTCTTGAGGGCATCGAGCCTCACACTTGTGAGATTTTTGCTAATTGGCAATGTGCTGACGTGTTTGGGTTAGAGGGTGCCTAGCACATCACTATATATAATATTAAATATATTTTATAATTTATTATGATGTCATACCAATTAAATCGGTGGTTGAATCACTCAAATTGGTTGAACTAATAGTCAATAAGGCGATCGATTCTATATCCGGTCTAATTTTCAAAATATTAGTGGCAAAAGAATTTTAGCAGGTTGACTGTACGGCAGATGTGGAACTTGCGCTCTAAAACAGGTGCTCGCTACCTTTACGTAAAGTCTTGTTTAGGACCCCTAAAATGATTATGATATTATAGTTTATTTGATTCTTTCAGTGAGCACTTAATTGATCAAAATCTGAAGAACTAATGTAGGATAAGAAGCTGGTTAATTTTAGGGTTTTATTGGCCAACTAAAGTTTATAAAAAATAATTTAATTTTATTTAGTTTTAATAATTTTTATAGGTGATTTTTAGCTCAATATGTTACTTTTGGCCAAATTTAGTATTTTTCTATTTTATTTAGGAAATAATCTTGTCATATTTCAATTAGAATTAAGTTTTTAGCTATTTAAATACTTGTTAAACTTTTATTAGTACATAACTCATATAGAATAAACTACGTTTCGTTTTTTTTATTTCAATTTCTCTGAAGTTCTTGAAGATTTGAAAAAAAGTTCTTCAAAATTCATAAATTTCCACTCTGTTAACAACCATCCAAAATAGATTACAAAGTTTCATGATAAGTAGCAAGACCCCTAATGAGCAAACAGTAATATAAACTCCTTTCACATTTCTTTTGTAACTTCAAAAAGCTGTGGTGCTTTAATATGTGCAACACATTATTTCTCTGTCTGTATTCATATTCAACACAAATTATTGTCAAAAGGTGAATCTTTAACCGAAAGGCCACAACATGTTGAATCCAAACAATTTATTGTTTTCTTTAGTAAAATAAAATTAAATAAATCAGTTAAACTACTATTTTATATTTATTTTTTAGAAAACTAATCTTGTTTATCCATATTTGATACCTCAAAAAAAAAGGACTTTTGTGCTTCTAACAACACTTCTCGTATTCTAGAAATAAATTACAGTTTATCTTATATATGTTATTTATAGAGTACATCGGACGTAAGTGGTTTGTAGTTAAATATACTTATTTATTTATTTAGTTGAAAAATATTTTGATAGCCATGACATGTATTTAATATAAAATAGAATATACCAATTAAATTATGAACTTACCAAATTCCAGTCACTATAAGATTAAGAGAGAGAGAGAGTTAGCAATTATGAAAAAGTTGTTATTCAATTGTATAATTTTAGTTAAAAAAAATTGTTTTGTGACAAATAGTCATCACATATTCATAGTGATATTTTGTTTAAGTTGTCAACATTGATAGTCAATGATGTTTTTATGGTGATAATTTAGTGATAGATAAAAATTTTCTCATTGTTACTAGTATTCTCTTTTACCTCCTACTCTTCGATTTTTTACTTTCTTTATGTTTGTTTTCTTAATTTATTTAATTATTGCATTTTTTACTTATATTTAATTTAATAAATATATTAAAATACTTAAAATTTAATATTTATATTTTATGCTACTGAAATTTAAGTATATAATTAAATTATATTTTTGTAATTTGCACACATATCGAGTTGCCAAGACTATAGACTATGTGGGGGGGGGGGGAGAGAGAGAGAGAGAGAGAGAGCGAAAAGAACATGATAGAGGAGAGAAAAAGTGCACAAAATAAAAAAGAAGAAAAACATATTAAAAAAGATTGACAAATCAAATGTTGTTTTGTTTTGTTTTATTTTATTTTATTTATTTATTCTTAATGGTCAAGATACTCTATAGTGCCCTCTCTTTTTACGATAAAAATATAAATATAGACAGCATAAAAAATGAAATCTTTTTTGTTATCAAATTATCACTGTAACAATGTTACCAATTGTAAATAGTGACTACTTTAAAGTTGAAATACTAATTTTGATATTTTGAATATTTATTGATAAATAACGCTATTTATCACTAAACAAATTTAATTAATAAAAGAATTAAAAATGTCATCACTTAATATATAAACACTAATGAGAATTCTTGTATTAGTGGGTAATGTTATTTTATTTTTGTAGTGGGAAAGTTATATAAAAGGGAAGAGGGGTGATGAGTCCTCAAAATCATTTCATTCCCGTTTGAATAAAGGAATGATACTTCAGGAGTTTCGTCTTCGTTGCTCTTAACACAATCATCAATATACATATTCATCCACCCCCAAGCACCTCCCAACACACACACAGTACTGTCATATATTTCTGGCATTTCTGCTCAGCATACGCGCACCAACTCTTCATCCACTCCTCATTCCCTTTTAATCAGCTGCCACAACAGCTGTACTGTATTTCATCAGTCATCACACGCATATACATACATACATACATACATACACTCTCGCTCATCCCTCTCTCCCTTCCCTCTCGACATTGTTTGTTTTCCTTATGAGAGGATTATCAGTCTTTACAAATAGTCATCACTTTCCCTACAGAGACCACAACACCCTCCTCTCCCTCTCCTCTTCAAAAAAAACCTCCACCTCCAGGTGGGCCCGCATGATGTCCACCACCACCACCATCTCCGCCGTCCGCCGCCACAATAAAATTATTGTCATTATGGGCCCAACGGGCTGCGGAAAATCCAAGCTCTCCGTAGACTTAGCCTCCACATTTAATTTCCCCGCATCGGAAATCATAAACTCCGACAAAATCCAAGTCTACCGCGGCCTCGACATCACCACCAACAAAATCCCATTACCCGAGCGCAAGAACGTGCCCCACCATCTCCTCGGCCAGTTCGACTCGTCCGATTCACACCCCGAGTTCACCCCGTCCGACTTCCGCTCTTCTGCTTCTTCCGTCATTTCTCAAATCTTTTCCCGCCGTAGGATACCCTTTATCGTCGGCGGCTCAAACTCGTTCATCTACGCATTATTGGCCAAGAAATTCAACCCAGATTCGGACGTGTTCAGCGAGTCGAACTCGGGGGAAGACTCTGTGTTCTGCAAAGAGCTCCGCTACAGATGCTGCTTTCTATGGGTGGACGTCTCATTACCAGTATTAAATCAGTATTTAGTCAAACGAGTCGACGACATGCTTGACTCGGGGATGTTCGAGGAGTTAGCCGAGTATTTCGCAAATCCCGAGTCGCACTCAGTGAGTAAATGCGGGTTGAAGCAGGCGATAGGGGTGCCCGAGTTCGAGAGATATTTTCAGAGGTTTAATAATGGTGAGGATGAAGAAGCAGAGGAGGAGAGGAGGGCGGCGTACGAGGAGGCAGTGCAGGCGATCAAGGACAACACGTGTCAGCTGGCGAAGAGGCAACTGTGGAAGATCGTACGGCTGAGGGACAGCGCAGGGTGGGACCTTAAAAGGGTGGACGCGACGGCGTCAGTCAGGGCGGCGATGGAGGGCGGCGGGGGGCGGAGAAGGGCGGGTATTTGGGAAAGAGAGGTGGTGGAACCAAGCGTGAAGATTGTGAAGCAGTTCTTGATGGAGTAGGTTTTCCAGCTATTTCCACCTCCCCTCCTCAACAATCAGCATTCCACCCCACCACTCTCTCTCTCTCTCTCTCTTGTTTGTCAGACTGATATTTTGCCTCTTTTTTTTTTTTAATTTTGTTTTTTGGGCAGGGGGCGACCAATTTTGGGGGATTAAGGCCGCCTTTCAGATGAAAATTGGGCATTTCCATGTTTTTTTTTCTTCATCTTATTTAATTTGGATCTTTATTTTATTTTTCTTGGGGGATTGGGAGGGTACATTCTGCTAACTGATAAATACGAAAGGCAAGAAAAATTCTATGTTCTTTTTTTTTGTTTGTTCACTGTAATTTGCAAATGAATTTATTCTGAATCTTTTTTTTTTTTTTTTTTTCGATTACAATCAACTCGGGACACCCTATAGATATCAACCGGAAGGACCCCCACACACGCACACACTCACTCAAGGGGAAAGGGGGAGAGGACAAGAGGATTCGAACTCAGAACCTCACTGGTACCGATTTGAACCCCCACCACCGAACTACAACCCCAATGGCAATTTATTCTGAATCTTGGAGAGTAAAGAATATGATAGATTTGTCTTTTGTAAGACGACTTCTTTTCTTAAAATTTTTTTTGGACAGTTATGCTAATATGGTACAAGGTTTGCCTTTTGGCGTAACATAAACCGTCAAAATTATTCTTTTAAACTTTTTTCTTAAAACAAAAAAACGTTTGGCCCCACGTCGCATGTTAATATTAAAATCTGTTTGTTTGGAAAATGATAACTTAATTATTTGTATAAATGTTTTTAAGAAAAACGATTGCCTACATATTTTGCCCTATCAATATTTATATTTTAATTTTTTTTAATTATATCGTTTATTACATTAGATATTCACTACTAATCAATTTGAAAACGTAAATTCAAGAACTTTTGATTGTAAAATGCCTTTTTATGACAATCTTACTCATATCATAAGTTAGTAATTAAGAAGCTTATGTCAGAGTTTCACACGAAACATATTAGAAAATCGTTGTGTGTAGGTTTGTATCTAATTCAGATTATAAATCAATTTTAGACACTTAGAAACTCCTTAATTTCCGATGCTATTTTTTCTTTTGTTGTTTTGACCTAAGACGTTAATTAAGCAACATCGAATTTCACCAAATACTAATTCGATTTTCATAAAACACCATTGTTGTAATTTAAGACATTTAATTAATTTGATTTATATGGGCGACAACAACGAATTGAATAGGCAGCTTAGGAAATTAAAGTGGTCCAGATCCTATAATAGTACTCCTTTTCCATGTTTTGGGTCTGGTCCGTGAAACTGCAGTTTCGAAGCTGCCTTTATTTTCATCCTTTTAGCAGCAAACGCTCTTCTCCTCGTTGTCACATCAAAAATAACTACTACGACATTCTGTCAATTTCACTTTCATTGTACCACATTCTTGGAATTCTCGATTTTCAATTTTATCATGTCAAAATAAGGGTTATTAGGGCTGTAAACGGAAAATCGAAAATTCGATTACCGTCCGCATTCGTATCCGTTTACGAGGCATATTATCCGCATTCGTTTAAAATGGATATATCCGTATCCGATTATAGGTATCCGAGTAATAAACGAATACGGATATGGTAATTAGATATCCGCTCCGTTTAATATCCGCTCCGATTGTATATCCGTTGGATATATCCGTTTACTTATATCCGTTATCCGTATTCGATAAATTATATTAAATTATTATTATTATTATTATTATTATTATTATTATTATATCCTTATCTCTTCTTACTCTTTATATGATTTAATTAGATTATTTATTAATTTATATACATTATAAGAATAAATAGAAAAATAGGAATGAATAATATGAATTATATTAATTGTATTAATGATAAAATATAAACAGATTCGGATATTCGGATAAACGAATTCGGATATCCAATCAAATATTCGGATAAACGGATTCGGATATCTAAACAGATATTCGGATAATTGTTAGCGGATTCGGATATTCGGATATCCAAAAATTCATAATTATATTATATTTAAAAAAATACTAAACGGATACGGATATATCCGAATTCGTAAAATATCCGCCGGATGCGGATTCGGATATAGGTTGCCAATATCCGACGGATTCGGATTCGGATACGGATACGTTAAAATTTAATCGGATACGGATTCGGATACGGCATATCCGCTCCGTTTAATATCCGTTTACAGCCCTAAGGGTTATTGTGTGGGCTCGTTATTTATACTAATATTGATGTAAAAGTTGAATGGGCAATTTATATATCAGATATTGTACATTTTCTTGATAAATTTTTGGGCCAAAATAGGTTATACTAGATAATATATAAAAATTAAATAATTTATATGATAGGGTGTAACAAAAAAAATATTAAAAAAAAAAGAAAAATCAAAGATGGGCATAATTTAGGGGGTCAAAGTATTTTCTCCCCCTAATCGCAACTCATTTGCTTAGAGACGAGGCCACCAAGGAGGAAAAGCTAGAAAGTGCAATCATCCTTTTTCAACTCAACTCTATATCTAATTATACTTTGTATATATTTTATTAAAATCCAAAATTTTGTCCTTTAAATTAACAAAAATACCTTGAATATATTGTAAACATTTGATCTTTCCTCCCGAAATAATTTTTTTTTTGGCTCCACTCCAATCCCTTAATTTCCATTTTATTCTAGATTTTGCTTTATATGAAATAAATAACCGATGAGGCATCATTCTTGTTTATTAATACAAAAGTTTTGTGTTCATATATATATTTTTCAATTCTCAATTCCTATCGTCTTATATATTAATTGAAAAAGAAAAGAGACTATATTTTCGTAATTGCGGTGTGGGACAGTAACGGATTGATTACACCATCTTTTTGTTGTGATTAACTTGATATAAGTTGTGTTAATCGTGGAACAATGAGGTAAAGTGATTTGATATCAACAGATAAGTTTAATTAGAGTATATATTTGTCCAAAAAGTTTAATTACTTGGCTAAATATTTCTTTATGTTTATAATAGTAAAGGGATCAATATATATATACTGGAACCCTTATCTCTTTTGGTAACCAATTGCACGAAAGTGGTAAATGAATTTGCCTATTTGAGGATAAGAAGTAAAAGAATCTCCAAAATTTATATATCAAAAAATATTGATAAAATGATACAATCTTTTTTTTGATGGGTAACTCTCAGGAAACACGTTCCTAGATTCATTCATTCCCTCGCTTGTAACTCATCAAGGTACGGTGCATGCTCAATACAATTGGGGGGAAGTGTTCCCCACTTGTCAATGCCAGCTAAGTTACAAGATGAAAAGGATGCTAATTGATGAGCTACTCTATTCGCAGAGGTACAAACATGAGAAAAGGTGGTATGTCCAAGTCTGGAGGCAAGTTCCACCACTTCGTCCACCCCATGGCGATAGAACGAGAGACAGATCTCTGGAGATGACACAAATTGAAAGAGTTGAAGCGAGTCCCCCTCAACATGCACTGAGCGAATCCCTTTGCCCCACAACCATTTTCGTCCTTTCTATTAAAGCATGTAACTCCATAGCCACTATGTCACACGGTCCGAAGTAAGTCCCCACTCGAGCCCCAATGAAGTGCCATGCATGATCTCGCACAACAGCTCCGAAGCCAACTGCCATATTACCTACGTTAAAGCCCGCATCCACATTCATCTTCATCATCCTTGCCGGAGGTCTCTCCTATAATTCCGGGATCAACTTGGCAATCGACAACATCTTATCTTTGAGCCAAGTTTCCTCTTGTTCATAATAATAGCGGCTAACCCTATTGCGAATTTTCCACAAGTGCACGAGTTAATAACGTGAAAAATTAAGTATCATTCTCACGAGGAACGGGTTACCAAGTACCAAACTTATAAGTTCTTTATTGTTTAAGCTTCGGAAAGTGATTGAAGATATTATGAAACAAAAACAAGCAACTAAATAAAAGTAAAGTAACCAATTGAAACAAGCTACGTCCTAGACATCGTTAATTGAATCTCCCCTTGTAATCAATTAAACCCCATTGATTTTAATTAATACACCTCCACACGATCCAACTCATGAAAATATTTGTTATCTCCTTTCGAAAAAAAAAAACAAACGTACCAAGGAATACTATATGTCTACTTTCGTGATCACATATGGATCTATTGATCCATTGCGCACAAGAGTTGTGTTAGTTAAAAAGTTTTTGCTAATTAACCTAACCGATCGCACAAAAGCAAGATTATTTCTAGCCTATGCATTCCTTATGTGTATAACACAAATAGTCAGATTTTATACACACCATTTCGTAGTCGAATATAAAATCTCAAAACTTGTAACAGTTGATTAGAAATTCACAAGTAATAAAACCTTGAGTTATAGATAGGAAGTTTGTAAAATTAAAATCAAAGGGGTTCAATGGAAATTTCAGGTGGTTCATCAACGAGTAACCTAGAACCCTATAATTTATTTAGCTAGACATAGCAACAGTTAAAATAAAACTAAAAGAAAGCATAAAAGCAAATTAGGCTTAAGACAATAATCTTGAGGGATGGATGAACTAGGCACTTGAATTGTCACCCTTCTTGAAATTTGGTCTTTAACTCCTCTTGAACGATCAGCTAAAAGTGTCTAAAAATCGTGCACGAGGAGTCCTTAAAAGTGATGGAGTGATTGGAATCAGAATTCTAACAGGAAACAAACTTTTCTTATAGGAGCAATGCATTGGGACTGTTTCGGCTAGCTTGGGATGGCTTTGCCGGTCCCATACTACACATTTAGGGTGCTCTCTGTAAGACTTGGGATGCTTGGAACATATCGGGATGACTTTTGGACCTTCAACATGGCTTTACCCGTCCCATTTTGTACGGTTTTGGCGGCTTTGGTTGTCCTGTTGTACTCTTAAATAAGATTTTGTAGCACTAGGACAGCCAAATGCCTATCGTGATGGCCAAAGTTGTCTCGGCATGTGCGCTCATATTTTCAGCTCGATTTCGGCTCTGATTTCCTTGATAACATCATAAAACAATTATGGGTGGATATGAGCATCAAAATCTTGGGAAAATCTTGCTTTAAGGGTGCAAAAATACTTTAAATTGATCGAATTAAGGTTTTATTATATAAACCATAATTTTCATCATTAGAACTTTAAATCCTTAATAAAAATAAATGAAAAGCACATAAAATATGCATATAAAAGCGTATACATTTCAAACTTATTAGCTCACCTCCCAAAGTTTCCAGCATGTTAACATGAGTAATTGAAGATGTTATTTCTTATCCTTTGCTGCATATTTTGATAGCAACTTCCCGTACTGTATTAGACCTATTTAAGTTGAGAACTGAAAGACATTTGGATTGAATGCAGCCCTCGTTCTTGGACACACATAGAAAAGATGGTCTTTATCCTCTACTGCCCCATTGCGTAATTGACAACTATCCGTATTGAGAACGCCACGCTTTTGGAGATTAACTCAGGTCGGAAGATGCCCACGCGCCAATCGCCAGGTCCACACCTTAATTTTAGAGGGCAACTTGGAGTGCCATATGGCTTTGTAGACCTCCAACAGTCATGGTTCAATCACATCCCTTGGTGGATTCAGTGTTCTATGGACTAAATGATAGGGCAATTTCACTGTGGAGTTTCTTGATACTTCCAGTCCCCATAATGGCTGATCTTTCCGCCGGACATCCACCTGTGTTTCTCGAATCTGATTAAGTCCCTCGCTCCCAACAAGTGCTTACATCTTCTTCTCATCCCATGTTCCATTTGTTTGGCCAATACATTCAGCAATGTACATGTTCTCACGGTAGTCTCATGGCCAAGGGAGCATAGGGACCAACGATCCTCTCGTCTATGAGTCTATTACTAAACAGGTAGTTCTGCCATCACCAACCTGCCATTTTAGCCCTTTCTCTATCCAATTCTTCACCACAATTAAACCTCGTCCATGAGTCCATCACTAAGCGGGTAGTTCTGCCATTACCAACCCACCATTTTAGCCTGTTCTCCAAACTATTCTTCCCTATAATTAAACTTAGCCATATGGATAAGTCATTCGGCTTGGCCGAACAATTGAGAAAACTCAAAACTCACTCTTTTACAATGCATCCTGAGCAACACCTTACTACATAATGAGTCCTGGTTCGTTAGAATGGGCCATGCTTGCTTAGTCAGAAGCGCCAGGTTAAAAGATCAAGGTCACAAAAGCCCATCCCCCCTTCTGTCTTAGGCCAGCACATAGAGTTCCACGATTCCCAAGCAATCTTTCGATGACCCTTTTTTTGGCCCCATGAAAATCTACTATATAGTGAATTAACATTGTCATAGAGAGCAACTGGGAACTAAAATACTCATAGCATATGACGGGATTGTTTGCGCAACCGACATTATCAAAATCTCTTTCCCTCCTGAGGAAAGGATTTTTCCTTTCTAGCCTTATATGGTCCATTCCCTCTCTTTCAGATATTGAAGGACTTGTTTCTTGGAACACCCAAAATTTACCGAGAACCCACGTTAAAACTCCAAAGGAGTACCAGAGCACCGTAATAATGTGCTCACTATATCTTTGGCTTGGGGAGAAGTATTTGTGCTAAACACTAATGTTGTCTTCTCTAAATTCACTCTTTGTCCTAACCGCGCGCATCTCATACTTTTGTAGCACTTGTATCAAGTTTCAGACTTCATCTTCTTTAGCATAGCACTTGTATCAAGTTTCAAACTTCATCTTCTTTAGCACGAGCAAACAAATGAGAATCATCAACAAAAAATATGTGGGTTAAGCGAGGTACTCCCCCACACATCCGAACGCCCCGCGAGAGGCCGTTCTCATGAGCTCTCCGGATGAGACCCAAAAAACCTTCGGCACATAAAAGAAAGAGATACGGCGATAGGGGGTCACCGTGTCTGAGTCCTCTCGTTGGCTTGAAAAATGTCGTGAGCTTGCCATTAATGCATACTTGAAACTGTATTGATTGCAAACATTGTCGAACCCAATCACCCAAGTGGGATGAAAATTCTTACTCCTCATAACCTCAAATAAAAAAGGCCATTCCACTTGGTGATATGCTTTGGAAAATCTTGCTTGTACAATTGGAGGCACGTAGCAATAACCATGTATCACTTTTGTGCCGATTAGATTTTTAGAATCCAAATGGAAATATATATAGCATTCAAATATCTTTCCGTCAACCGAATCTTTCACAGTCATTACAATATATATTATGTACTCACTGTATACTCTTTAATGCATATTTCAACAAGTGCAAGATATTGGAGCCACATGATGATGAATCTACCACATCCCCGTTTGTGTATGATATACTGGGAACCACATTATTTTTTTTTCATTAACACCCAAATATTATATTCATGAAGTTGGACTAGATATGCCCTACCCTAAGTCTGAACTCGTTGAATGCGAAAATTGTCTCTCAAACCATCAAGTGCACTCTACAATTGAACTAAACAATTCGACCATCAAGAATCGAGATATGGCTCCTATACATGAAACACTTTATCATGAGGATCATCAATAAATTCCTTGTCTGTTTTTGTTGAGAATGCCCACTTGATTGTTGACCTTTTCACATGTAATATGGAATTTACTGAGTCCCAATCATAGGTAGGTTATAAAGTTTATATTTGAGCTCTTCAGTTCATACATGAATGCAGGGCACTCTGTGTGGGGTTGTTTATATTGCCAGCCAACCTGCAATGCAGCTATTGAAAATAGTAAGCCAAAATTGTTAAATGTGGGTCACGCTACACCAAAAGAGAGAAGTTTGATGAACTTTGTTGCTACCATTATTAAATCTCACTATAGAGGTTTAATGTTATGAATTCAAAGGCGTTCGTGGTAGTGGTTTGTGAATCAGTTTTTTCTATTATTGAACATTTCAACTTGATTGACATTTTTATAAAGCTATGAAATTTATATTTCTACCTTTTTGGTTGAACTGTTAAATAAAATTGCTCAGTCCAAGGTTTAGGTTTTGCCATATGTAATATCAGTAGCATTAAAATAAAAACCAAACTAACTTTTTTACTAAAATACATGTGCTAATTATTCATAATTATTAAAATTTAGGGATAATTACTCCCACCACCCCTGAGGTTTGGCCTAATTACAAATAACACCCCCTTGTATCGAAAATTACTAATACCCCCCTGAGTTTTGTGAACTTATTTGTAATATAGACGGAAATAATACAATGTCTATTTTGCCCTTTGAATATTTGAAATATTTTTTATTTAAAAAAATAAAAAAATAGAAATATAACTAAATTAACCAAAATACCCTCCTTTAATATTTTTGAAAAAAAATTACTATTTTCTTCCAACTCCCACCCCCCCCCCCCAACCACCACCACCACCACCACCACCACCACCACCACTCTTCACTCCAGCGCCGCCGCCGCCGTATCACTCCGACCACCGGCCTCCACCGCCGCCTCACACCACCACCGCCGGCCCCCACCCCAACCTTCCTCTTCCTCTTTCTTTTTTTTTCCCTCTCTTTCTTTTTCTTTCTTTTTTCTCAGATCTGGGTCTGAGTCCGTCTCCCTCTCTCTCTCTCAAGCGGCGTCGGGCGGTGGGCGGTGGAGGCGGCTGGAGATGGCGGACGGTGGGCGGAATGGCGGGCGGTAGGCGGGGCGGCTGGAGATGGCGGGCGGTCGCTCTCGATCTCCTCTCCCTCTCTCTCCCCGCTCTCCCTCTCTCGATCTCCTCTCCCTCGTCTGTCTTCACTCTCTCTCTCTCTCTCTCTCCGTCGGTGGCGACTGCGGACGGAGGCGGCGGACGGTGCGCAGATGGCGGTGGAGGACGGAGGACGGCGCGGTCTCTACCCCCAGCTCTATCTCTCTTTCCTCTCCCTCAGCTCTCTCTCTCTCTCTCTCTCTCCTTTCCCTCTGTATTCTCTCTCTCGTCTGCCTCTCTCTCCGGCGAACAGAGGCGACGGTGGCGCGGCTGGCGGCGGAGGCGGCGGCCTGTGGCGGCGGCGGTGGCAGCCGTCCGTCCGTTTGTGTACGTATATATACATATAATTTTTATATTATATGTATTGTATATTATGTTTATATATATTTATATTATGTATATAAATTTAAAAAATGTGTAAATATATTTATATAAATATTTGTTATTTGTAAATATGTATATATATATATACATAGACATTATAAATAAAAAATGTTCAAATATATTTATTTATTTATTTAATATAAAACATAAAATTAGCCATAAGGGTAAAATAGTCCATTTATAATTGGTCAAATATATTTATGCATTCACAAGGGCAATTTTGGAAGTTTACTTGGATTTACAAACGTTGACCGTTAGTCAATCTAACGTTTGGTGAAAATTGTAAGACGGCAACAAAACTCAGGGGGGTATTAGTAATTTCCGATACAAGGAGGTGTTATTTGTAATTAGGCCAAACCTCAGGGGTGGTGAGAGTAATTATCCCTAAAATTTATATGTGCTGAAGTGATGTGTACAAAAATAAAAAATATAATTAAAAAAGAACCTAACAAAAGGCGCAGGCCTCAACCACATATTTGATCTAGTTTGGCTCAACTTGGAGCATGCTTGTAATTAACATTAATAAGCTGTCCAAAAAGAATTTTTTTAACCATTTTTTAAACACGCACGAACCCATAAACTATTATTATTGAAAAAAAAATAAAGAAATGATGAGGCACAAACTATGGATCCCAAGAAGTGAAAGACAAAATATCGAAAAGAGAACAAATGAGTGCCTTGGAAGCATTTTGTAGCCATGTCCGTACAAAATTGTACTATACAAAATAATAAAACTGCGATTTGATGTTGACCAACAAAAAACAGAAGAAGAAGAAGAAGAAGAAAAGAGCAAAGTTGGTAAAAGGCTTGTTAAAATTCCATAATTCTTTAATTTGATATAGTTATTTATTTATTTTTAATCATCAAAAGATTGCAAGACTTTTTTTTTTGTCCAAAACTTTTAGTGGGAGTTTCAATTCCAGTATCTTTACCTTTAAATCAAATTTTAGTACAAATTCTCGTTTACTTTGAGGCTTTGAGCACATTACACTAAATAGATGTATCTTTGAGATTGCTACTGTAGACTAGTAGGACGACTGAAATACATAGGGCTGGTGATATTCCTGAAAGAGAAAGGCAAATGACAAAATTGCCTCAATACTAAAATTAATATCAAATTACTAAGATTCATGATTATTTTTTTTTTCACATAGACTAATTATTCCCTGCTCAATTGTGATTAGGGTACGATTCACATTTTTATCATCTACAAAATGCAACTTCATTTTATAAATTCACGTTTAACAGACATTATAGGTTCATATCAGAACCATACTGCAAATCTATAGCTACTTTTCATTTACAAGTGTAATTGCAGTCTCATGTGATTCTAACCGCCTTCTCTAATTTATACTCGTAGCATTTGATGTTTTTCATTGAACTTCATCCATCAATTTAGACCATCTTTTTCTATTTCAAATTATTTTTTTCTTATTTTACACCTAAATGCGGACTCTTTAACTGAACGTGGATGATTTATTGACTGATTTGAACCAATTAAACTACCAAATCATTAAAAAATTAATAAAAGCAAGTGTCATAGAAAGAGGATTATTGTAGAGGGATGAAGAAAGGGGTTGTGCGGCTATCAAGAACACAAAGCAATGACTCGAGTCTGAGTCAGTGCGCGTGCGGCTCCTTCCGCGCATGATCCTATAAATATAAGCCCATGCCACCCTCGAACCAATGCAATACACACACACACGCACACACACACACACACACACACACATATATATATATATATATATATTATGCACAATTTGCTAGGGCAACTGATCAGATTCCTAGTTCCAACAACAAAATAATGGCACCATTGTTTGTTATTTATGTTCTGTTTTTTTCTTGGGAGTGTATGGCAAACATTTGCAAGCACAATGAGAGGGGAATGGACTTGGGATTTTTCAATTGCTCCACATTTTGATAGTCTTATGATTCCATCAAGTACCCATTATCATCACTCATGGGGTTGGCTCCATTGACTAATGCTTTTCTAGAGTTGGCAAAGCTAATAATTCCTCACACTACACGAAAAACTAATATTATTAATAAATTTAAAAGTAATAATATAAAAATTATCACCAATGATTGTATAAAGTGACAATACATTCTATTTTGTCACTAATTAAGTTTTTTTAGTGACAACAATTTTTATGTTGTCGCAATATTACTCAATGGTGATAAGAAGTAATATTTTAGTTGTTATCGTTAATAATTAGCGATACACCTATATTGACAACTTGGTGACAATGAAAATTGTTATTAGGATTTTGTGACAAGATTCCACCGCCACTAAGTTGTTACAATATATGTGTCACTAATTATCACTTTTGCATCATGTTGACACATTTTTACAATAAGTTGTCACTATTGACATTGTGCATCTATGTTTTATGACAACATCAATTTGTTGTCACCAAATATATATAATTAATGATAATTTTTTGATTATCATTTATTATATTGTCACAAATTTACTCCTTTTCTTGTAGTGTCATTCCTTTTGGTCCTTAATTGAGTTGAGCTAGATAGGACGTTAGGTTGGGTCAATTATGGATAATTAGATATATTGTCATATAAAGAAAGAATGCTTGAGTTAGATATTTAATTAGGTTTTGAGTTGATGATATGGTGCTAGTTGATTCTTAAATTATGAAGTATTATTACCTCTTAATGCCAAAATTATTTGGTCCATTGGAAGTTTGTTCCCTTATATTATAGAAAACTTATTCGGATACATTAATTTGTTTATCAATATTTTTCAATTTACAAATAAAAATAATTAAATCATTTATCATAAAAATATAAATACAATGAATAGAAAAATAATTAGATCATCTCTCTCTCTATTTTTATAATAGAAACTTATGAAAGTATATGCATAAAGATATCTACCAGTCACGGGGCTAAAACACTTGTTTATAATAGAAGTAAAAATAACAACAAGAATAAACATATTAACTAATAGCATAATTAATTCATCATCTAATACAGACCGTAAATTTGCAACGAATTTTGGTTGTTGCAGATTCGCTAACAAATTGATTATTGTTTTACATATGATTTAACAGAATTTTGGCATAATCCCATCGCAAATGGTTCTACATGTGATAGAATCTACCGACCACAAATTTCTTATTAATGACGGGATGTTTTCTTATAGTGAATATTATTAAAAAAAATTACTATCCAACATCCATTTATAATAATACGAACATATTGGTGGTGGATCCAACCCATTTACAAATCCAATTAATATTTGATATGTTAATTGGGTTTTGAATTTTAATATTATGTGTTATTTTATTCATCTTGTACTACTATACAATAACTTTTAAAATTTTCCCCACCCACTCCTACCCTAACCCTATTATATTATTAAAAAGATTAATTTGAATTTGTCCAAAATCAAAATATTATGTAAATATACTTATATTTAAAAAAAAAACACGCGTCTTTTATTTTTAATTTTTTAAAAGCACAACATGTCAAATATATTATCATTCTTGCACATATCTATTGAATATTTTCACTCAACGAATCCAAATACTTTTTTTATTTTTATTTTTTAAAAAATGAAGTATAACTTTTTTTTTCAACTATATGAAAGTGAAAATATACTAAGGAAAAGAAACCAAATAGAGCCGCAATTACTTGTGAATAAACACAGTGGTAGCTAGTCAACATTGAATTAATTACAGATTGAAATGGTGAACGTTCCCAGCTAGTCTATATATATGGCATTGATGTAGTGTCATTATTATAGATAAGGCGGCAGCAATATTGATTAATGTTAGTCCTTGTAAGCCCATTCAATATGCTGCTATATATATTTGCCTCCTCAGTCCTACGACTGTATAGCTAGCTAGGCCATATATACTGTAAATAATGGCCTGTTTGATCTTGATGTTTCCTCTACTCGCATTATACAACATAAAAAAAGGTTTCTAACATGCAGAGAGAGAGAGAGAGAGAGGAGAGAGAGGGAGAGAGAACTAATACCAAGTCTTCAAGTTTTTGACTTCCCATTTCATTGTAAGAAAAAAAATATTATATTCATAAAAGATTACTCAATTATAAAACTGAAATTCTTGCTAATTTTTCGGGTACGCCAAAATTGTCATTGATAATAAGGATCAAAGTTGTAGGCGACAAGAACTTTTATAAATTTAATAGTAATATCCACTATGTTTAAATTGTTAATATTAATAGTGAAACACATCCACGGATCCACCGACAACTTAGTGGCAAGATAAACAGTATTATGATCATTGTGACAATTTCATATATAGTCAATAATGATTATTTGTAACAAAATTCTTTTTTCCCTAATTCTTAATAATAATAACAACTTAAACATAAATCATCATCATTATTACTATTATTTAGTGGTGTCAATTTGGTTTTCAACCCATGGGCTGAACCCAATCAAATGATTTTGGATTGAGTTGGGTTGAATCCAACATATTTTAAAGTGGGTACAATTGGGTTGTCTTTTATGTGGTTTAGATTGATATTGAGTTGTGGATCGTTTAGTAATGGGTTGGTATTGGTTCTTAAATGGGTTAGCCTATAAAATTTACTTTTGTTTTTATTTGATTTCAATTTATTTAGTATTAAATTTATAATTATATCATTTTAAATAATTTTGAAAAATTATTATTATTAATCTTATGAAACTATATAATTACATGCTCTTACTTTATAAATTATTTTACGAAGATGACCGCACAACACACACAGCTCACTTTTCATTAAAAAGAAATAATAATAATAACACTCGCTTTTCATTAAAAAGATTGATAAAAAAATATATAATAAATTACTAAGTCAAAAATCAAAACTTTATTTCAAGCAAGTAATAACCACAAGCTCTAAAACATCAAATCTATCAAATAAAAACCCTATCTTCGTCAATATATTTCAACAAATAGCAACTTATCAATGGGCAGCAGTCGGTTTTGAAAATAAGATACGCTTTTGTGGAAACAAAAACAAAGGATAAGATTATAGTGTTCGTCTTAATATATGGACATTTTATATGATTGAAGGCCAGAAAATTAAATAGAAAACAATTATATAAATTCTTTAAAATTGTTTGTTATATTCAAAGCGTTAGTGATTACATTTTTAATCCAAAGAATTCATTTCACCAGTTTTTATTCCAGTCCAATGCACATGCTGTACACCCCAACAATGAAACTATATGTATTGAATTGGGCTAAAAATATAAGTGGACTAAGTCACAACAATTGGATCTATTAAAAAAATTGCTCCAATATCAAATGAACTAACTTTGTGCTTGATATTTCAAAGTATTTTTACCTTTTTTCATCCTTTTTCTTCAGCATCTCATAAGGTCCCAACGTAGAGCCAAAGTTTCCATGGGCCAGGCTCTTAGACAGGTCCAGACAGTAGTGTTTTCAGTTTTGTCTAGAAAGCCCGTGGTCCAGGCCCAAATCAAGGGAATAATAGTCTACCGATTATTATCACGACAAAACATAATCATAGATTGAAATATTTAATAACTCAGGTTTAATTATAAATATTTATAATTCGAAACAAGTGTGTATTGAATGTGTTAAATCAACTGGATTCATCAAATATTAAAGTCACCCAATTTTAATAATAGCTTTTGTTAAATTAATATTATTATTGAAATGATATTAAGAAAAATTCTTAAATAAATTGCAGTATGGCTTACAATAAATAATACATTAATTTATTATTAATTAAACAATATAAAACAACGTGTATTACTTCTTGTATATTTTAAATATTCTTTTAGTGCTTAAATCAATCTTAGTTTCTATATGAGGCATTAAAATTTTTTGTTGTTGATTGCTTCATCTTAAATTTTTAGCTAATGCTTATTGTTATTTAGGTTGGATTATTCGTCAACTTAGAAATTAGTGTTAATACCCAAATTCAGGTTCAAATTGCTTTTTGATTTGGTTCAAATTTAACCCTTAATTTGACGGCCTACATATGAAGATTTGACAAGAAAGCTATAGACTGTTTCAATATTAATTACAAATTTACTTATGTTAAGAATCTAAGATTTGTCTAATCAAAACAATAATTCAAAATAATAGATAAAGTGACAAATTCAAAGAAATGCGAGATTTGAATATATGGATTAAGTCGCCAACCTAAGAAGAAACATATTTAACTGATACGAAGAACAATTAAACTACACTTATTTGGGTTGCTGCAGTATTTTATTTTATTTATAGTATAGTATATATAAATGGCGTGAACGTTAACGTTAAATAATTCGTCGGTCGGTCATATTCAACCTTTTTTGATAGCGAAAATAAAAAATCAACTCGGCCCAGTTGCCTGATAGAGCATTAATTGATAAATGTTGACATGTTATATATTTAGTGCTCTTTCAACCCATATAACAAAGGCCTGAAGCCTCAATAACAATTTAAATTGACTTGACTTGTGTAGTTCCTATACTTTTACTTAGTCATTTTCCTAAATCCTGTACTTCAACTTTCACATTAATTTAAAAAGAAATATAATGATTTGAATTCTTATCGTATGGAGCAACTTTCCCCTTTCTTTCGTTTACCTATCTTTGTCAAACCCCTAATTTAAGGTCAACAATTTGGAGCCTCTATCAAGAACTCATTATTATTTTTTTTCTTTCATTCTATTTTTGGTACCAATAAAAACCAATATATGTCATACAGTTATTTTGTTTTAGGCCCCCGACGGATCAAAGACCAAAGCAAAGTGGGAGAGTTGATATTGATAAATTTTATACTTAAATTGTTATTATTGATAATTAGTAATACTTCTATTTAAGACTCTTAGTGGCAATTCACGACTATAGTGTTTTTTTTTTCTCCTACTAAATTAGCACTATATATGTTAAAATAGGTGTAATAATTATGTTTATTTTAGAAATAACTATATGCACGATTAATTGTTTAGTGTTTTATGTGATCATTATTTTTATGTGATATTCTAAATTTTTATATGTTAATTGTGTGACATTTTAAGTTTTTATAAGAAATAGACATAGTATCAATTATATATATACCTATACATGTAAAATCGGAAGAAATAGACATAATATCGATTATAAATACCTATACATGCAAAATCGATACAATATACACACATGAAGTTATTTTGAAAATTATAGAGATGCATTCATGTAAGGATAGTACTTATTTATGTGTAATATTTTTCTTAAAGTGGATACTAAACATAAGTCAGTTCATCAAATTATATAATTATGTCTATGTGAATATTGTGTTACTTCAAGAGTGATTTCGTTGCCAGAATATTGAACAAAGGATTTGAGGGGCTCCATTGTAATAGTTTCCTTGTAGCAAGATGAGACTTGCTTTGTTATTGTATCGATATCTGTTTTAACCCGTTTATGTTTATGTAAAAGCTTTTGTCGAACCCGAACCGAGGAGCGCCACAATATATGTGACAACAATAGTTATGAAGAGTGACAACTTAAATATCAACTTTTTTTTAATCATTGAGTCACATATTGTAAAAATAAAATTTATTATCTCCCAACATATGTAACAATAATGGTAAAGTTGAAAAAAAAAAAATGGGATACAAACACTCTGCCTTTTGAACTAACTGTTTTTATACTTTGGTCACTAAACTTTTTTTTTTATTACATTTTAAAATATAAACTATGTGAAATTTGCACTTTGCTCCTCCAAAGCCATTTTTCAAGGCGAAAAAATTGTCGGACCACTACGTCACCACCATCTAAAAGATTCCTCTATTCCATCACTAGACTTCGCTTCATCACACCGAGTACAAGATCAAAAACAATTTCAAAATTTAAAATCTTCTTGCCGATTGATTTTACCTTTAATTTGAAACCTGCCATCCTCATCACATATCACTTTTTGACAATTTACTTTGCCGGAAAATGGCTCTAGAAGGTAAAGTGCAAAATTCGTATAGTTTATATGAAAAGTGCATCAAAAAATAATTTAGTGATGAAATTGCAAAAACAGCAATTAATAGTTTGGGGGCAAAGTTTTTTTAATCCCCAAAAAAATATTATTAATTAACACCTCCTATTAACTATGGACTTTGACATTTAATAATAACTTTTGTAGTGGGCAAGCAATGCAGGTATTTTGACTTTTGCAAACGTCAAGAGAAAAATTAATGTCAAAAGTTTCACAAAAGAACAACGCTACAAGTCTGACCCGCAAACAGTAGAGTCAGATATAGTTCGAATCAAACTTTTAGAACAACTTAACTCATCAGAAAATCTTAATTATTTAAACTATTAAATTACCGGATTTAGGAAAAAATATGGCGAATTACGTGTAAATTGTAGATTATTTATCTGTCAGTTGTTAAGATAAAAGCAACAACCGCAAAAAAGGCGCTTAAACCAAACAAATAAATAATAATATTAGCCACTGCTTTCCGCTAAACCCTAATCTTCCAACAAATGATATTTTCAACGGTCACAAATCATATCCTCATCCACTGCTAACATTTCATATATTTATATTACGTCTCTATTTTTTTTTAAAAATTTTCTCCCATCTTCTTTTCTGCTTTATATTAATTTTCCTTCACTAATATAACCTTTACCTATATATAAAGCAAACACCCTCACTTACAATCCAACCTTTTCCTTCATCTAACACCAACCTAATACAAAGGAAAAAGCTTTCCTTTCTCTTCTTTTCAACTCATTTTATTCAACTATTATCATTACTCTTCTTTCACACTAATATTAGTCTGTGGAAATAAATATCTATAGGACCAAAAAAAAAAAAGATAGCCATGAGCCCTTCAAAGTTTGAGGATAGTGAGGTGACCAAGGGAGTGATCGACGGCCCTCGTCCGACGCCATTGAGAATCAGTAAAGAGTCTCTCGTTATTCACAAAACAACTTCTTCTAATTCCTCGTCCTCTTCGCATCAACCATCGGTCGTCGACAATATTTCATCGAAGCACCACCAGTCTTCGCCGGTGGCCAAGCGCCAGCCCGTGATCATATACACGCATTCTCCGAAGGTGATCCACGCGCAGGCCCGTGATTTCATGGCCCTGGTTCAGAAACTCACGGGCCTGTCGCGTTCCGACCAGGACGAAAAGACTACCACGCAGCAACAAGTGAAATCGGAGTCAACCGAATCGACCCGGGACGACGGCTCGTTTTCGGAGGAGATCAAGGATTGCGTTGTTAATAATTACAAGAACTGCGGCAGCGGATCATCGTACGATCAGGACAATGAATCATCGTCTGTGTTGACGGATGAAAAGTTTGTCGGGGAAGTTAAGCAGGACTCATCGGTGGTGTCTCCCATGTACAAAGTGACCCCGAATCCATACTTGGTCGATGCTCCGCTTTTCACGCCCAATAACTCCAACGAATTCTTTTGTTCGCCGAGGCCTAATTCCATGTTTCAATCTCCCAATATCGCTAATTCTATTTCGCCTTCTTCATTCATGGACATAATGAGGGGGTTTCCTGAATATTGAGGTTGATCATGTGACGTTAGGTGGAATCGTTTCATTTATTTATTTGTTTTTTCTTTTTTTCTACATAGGATTTTGGGTCAATTTAGTTCTGTTTTATGGTAATGTTTAGGTAGTTTGATCGGATTCTGATCCATCAATGCGCATAGATGTGAATTGTTAGCCAAAAAAAATAAAAATGTGTTGATTTGTTATTTTTTGGCCATCTAAGGTAGGGTTGATGTACGCGTCGCATCCTTCCGGATTTATGCTGTTAATAAATCTTCTTTGACTTTTTAAGTTCAAGTCTGTACAATATATATATATTTTTATATTTATGTCTTGAATTCATTGTCTACTTTGCATTGTAGTTTGAATAGGAGTTGTATCATTAGTCAAACTAATTGAAAAGGATTAAGCGATTAACTAATTAATGAAATTATTGTATCCAACATGCATATTGCAAGCCTGTTAGATTCTTAAATCGGGATCAAACAGCAGTCTATGTCAATTTGCCAACTTTTTAACAACAATGATTATATATATAAATCTCCGTCAACTTTGAATATAAACCGATATATGTTTTTTGTGTTAAGAGTAGTATACGATTTCCTTTCCAGACAAAAACCGGCATCTACCATCTATATTGTTTTATGGGGCCGGAGTGGTTGAACATATATATTTCAACTATTAATTCAAGTTTTCTAATTTATTAATTAATACAAAAAATTACATCATTTATAATTAAAATACCAATATGTTAAGAAATTAATACTATGCAAAATTACAAATACACTACTACGCACATATACCGTGAAACATTCTTACCTAAACCTGATTTGGTCGAACCCAACAAATCATATGATAAGTGTACTGCACTTGCCAAGTGATTGGTTACTCTCCCTAAATTATCGATTATTCATAGGGCAAGTGTAAAACGCTCGCCACGTGATCAGCATTGATTCGGCTGAGCCGGGTTTGGGCTAGAACTTCCCCACATACCATTGGGCAAGGACTTGTACATTGTCATCTTAGTTATATACGTTCAAATATATTCAAGTTGACATATATGATTTAGTTTAAGGGAAAAATGCAATTTTAGGACCTCATATTGCCAAAATTTTACATTTAGGACTATAACTTTCCTAGTTTCAATTTTAGGACATGAATTTAAGTATTTTTAACACATTCAGGACATGATGCCTCGAATTGCGCAATTTGGTCTGAAAGATGACGTCTCCGGCGACTCTGAGGGGATGTGTGACGTCATATTCAGTCAAATGACGTCATCTTTCAGACCAAATTGCGCAATTCGAGGCATCATGTCCTAAATGTGTTAAAAACACTTAAATTCATGTCCTAAAATTGAAACTAGGAAAGTTATAGTCCTAAATGTAAAATTTTGGCAACATGAGGTCCTAAAATTGCATTTTTGCCTTAGTTTAATTAACATTAGATTTCAATTAAAATGATTGTAATTAATATGCTACATTTTTGTGTTAGTTTCTTCTCTCTCTCTCTCTCTCTCTCTCTCTCTCTCTTTTCTTTCTTTTCTTTTTTCCTTTTTCATGAATTCAAATGATTTAATCTTAGCATAGTATTTTCCATTATACATATCAGCATGGAACGATCAAAACCTAAGTCATTGTACGTTTGCATGATGTACTGGAATAGTTGGAGCGCTTTCATTTGAAATTAATTTGAATATTAGTGGAGATTTGAATATACGGTTTTTGAGTTCAAAGACTGTTCCTTCTAGATAAATTTATCATGTTGGGTAACAGAAATATCTGAATGCGGAGTATAAACTTCTAGCTGGTGGGCTAGGCTTAACATAGATGACCATTTCCATTGGGCTACATTAATGTAGGGGCTATTTGACCTACCGGCTTTTCTAACTACAACTTCATGGCCCAAAATTAAAAATATGAGAGAGAGAGAGAAAGAGAGAGAGAGAGAGAGAGATCTAACGAGCATCTTTTTGTGGGGGGATGGGGTTGCAATCAATAGGTTTTTTGTAAATCATTGCGCCCGTAAAACACACACACACACGAGAAAATAGTATTTACCTTATTTTAGGTTCTGATAGTTTCATCCATTTTAGTATTCTGAAGAAAAATACTTTTCATTTGTGCCATTGTTGATACTTGAAAGCAAAAACTAGTAAAAAAAAAAAAAATGGTATGATTTTTCCCAGCAAATATATTCAATAATGAAGTAAGTGAATTAAAAATGAGGGTGAGTTTGGCCAATCAATTGGAAATTTGAGTTTATATGTCACTCGTACATATAGCCCATCCAGCTGAAAAACAAAAAAGATATTCTTGATTACTAATTAATTTAGACACAATAATTACGGAAAAACTCGAACTTATTGTTTGTTGCTTCTCAAATAAAAAATTCACCTAGACTTAATTCCACATGGAGATTCTAATTAATGATATAACTAAGTTTCTAAATATTCCATAATCTCTGGCCTTATTTCATAATTATTGTCTTATATGTTGCCAGATAACCCGGAATCAAAATAGTTATAACAAGAGCAAGTAGCCAACAACAAATCAATGATTAATCCCTCGCCCTTGGCTGCATGCAAACAACCGGCATTATTGGTTGAGTGTTGAACAGTGAACAGTGAACAAGTGAAAAATGTTATCAAAACTGGTTATTATTTGAAAAGATCCAAGTAATAAGTTGATAGAAAAATCAAAGAAAATAAAATTCATTAATGTTAAAACAATCGTGACTTTTAAAAGTTTTTACATCTCGCTTGCCTATTGAATTGATCGTGACTCAAAAACGATGACACAACTCAGAAACTAGCTCCGGTGAGAAATTATATGGGCCGGAGGGCAGAAATGAGCCATCACGGGATCGAAAACCGGGCCAATTGATCACCAAATTTCATCGTTGAAATGAACCACATGATGAGGCTGATGATGATGATGACCTGAAAAGGCCTGATTGGATAAAGGCATAAAATTGATCCCGTGAACTGCAGATGAGTTGAAGCCCTCCATGGAAGCCAAATTATTGATGTTGAAGAGGTCCATGTTTGTGTTTGAATTGATCATTTGTGAGAGAGAAGAAGAAGATGAAGAACAAGGTTTAGGGTTCTGGTGGGCTACATTGAATTCTTGATCCATAATAAGGAAAAACTATGTAATAATAGTAACAGTATATATAATTGGTGTCATCGCTTACGTATTTTTAATTCAATTTTTTTTCTGAAAATATATATCTATATATGTGTGTGTGAGAGAGATTTTTTTTTTTTTGGGGTAAATAGTTATCATGACCTAATTTATAATACGCCATCACTTACGTATTGTAAATTAGGTGACATGCACACCTGGCACCCATTGCCCGTCGGGTGGGTAGGGTGCGTGCACCATACGCCTGACCGGTGCATAGCGTGCGCACTTTTAAGGCACGTCGTGCACATCGAGTAGCTAGGCGGCATGTGAATATCGTGCGGCACGTCAATTAGACACCATGCAGCATGTCATATTGCACATTATGTGTACCTTGGTCAGGTATTGTACGACACGTCGTACATATGTTGATTCGTTGTCATACCGTATGTTGTCCTTGTTGTGGGTGAGCAATAACTCGAAACGTAACTATGGCAATATCATCGCTTCCGCATTGTAATATGAAT
This sequence comes from Petrea volubilis, assembly GCA_026212405.1. Taxonomy (NCBI): domain Eukaryota; kingdom Viridiplantae; phylum Streptophyta; class Magnoliopsida; order Lamiales; family Verbenaceae; genus Petrea; species Petrea volubilis. The sequence continues at coordinate 6,137,093 of CM047882.1, read as the reverse complement.
TCACCCCACCTGACACTACAAGTCATGTGGATATTAGTCAGAAGTGGATGAATACAAATTAAACAAAATGACTAGTCATGAGGCTTTAAGGCATTCTTGAATACTCACCGTTTGATGGTTCTTTCAAGAAATTAAGTTGGTTTTGCTTTGAGCTTTCGAAATGTTACATACATTCGATTTCGATTTCGATTTTATATTATTAAATGCTTCATATTTTAAAATATCTTAATCTATTTGAACATTCAATATATAAAATATACACAGCGTGAATATTTAGTTGTATAGATATGGCTTAACACAGAATTGATGTAAGAATTTTTTTCGGCTTGTGTATTCACTAATCACTAGTCTATTTTTCATTCTGTGGAATGTTATATTATGTTGCCTAAATTAGAATAAAATGCGTTCTGTTAAATTTATTTTGTCTACGACGCGACTTTAAAATCCGATGAGAATTATTTCTTAAATTGAATTCTCACCGTAGTGAAAAGTTACAAAATATCTGGATCTAACTGAGGTTAGTGATAATTATCTGTAAAAGATATTTTAAATTAATGCTGTTTTGAGAATTCAATAAGCTAAATTGCTAAAGTTATTTTATACATCGAATAATCTTTTATTTCCTTATCGCATTTAACGTGCAAATAACATTATTATTGATATATAAATGTGCAATGCTTGATGAAAAATTAAAATTCTAAAAGCTAAAAAATGTAAAATAACATTGCTATTATTGATATAAAGGTGCAATGCATCATGAAATATTCAAATTTCAAAAACTAATAAATGCATATATATCTTCACGTAATGAACGATAATCGTCTAGAATATTCCGCTTGTACATGAGATTTTGTATATAGTCTCATGACGAGGCTCATTGTCTCCCCTCCACTAGGAGTGTAAATAGGTAATCAAAAATTCGTTTAACGTTTGCATCTGTATTTATTTATAGGGTATATTATTCGTATCCGATTATAAGTATTTGAAAAATAAACAGATACAAATATGGTAATTGTATATCAACTCCGTTTAATATCCACTCCGAATGTGTATCCGACGGATATAATCGTTTAATTATATCCACTATCCGTATTCGATAAATGACATTAAAAAATTATTATTATTATTATTATTATTATTATTATTATTATTATTATTATTATTAGTTGTAGTAGTAGTAGAAGAAGTAGTAGTGTGTGTGTGTGTGTGTGTGTGTGTTCTGATGTCTTCTCATAAATAAAATTAATAGATAGAAAAAAAATTTAATTAACTCATATTTTCATAATTTACAACAAAATAAAAAATAAATAAATATATTAACTTTACATACATTAATTAGCATATACTATACTTATATATATATATATATGAAAATTTCAATTAGGTAAGTTATGTAAATTTTGTTTGATTTTTTTTATTTATATAAATAGATTCAGCTATCGAATAAGTGGATTCGAATATTTAATTGGATATTTGGATAATTGTAAGCAAAACGGCTATTCGGATATATATCCATAATTTTGTCAAATTTTTAGAAACTAAACGGATTTACTTATACCAGAATTTGCAAAATATACATCGAATTTGAATTCACATATGAGATTTTGAATATCCGTGGGATTCAGATATGGATATTGAAAAACTTAATCGAATACGTACAAATTTGAATACTGCATATCCGCTCCGTTTAATATTCGTTTACAATCCTCCCCCCAAACAAAACCCACCATTTTTTGTCAGTTTGCCCCTTCATATTCAATTTAAAATTAATAAAAACAATTGGATTGATTGACCCTATCTAATTGGGCACCTTTCAAACTCTTTCCTCAATAAATGAATAAATGACATGTGGGAAGTTGATGTTTTCTTTTTCTTTATCTTTTTAACTTGGCCAATTTTTTTCTTTTTTTCTTTTTGTTTTTATTCATTGATTGAAAATTTTCAATTTTTACTGTGAGCAAATATTTGTTTTTTTCCCCTGTTTTTGGCTTCATTTTAATTATTGACTTTTATGTAATTAAGTATTATATATATATATATATTATGTATATATACACACACAATGGTTACATTTGGTAGATATGTATATGCAAGAATTAATAAGTATCAATCCCATTAATATGTTTGGTAGCCAACTTAATGGCCTGGTATTAATTTTCGGCTTGTTATCTAATCATTTACGTTCTTGTCTTCGTATCGCAGGGGGATGGTGGGATATTATCCTTAGGATAGTATTTATTGCTTGAACATTGTTTTTTTACATTTTTACCCTCATTCTTATGTGTCTCCACAAAACCAACTTTTCTTTTTCTCCTTGCACCATTTAATTACGACATTTTGTACAAGAAAAACTTGGTGATAATAGTTCTATTCAAATAATCCATTCAGTTAAATTTGTATTATTTTATGCACTTAATTTAGTTTTTCATTTTCTGGTTTTCTGCTAGGTTTTGGGCAATCAATTGATGGTGAATAATTTGTGAAAGCAAAAACCCTATTGTAAGTTTTCCATTGTGAAAAACGTTGTAGCGAAACAGGTTCAACTAGTAGAGCATTGATATTGAAGTTCATGATTTTTCACTAGATTATTAAGGCAAAATGGGTTTCTTGTTTTCTTTATTTCTTTATCGATTGGTTTCTTGTTCATCTATGTTTCTTATTCTTTGTTTTTTCTCTTTTCTTTATCGATTGGTTTCTTGTTCTTTTTTGTCTTCTTTATTGACTGGTATCTCACTTTCTTGTTTATCTGTGAATATGTGAATGAATTTCAATTAAATTGCATGAAATTAAATAAAGTAGATGATAGTGGGATCCTACTTTAAATAGTGAGACGAACAATTGGATGGGCGCATGGACTATATTATTGTTAGGATCCCAATAAAATTTTGTTTTGTCCTTGATTTCTTTAAACAATAGGTAACGTCTTCTAAGATTTCTGAATCTATCTCGACATGCTTTAACACAAAAATCTATATGAAACCTCGAATTAATAGTGTCACATGCAACAAGCAAGGAAGGGGCCGGTGTGATCTTCCCCAAACCTCAAGTTGCCCTTTCTCGCCTCTTAATTGAGCTCCAAAATGAATTCATTGTCTATTTCTTATGTCCACCCTTTATTGTAAAAATAATAACGTTAATTGAAGATCTTCAAGCACTCCATTTGAAAGACTAGAAACCACAATGAATTAAAATGTGTTGTTGCGTTCTTTGATGTATATAAATTCATCTTTTCATTAGCATTTTTATCGACAATATAAACATGTCAATTAATTGTAAGAATAAATCTTCAAGATCCATCAAAATTGATTTGATTGTATATTACAAGAATTTAAAATCGAGCTACATAACATGGAAACATAATCTGCTTTGATTAAAAAGAAAGATATTAAATATATTTTTATAAAAATATTTACAATAGTGGATCTATAAATGTTTTATTTTCTTTTGATTGTATAAATTGATTTTAATTTGTCTATAAATCAGACATGATATGGTTCCGATTATAAAAGTCCATTGATTTCTTTTCCAAATTCTTGAAATCCATTTACTCCTCCTCAATTATATATTTTAATTAAAATATTTACACTAGTGGGTATATTCATGTTTTCTTCTCTACTTGATATTGTGTAAAAATTGACTTTAATTTGTCTATAAATCAAGCATGATATGCTTTCTATTACAATTCTAGTGATTCCTTTTTTTTTCATGAAATAAGAGGAAAGGGTATTTTGGAGACAAAATAAAAATTAATGGGCCGGTTTTTGGTACATTTATACTAATCCAACCTAATGCATAGCAACCTACCAAACAAAACTTAAAAATTGTGCATGGATATCAATCATCATTTTCTTTACTACCAAACAATAAAATAGATTAGCATTATTGATAAATGAATCACATGGGATATATATGATGTGCAATCCCATCTTCCTAGCGAACGCAACCTATATGTATTAAAAAATGTATGTATACACACACACACACACACATATACATGGATATATATATATATATATGTGGATAAATATTAAAGATTTTTCTTACCTTTTTTAAAAAGGTTACAATTTTCTTTATCCTTTTTATATGAAAGATGGCCATAATAAAATGAATATAAGTAAAAATTTACACGAGGAATTATTTGTTTATAGAAATAGTTTCTATTAAAATTTTGGAAATAAAATTTTAAATTTCTAAAGTACTTATGAATACTTGCTTTTAAAATCCGTACAATTGAAATAGTTGCAAAAGAAAAAAACATAAGGGAAATAGTCAAATAAAAAAAGACAAAAAATATAAAATTTTCACGTATGAACTCTTCACATATCATTCATGCATTTACACTACATTTGGCAGAGGAAAGAGAAAAGAGAGAAACAAAATGAGAGAAAAGAAAATAAAAAGAAAGAAGATGGGTGGATTTTAATTTTCCACAGATATGTTTGATTGAAAAGAAAATAGATGGAAGGAAAATGAAAATCTATGTATTTTTTCTTGTTTGTTTGAATAGAAAAGTGGAAAAAAATAAAATGATTTATGTACTAAATGACAATTATACCCTTATATCATTATAAAAACATTATTACGTTATGAATTTATGTATTAAAATAAATAAATATAATGTAAATAAAATATATAAATTAATATAATAAAATATTTGTTTAAATTGTGTCAAATGACAACTACAATCTTATATAATTATAAATATAATTACGTTATAAATATAATTATGTCATAGATAATTTAATAAAAATAAAATAAATAAATATGTGGAAAACATTTTTAACGTATTATACAAATGAACACGTCATATTTGCTATTTAAAAAACGTAAGGATCCATGCTAGTAAAAAGATGTAATATTATTTAAGCATTCATTTATACATACGGACAAATTTGAAAATCTTATTTTATAAAAATTTTGCATTATTTTTTTCTCCTTTTCATCCAATTTTGGATGAAAATAAAGTAGGCATCATACTTATTTTTTTATCTTCAATTTCTTTTCTTTCATTTTCCTTCCACAACCAAATAAGGAAAAATATACCTTTTTCTTTCAATTTTATTCATTTTCCTCTCCTTTCTTCCATTTTTCATCCTATCAAATGAAATATCAGTAAATAAAGTTTGGCACCTACCCAACTTGATAGGATCAACCAGCCATATGTATGTATGTGTAAAGTCAACTTGTACATGTAGCCGAGGAGAAAAAAAAAAGGACTAATGATTGATCTGTTACCTTAGTGAAAATACAGAGCAAATGCAAAAAATGTGATATAAAAACGTAACAAAATTATTGTCTTCGTGAGCTGTCGCTGTTACTCTGGAAAACCAAGAAATTAGCATTTCGTGTTTTCACACAGTACCACAAATTGATTGGGATTGACTAATCGATACTTACGAGAGAAACAGAGAGAGAGAGAGAGAGAGAGAGAGAGTTGAGCAGTAGCGGATTCTCGTTTAACATGAGGGCAGTGTTCTTCTTGTAGGTAACGGGAAATTTCCTAACGAACATTGCACGGCTCAAAAAAAGGGAAAAAAAAAAATTGCGTAGCGTGCATGTTGATTTAAAATATTTTACCAATAGCAAAGAAAGGGAGCTGGCACGATAACATTACGTGTATGGGATTGAAATTATGGTCGGATCACCAATAATTATCCTTCTTTTTTCTTAAGAAAATAACAAAATAATAATTTAAGTCAACTATTACAATTCAATTCAAATTTAACCTATCGTAACTAATTCAAAATTAGGGATGATGTCAGAACAAAAACAAAAATCAATTATCATAATTTGTGTGTGTGAACACAATCGAAATATTATTATGTTTTAGTGAATCATAATCTTTATTTAAATATTTCTTTATTGAGTAAATCCATCATATTTTCATTATATTGACATCCACCGTTATCAAATATTAATCAACATCAACAATTATTATTATTATTATTATTATTATTATTATTTGAATGAAATCTTTTGACCATAATGTATAATTTTAACCAAATTCATCATTCTTAGAATTTTGAGTTATTTTTAATTATTTAAAATAAATTATTTGATTCGTTGGCATTAATTATAAATTTATTAATTCCTTCTCCTAATTATTGAGGTCCACCAATTATCTACAATGATATTTTTTTAATATATTATGTACTCTCTCTCTCTCTCTCACACACACACATAAAAAAGACAAAAATATAATAGTAATTTTCAGTAAAAACATATATAAATAACGAAAATTCTAATTAGAATATTACGTAATGCCATCAAATTTCTTTTGGCTTAAGAAATATTAGGAATGTAAATGTCAATACTTTGTCATTTATGGCAAATTTCTCCTTAAAAATTAGAAAAGCATTTAATTAAAGTTTATGTAACTCAAACTTAAAAAAATGTCTTTAATATGATATGTCATATCACAAAAATTAAATTATAATTTTAAAAGGATTAGAAAAATTAAAATGTGGATGCAATATTATCTACAATATATATATATATATATATTTTAATCTCTATCATTTCTTTTTATATAATTTAACTCTATATGGAAGTTTTATTATCCAACTTTTTTTTGTTCATTGTCATATCTTTATCTTCAATTTTTTTAGTATTAAATCATCAACATATTTAAATTTTGTTTATTGTTATTCACATCCTTTGGGATTTTATTATAACATTTTATGGTTTAACCTTTTTTTATATATGTACATTAGAAAAGGTTTACATATAATAAACCACAAAATGTACATATAATAAACCACGAATAGATTCTGACAGCAGTCTTTGACCAAAATCATCTAATAAATCACAAAATGATTTTGACAACAGTTTTTTACTGCAATTTGGTTAATTTTGACTAAATAGAATTTTCTCAAAGTTTTATTTTCTTAATTAAAAAAAAAAATTGATTGGTTATGTCTTTTAAATAATAATAATAACAACAATTTAAAAGTTCTTTATCCCGCTCATCAATTACTTACCCATTAACATGTTCAATGACAAACTTCTACTTTTTTACGATTTTTGATTTCTACTAAATAAGAGATTTTATAATTAAAATATTTATCAAAAGATGAATTGATATATGAAAAGAGATATTATTTATCAAGATATATATATATATATATATATATATATTTGAAAGGAGATTTAAAATAATCACAACATCTAAAATACATTTGACACAAGTTTAGAGCTAAATGTTTCTTTAAAGATTGCAGGAGATTCACAACATTCAAAATACATTAAGAGTGTTTGGTATTTCATAATTTAATTATTATTGTTTTATTTATATATTATTATTATTATTCTTTTTTGTGAACTAAATTTTAATTTATTTTACGATGATTCCCATCCATATACTTAGGTGCGTAAAAACATGTAGTGTCAACTATTTTAATGTAGATAATAATCCATTATTTTGTGATATATTAACTTAGAGTAGCTCATAATTTGTTATTCATAACTTTAATATATCTAAAAAGTTTATTTATAACCTTAGTTTGGATCACATATTTAGACTTTAATTTTTTATTTTTGATATGATTTTTTTTGACACGACAATACTTTTTAAAAAAAAAATTAAAAGCTTCAAATATAATTACAATATTATTTATTTAATTATTGAACTTGCATTGAAAATTATTTAGAGCAAATATTATTTTAAATAAATAGAATATTTTATTTTTATTATTTTATACAGTACAATAAATTATAATATACGTACATAACAAGAGGTATATGCTAATTATCAATAAATCAATAACTTATTATGAAAATAAAACAAAGTCCCACAATTTTGGTAAAGAATCGAATAGCATCAAAAATTCACCTAAACTTCATCGACTTATTGAAATACTTCTGAAGCGCTAAGTCTCGATATTTGCCATCTCAATTAATTAAGCCATCTTTATCGACCAAATCCGACACCTACTAGTTTGAACAGTAATATGCCATTTTGATGAACGTGCAAGTTTGGTTGTGGAAAATAAATAAAGATCTTAAGCAATAGTTTTTTTTAGCAAATCTTGTGATTAACTAATTAATTAATTTTTTGCCATAGCGTTGTCCTTTTCTGTTAATGTAATTAACAATTAATTAATCCCCAGGCTGCAGAATTACAATATTACTCAACTAATCTTCATCGAGATCTGTTTTGCTTACCCGTAAAGATAAATTAATATGGTTAAGATTAAATAATTCACCGGCTAAGCAAAGATACACACATTTTGGCTAAAGTTATATCATAAGGACGAAACTTGTGCCATCGTTTCACATCGCGTGGTGATTTGCAACAATTTTTTTAACCTTCTTAGAAGATATTGACCTCACCTAGCTTTCTCATTTGCCACATGGCTTTGAAGGCCAATTTTTCTTGATGGTTCTTTTTAAAAAGTTGATTTTTCTGTTAGCCTTGGAAATTTTTATATGCATTCGATTTGAAAATTTTTATATGCATTCGATTTGGAGTTTAAATACTTCATATTTTAAATTATTATTTAATATATAAATATTTTATAAATGTTATTCGAAACGTCACACACATGCACACACACACTCACCTAAAGGAGAAATGGAAAGGACAAGAAGGTTCGAACCTAAAAACTCAACGATGACGATTCGAACCTCTGACATTAAACTATATCCTAGCCCCATTGACAGCTAAATTGTTAAGATTAATTTATAAATTAAATAATCTTTTTTTTTCGTACCGCGTGTAACATTCAAATAACATTATTATTGATATATAAATATGCAATGCTTGATGAAAAATTCAAATTCTAAAAGCTAATAAATGCATGTAACGTGCAAAATAAGATTATTATTATTATTATTGATATAAACGTGCAATGCATCATGAAATATTCAAATTTCAGAAACTAATAAATGCATATATATCTTCGATTTTAAGAGACAGAACAACAAAACGACAATGGATTAAGAGGGAAAAAAATTGAGCAAAAGTATATACACACTCACTAAGGATATGAAGATTTAAGTAGCGCTTAATGAATTATTATCATAAAAATGGTGATTAAAAATACTAATTATTTACAAACAAGTGTCCTTCCACTAAATTTCTTACAATTTTATTCTGGTCCACATATTTTTCACCCTTCTCCCACTTTCCAGATCAAGTCAAACCCGGCCGCCGCGTTAACTCACGAATCAACTCAGTAAATTACGTGACACGTTTTTACATTTCATCCTCAACAATAACGGCGTCAGCGTCCCACCAAGTATCGCCGTCAGGCTCTCTCACGCTCTCTAACGGCCTCCGTACATTTCTCACATCACCAACCGTTACCACCCCGCTCACGTCATCCCTCACGTAGACCTTGCCAACGCCGCCGGTGGAGACTTCGGCCACTTTCTCCGCGACGGAGCACCACTCCGCGTACAGAGCCGGGACGCGCCGCCGCATTCTGGTGTCGTAGCAGCCCAAAATCACGCCGTCCCCTTTCCCGTTACCCTCCACCGTCAAGACCACCGCCGCTGCAGTTGCCAACTGCTCCGCCGCCGGAATGTCCCAAATCTCTCTGGTCTCTCTGGTTTTCCGATCCTGATCCAATTCCCAGGTTGAAACCACGCTGTCCGACTCGTAGCTGAATAAATCCTCATCGAAATCTAGACTCAAACCCAAACTATCCCAAAGCTTAACAACGTTTTTACCAGAAGTGAATTCCGACCAAGCGCCGCCGCTGGTCCACCGCCTCCTCTGCCTCAATTGACCGTTCTGCCACGAAAGACACGAACCCTTCAGGCAAAAATCTTCATCGACGCGGTGTTGGTGTCGGAACGACGTCGTGGGGCGATTTTCCCCTTCGTCCTGCTCATCGTCCGAAGATGCCAACGAGATGTCGTCGTCGCCATCGCTGAACTCAAAAATCTCCTCGCTTTGATTCGAAGAAGGTTTTACAGTGTGGAAATGAATGAAGATAAGCTTAATTCTCCTGATTATGCTGCTAAAAGTTGCGAAAATCGCAAAAATCAGAGCACCCCATTTCCAGAAGCTGAAAACACGGGGAAATGAAAATAAACGGGAAACGAATGAAGGGTTTTGCAAGCATTTCATCCCTGCTTCGAAATCGCTTATCATGTTTATTTCTGGAATCTCCATACGGATCAAACTCTGTTTTTATTAGTTGTTTTGTTTTTCCCTGTTTCTTGAAGTTTACAGCTAAATACTGATGTAATCTGAGAATGTGTGTGTGAGAATAATGATCTTTGAGAGAAAGAAAAGTAGCTAGGAAATTGCTTTTGACATGAGAGAACGGTTAGGTGACAATAATGATACGAGAGAATTGAAAAAAGATGGGAGAGGTATGTGGAGGTGGGGGTGTGGAGGTATATATAATAGTTAATGGTTGACAGGGAGCAGAAGGACTGGATAATTAAGAAACAAAAAGGAAAATATGGGCTTTTTATAATTTATGTTAATGTGGTCGGAGGTGATTGGATTGGAGGATAAAGATGGTTTCAATGCTGGAAAGGCATTTTGCATTATTTATTAATTCATATTTTATCATATAATTAACTTTATTAATGCAATTAAGTGTAAGTGACGATAAGGGAAAAATTTACCCACACTTGATCTTATCGAACTCAACATATCATATATCACTTATCATATGATTTATTATTTTTTCTAAATTATTCACCAATCGAAGAGCAAATATAAAATACTTTTTGTATGATTAATATTGGTTGAATTGAGTCGGATTTATATTAGAATTTTGGATGATTGTGCTATATACTTACTTGAGAAAATATTTTGATGTAGTACCAAATATGCGCATATATAATGTAAAATAAAAATAAATAAATTTACTGATAAAAGGATTCGAACTAATTACACCCGCCATTTTATGACTTGATTTTACAATGAAATAATGCTAGCCTTACGAAATGAGGCATCACAATTCGCCAAAACACGAAAGTGCTCGCATGATAGGAATTATTCCATGTGACATGGACATTAATGGCTCTTATGCACTTGATCTTTTTTTCCCCTCAACGAGATAGGATTTATGTTTTGACAAAATATTGAAGTGCATAAAAGCGATCCAAAAGTGATTCTAAAATCTAAACGGATTATATACATCGAATAGCGGCTAACAAAGTATAAATCCCGAATAGGTTGATATTACTACATTCGATTCACAAAATCTATAGTTTATGATTTTTTTTTTCATACAAATTAAAAATAATTTAAGAGTATATTACAATTGACAACTTTACTTTTTTTAACATCTCATTGAAATTTTATGATAATCTCGAACAAATGTCATAAATATTGACTTAAAGATTTTACATGTGTATTTATTTATGTAAGGACGGATTTGAAAAAGATGCATTAAATATTGTATTGTTCTGTAAGATGATAAATAATTTGAAACAAAATTAAAATGTTAAAACGATAGATCTTATAAAATCGGTGTAGTATTTTAAAAAATAATCATTAGTTATTGAACACCATCTAATTATAAGCAAAAATAACTGATTAGTTTACGCCAAATAATAATATGAAATAATAAATAAAAAAATTGAATTGGAATTAATTTAGTTTCATATGTTTTTGGGGACCATCAATAAAGAACCAATCAAATATGGCCACCTCTAAAAAGAGCCGAAAAGGTTTTGTGGTGGGACAAAAGGATTGGGCCTAGTCAGGAGATTCCCAGTAGAGCAGGCCTGCATCACTGCTGACTCAGCAAACGTTTTAGGACAATTCCAATTTTGTGGTTGGTTTTTATCTCGCGACAACCACTGACCATTAGCGTTCCGCCACGTGCGAAGTGTTCATTGCTTGCGGCACAGCATATAATTATTTAAAATATTACTTTTAATAATAATATTGGTCTTTTTTGTTTTTAAAATTTCGGGGGTCTTCGAGAGCAAGGACAGTGCCTTGTTTGTTTGGTACAATAATAGATGTGATTTTCACTTTTTTGTCTGGTGGGCACTGCATATGGTCTTAAGATAAACCACGTTTGGTTTACTAATTCCACACTCTTAATTCTTTTGTTGTATTTGCGTGGAGTGCATATCCTCCATTTCGATCAAATCTATTTAGATTAGAAGAAATGTCATACATTGAATACATGAGTTGGCCACCGGTAGGATCTTTAATTTTGATTGAAATATATGATGAAAATCACAAAATATGTGACTTTAAAATAGTAATAGATAGATCGAGATTAAAATTGTACTCTTCATTTTTAAAATGAATTTGCCCCGTATAAGTGTTCACAGATTTTTGATAATCGTCTCCCAAGATACAACAATTGATTTTTTTTTTTCGAAATAGCAACACTACAAATCTTAAGAATCATTGAAGTTAAAATATATAAAACTTTCGAAACTAAATGAGATGACATAAATCTTGAAGTGATTTTCTGTTGTATGTGATTATGGTGGAATGAGGTGTTATTTACAATAGTCCAAAAGTTATAGTTTTTTTGCTAGACATAAACTTTGGGATCACGTCTGTTCATTAAATTCCTTAATAGATTCGTAGAATTTAAACACACTTATTCAACGTATCCATTCGCCTAAATTTGGACGTACCCTTTCAACAAGTCAAATCCATTCATTTCATTAATTTAATACATTTAATTTTCTTCATTCATATAAAAATTTAATTATATAAAATTAATTTTCCAACTGTACATCGTGTTGTAGTTTCCTTATAAAAGTGGCGCTTAAGCATATATTTTATGTCTTGAAAATATTTTTTATAATTTTTAAGAGCAAATAATACAGTTAGTGAAGCTCATCGTCGTAGCAATGAATGTAACATAACTCAAAAATAAAAATTGACATCCCTCACGTCAAACTCAAGCTAGAGAAAGGTTATTTCGATGGCTGAAGTACAAGAGACATTAAATTCAAAAATAGATTGTTCATTATTCTACATCATGTGCTGTTAGCAAGTCTATTGCAAAAATTGACCATCCTATATAATTATTTATTTTGTTGAAGGGATAGTATAGTGTATATTTATATATCTATGTTAATGAAAATTAATATAGATATATATTATTCCTATTGTTCTGGTTGAACCGTCAGAATTGACCATAAAGATATATATATATATATATATATATATATATGGGCGAATTATATTGACAACTCCTTAGGTTTCGCTAATTTACGAAAAATCCCCTATTTTTTAAAAAATTATCAAAAACTCCCTAAGGTTATATGAATATTGCAAACTTATTTTAATTTTTGAAAATACCCCTTTCCTCTTTTTGGGTGATTTACACGGACCACCCCGAGATTAGGTTAATTTACGAGAAACCCCCTGCGGTTTCAAAAATTACCAAAAACCCTCTGAGGTTATACCAATATTACAACTAGCACCTACTTAGGTTGACTTATCAACAATATTAATTCTTTTTTTTTTGCCTCTGTAATATTGTTATCATAAAATTTTCATGTAATAGATTTGAAAAAAAATGTGATTATTTATTCAAATAAATATTCTGAATCTAATACATTAAAAGTATCTACCAACACATCAAGTATGTCATATTATCGTTAATACGGAGTAAATTTTAAGAGAAATGAGTTAGAGTCCTCAAGCTAAATAAAGTTTTCGAGTGCATTATTTAATTTCAATTTTTTTTATTTCAATCAATGTTTATATTTCTCATTTCACATTATGGATATATACGATGCATATAATTATATTTTTCTCAAATATAAATTTAGCACACATTACGTATATTTAGTATAAATTCATAACATTGAATTCAGAATATTTATTTGAATACGTAATCACATTTTTTTTCAAATCTATTACATGAAAATTTTATGATAGCAATATTACAGAGGGAAAAAAAATTAATATTGTTGATAAGTCAACCTAAATAGGTGCTAGTTATAATATTGCTATAACCTCAGGGGGTTTTGGTAATTTTTGAAATTATAGGGGGTTTCTCATAAATTAACCTAATATCAGGGTGGTCAGTGTAAATCACCCAAAAAAAGAGAAGGGGTATTTTCGAAAATTGAAATAAGTTTGTAATGTGGATAGAATCTTAGGGGGTTTTTGATAATTTTTGAAAAAATAGGGGGTTTTTCATAAATTGGTCAAACCTCAGGGGTAGTCAGTGTAATTTTCCCTATATATATATATATGTATTACATACATGCAATTAATACGAGTATGAATTTGGTGCTTCCTCCATTTGATTTTTTTTGCATCTAGCTAGTATATGGACAGGGTATATTAAATGAGACGTTAAATTATATTTAGTACATTCTTTTTTTTTATTTATCAGATTCTTTAAACTTGGCTGTCTAATAATTAACTTAATGAGGATTATTGTCAAAATTTTATTTAAAAATATAATGTTATTTTAGAATATGTTGAACAAAAATGAGATAGGTAAGTTAAAAACTAAGTCTCAGATACTATTCACCTTTCAACGTTGATAATGCGAAGTATGACCGAGAAGTAAATGTCAAAGTCTTAATTAGTATGCTATTACCCTTTGATTAACTAATGTCGCGTAAACAGCCATCCTTTGATTTGACGGGGATGTGTGTTTTACGTGCTTAGGCCTTTATAATTTTCAAAATTTGAATTCAGTATTGAATTCAACAAGAGTCTATAATTTAATGAACATATAACCATGAGAGATGTTAAAGATGTCTTTTTTTTTTTGGTTTTTTGAAGAAAAGCATTCAAAATATAGGTGCAATTAATTAGTTGTCAACTTGTATAAGATTATATGTTAATTATTTTCTACATCCACTACAAATCGAGATGTGTTGAGGTTTCTAATGGTTTATACAATTTTTACCTCATAACTTAAATTTTGTGATTTAATTAGGTCTAAATTTATAATTTTTTATTATTATTTGGTCTTTCAAAATACTAATTTAGTTCACGCCTCAAATTATTTCCTGCTATATTTGGACCTGAACAAAGGAGAAAGACATGTTAATTATCTTATACATCAATTTTTTTTATTTTAGCCACTCAGTTCTGACCTATTGGCCGATAAATCCAGATTGAATATTGCAGAGACCCATTATGGGGGCGATCCTTCCAACCCAATTATTCCATTCACAACACCAAGATTCAAACTTTAAATATTATTTAAGGAATCTAACACCTCATTCCGTTAGACTAACTAATAGTTGATATACATGGATTAAATATACGGTAGATGCTAACAACTTTTTATTACTCGCACCATTTATGTGTCCATATTGATTGATGTTATGTGCTCATATAACAACTATAGTATGGATATCAATTACGTAGCTGTTCATACTTGATATGTACAATATATTGTGATTCATTTCAACTTTTCATGATTTGATTATGGAAAGTTTTCATAGGGATTATCATCAACAATCTTGATCAGTAATTTATAATGTTGATTAGATAGAAGTTTATAGGCTTTCTATTTAAATGTGGACATCTTGACCAATGTGGATGACTCGTTTTGCCAACATATATCAATCAAAATATAAACTCAAATATTTATCTTGTATAACTCGAAAAAGTTCCCATGAATTATATTAGTGGGTGATGAGGCAAGGGCGGATGGCCGGTTAGCGTCTCGCCAAACTAATTTTTTTAAGTCACATAAATGCTTGTCGCTTTTGACGTGAACTTGTCACTCATTTTAATTATTCAAGTCAAGAGTTAGTACAAAAATTAAATAAACATCACACTAATATCATAATTGCTTATGGTTATATGGGTGCACCATCTTTTCACTTACAAGCTTGACATAAAAAGTTAAAGTGCACGTGTTTTGCTTCTAGAGGCTTTTCGATAAAAAAAAACTAAGAATTCGAATTTTTTGAGTTTTATTGATGTGGATCAGTTTCTAAATAGCAATTTATATTAAATTGTGTAAAAGGTTTTTGGTACTGAATATGTCATAAACCCTTTTTTATGAAGGAAATTAAAAAACGGAAAAAAGACATAAAGTTTAAGTGGTAGGACCAACACACACACACACACATATATATATGTATATGTATATGTATATGTAAATGTAAATGTAAATGTAAATGTAAATGTATGTATACGTTTGATGAATAAACTGATGAGGGTGTTTGTAATTGCTTAAAAAAATACTTTGTTGTTTTTAGCTTGAAAAAAATTATTTTGAATATTTAGTCACACAACTTCTGCTTAAATTAAATTGAAAAAAAAATAGAAGTTGAGAATTTCTGCTTAAATATTTGGTCACACAACGTCTATCAATTTAAAAGTACTTCTTGGTATTTTCATAAATAAATTAAATTTTTTGAACTGTTAACTACCAACTTTTGACTGTTTTTCACTCTTATTTTCAAACACTCTACACTTTTACTATTAATTTTTATCTGATTTTTATTTTTATTTTCAAACGCTGGCAACTTTTACTATTCCATTTTTTTTCAAATTTTTCAACAACTTGTGCTTCTGTAAAAGCAAAACAATGCCAAACACCCTTGATATATGAAATGGTATGCTGATACTGAGTACTAGGAAATCAATTAAGTTTAGGTCATTGTCAATGAACAAACTATTATTTCCCCGAGTCCTTATCTTGATCTTAATTTCTCAATTAATATATTTATGTTGGTCCTCCCACCGACCAATTAGTTGGCCGGTAGTTGATAATCGAAAAATCGTACAGTGCTTTGTTTGATTTAGAGGGTGTTTAATAAATTTATAAGTTCTCTAAAATATTTTGTAAAATATTTGAGAGTTTATAAGATGTGGTAAAATATTTGATAAAATTTTAGGAAAAATGGGTAATAAGCTCCAAAACATAAAATATTTACGAGCTTATGAGCTCTTTTTAATTTTTAAAAAAAATGGGGAGATGCCAATTTAGTTTTTAAGACGCTATCAAATTTTTATTTTCAACTAAATTAATTACAATATTGTCACTCTCTATCATTTTATAAGACATATATCATTTTATTTATCCAAACACTCTAATAAGTTATTTTAAAATAAGATCTAACATCATGTAAATTTCTAAAACATCTTATAAAATATTCGAACTTATAAGATATTTTAAATAAATTTAATCAAACACCTTTTTATTTGTTTAAAAACGTCTTAAAATTATATTATATAGAAAATTCTAGTTCTCTTACCTTCAGAGCACAATATTTAACTTTTTTTTTCTTGAACTTCTATGTTATTGTTCAATTCAGTTAACATGATTAGAAGAAAGATAGCCTTATATATTTCCGTATGTGAAAGAGAATAATAAAGCTGTCGAAAGATAAGATTGTGTGTTTTGTGTGTGTGTGTGTGTGCGCGCGCGCGCTTTTTTTAATGTTTGTAAGACTGCCTAGAGCTTTCTCACTCCAACCAAAAATATATATTTTTTAAATTTCTATGTCAACCGTAGCAACTGTTCATGATTTCTCAAATAAATGAATTGATTGTACGTAATTATTTTAATTTATTCAATTTTTACACGAGTGCCTCTCCAACTAACAGAATATACGCTCGTATATAATACGATGGTTGGGCTGATTTTGAAGCCTTGTGGAGTATGCACAGAGCTTGATTTTCAAGATTGGGCCTATGAATAGATAAACTATTCGTGGGTAGACAACTTAATCCATATCTATAAGCCCAATCTAACATTATTCCTCGCTCTAATATGTATATGTGGATTTTCCAAAGATTTATTATTAGAAAATTGGACTTTGTACATTTCAAGTATATTTTAATTTTTAACTAATTATGTATATTGATGTTTGAAAGAATTCTAAATTATTGTTTCATTCATAATCAACTAAGTATAAAAAAAATGCAATATTCTAATAACCACTATTAATTTATAGATTGCAGGTATATTAGTAGAACTTAAGCTTATTAATTAATAATTACGGCGCCTTTATCATGTCATCGGGACGAAGGCTTTTCATTTCATTTTCTTTTAAATGTGTTGATTATTCATAATTATGTCGTGATTATATTAAATTTAAAGGCAAATTACAACGGAGGGGAAATTAAAAAAAAATTCCTTCACGCATATGAAATTGCTAAAACCACACTTGAGATTTGTAAAATTATGTCAAAATTAATGGGACATGAAAAATCCCGATATTGTCCTTAGTGTTTGATTTACAAACATTTCTCCTATGATTTGTTCAAATTACACAAAAACCCATCATATATTAGAATTTATAACCACACCCCGAAGTGTGGACTCTTCACTTCGAAAATTCATGAAATACACATCTTCCAAATGGCCCCGCTCTCAACTCTACAATGATGTCCTGGTCGATGCCATTTGATCTCGTTTGACTGCTGGCCAACGTGCTTCGATTCTTATATTTCTAGCAAACTCATTGGAATCCAACAATATCAATGCCACTAGAACCTCCTTGTTTTAAAAACTCTTGAAGAGTTAACTACATTCTAGGCCTCTTTGTTGGCCAAAAAGATTCCCTCTCCTCTAGTTAGGGGTGGGCATTCAAATTAAGTAATTCGGGTTCCGATCTGATCTGATAGGGTTTGGATATTTTGGGTAGGAAGGTTGGGTGTAGATTATCCCGAGCATGTTTAGTTTATATCGGGTTGTGTATCTAGTAATATTAATCTACCTGAAAACTCGTTGCATCCAACTAAAAATTAGAAAAAAAAAAAACAAAGTAAAAGATTATATAAAATTTAGGTATACTAGGAATATAATAAGTGTTAAATGACCAAAGTTCAAACCATATTAAGAGGGTGTTTGGCTAAGCTTATTTTAAAGAGCTTATAAACTCGTATAGCTTATAAGATGTTTTTAGAGCTTATAAGCTTATACGTCTTATTTCAACAATAAGTTGTCAAACTGTTTGGATAAAATAAGATCTTGTAGCTTATAAGATGTTTTTTGAGCTTATAAGTTATGATTCTGTTTGGTAAAAATAAGAGCTTATATTTTATTTTAAATCTAATGATAATAAAAAATAATAATGTAAAATTAATTTATGTAAATAAATATTTTGGGAGATATTAGGAATGTTACATTGAAAAAAAATAAAGATATTTATGTTATTTCATGTTTTGATATTAAACAGCTTATAAGTTGTTTCAAAAAAAAGTTGAAGGTACCTTACTTTTTTTTGGGGAGCTTATAAGCTCGTAACAACTTATTTTTTGAGCTTATAAGCTCCTTTATTTAAAAAATTACCAAACAAATTTTAAGAGCTTATAAGCTCTCAAACATCTTATAAGATGTTTTAAAGAGCTTATAAGCTTAGCCAAACACTCTCTAAGTGTTAGAATTCAGACCAACGTGTAGGAGTAGATTATCTGCAATTTCTCATAATCAAACCTTCTTTTATTCTATCAGATTGATTGTGTACTCTACCAAATTTAATAGTTTTTTTATTAAAGTGAAATTTATAAAAATCCAATAGGGGTATCCATTCGATTATAGTTTTTTTCAGTTCGATTAATCGAACAATTAGCTTTTCCAAAATTGAGAACCGAAAACTGAACCAAAAACCTTCGGTTTGATTTCGACTTTAATCGTTCGGTTTTTTTTTTTTTCAATTTTAACCAAAAAAACAAAAAAAAAAACAATACAAGTTAAACAATGGAAAAAAACCAAGAAAATCGTAAAAACCGAAAAAATCGAGAACCGAAACCCACGAAAATAAAAATAAAAACTGAAAAAGAAAATAAAAAGTTGCATAGTTGCTAGCCTACTACTACTAGAGTCACAATCACTTCAAATTACATCAAGATTTACATCAAATCATCCCAAACAACACTCCAAATTACATCAAACTTCCAACCAAATGTCAAACTCCAAAATAACATCAAAACTTGCAAGTTTACATCAAATTACATCAAAATAACACTCCAAATTACATCAAAATTATATAACACAAATGTCAAACTTGCAACCAAAGTACATAATAATATCTAATACATCAAAGTCACAAACCTTGACCAACCAATTATTATTATTAAATAATTATTTTTATATTATAAATTAAAGAAAACTAGTTTTCTCGGTTGACCAAAACCGAATATTTTAGGTTTTCAATTTTTTTGATTTAACAGCGGTTAAAAATCAAAAACCGAACCGAACTTACTTTGGTTTGGTTCGGTTCGGTTTGGTTGTCTCAGTTTTCGATCGGTTCAGTTCAGTTTCGATTTTTCTGCACACCCCTAAAATACAATGAATTTTCTATAATAATTTATCTAAAGCTTGGAATGTATAAAATAATTGTTTTACCATACATTGGAACCAATGTATCAAGTTTGTCTGTATAAAATAATTAGAAAAACTGTTCTAAATGAGCTTGAGCGACATACATTATAAAACCTTTGGAAAATAATAAGTAATTAATCACAGATATATAAGTACCTCGTAGGTTTGAGTTGGGTTCAGGTAGTAATTGTTCCTACCCGAATCCGCAAAATTCAAACCCACAATTATTCGATTCGACGCCCAATGGGTTGTTGATTTGTTCACAGGTAGTATTGCCAATTTTGTCTTGGTGCACAACTTTCCAGAGCTAGGCCATCGCATCCATCAAAAAAGCCTATAGGAAATAGCCCAACCTTTTTTTCTCTCATCTCAATCGCAAAACTCTAACAATAGGATTTTTTGTTGGACGAGCAAACCTTAGGGGATGTAATTATAAATTCTTATATTTGAGGGTTTTTTTCTTATAATTTTAGCAAATTTCGAGGGAGGTATTTGTAATTCACCCTTTGTCCAATAGTCAGTCAAAATTTTGAAGAAGTGTATTTTGGTAAAATCAACATAATTTTTCGACGGAAACCTAACAGAACCCTAATTGAAGAATTTTTTTTCTGTAATTTTTGCAAACCTCAAGGTTGATTTTAGTAATTTCCCATGCATGAGAAGTTTTTTGCTTTTTTTTCCCCGTAATTTCAGCATGGGAGGTAATTGTAATTTGCCCTAAATTTAATTAAATGGTCATTGAATTACTATTTTCCAAATATATATTGGGTTCCGTGGCGTTTAGAGTGCTGGAGTAACTCTGATTATTATTATTATTATTATTATTATTATTATTATTGTTATTTATTTTGAAGAAAAATTTGAAATGAATCCGTTTAGAAAAGATATGCTAAGGAAATATGATTGTGTTTCTTGTACCCTGTAAGTAGCTTCAATCACGTGATTACATCGTTTTTCGTAACCTAGTATTATCTTTTCGTCACCTGTAAAAGCAAAGATTCATCCTTAAACAAAATTGTAACTCCTCACGTTTCATGAGAGACAAAAAAAGGGCAGTATTTTTGGCACCAGAGAAGATTCGGGGCAAAAGCTAAAGAAAGCTGACAATTTACATGGGAACCGAAGCGTTCCGTTTCGGCTGCCTTCCTAAACAATATATTTCGATTTTAAGAAACGAAACTGAATTCTTTAAAAAAATATAAAAAGGACGTTCTAATTTTAGCGATTCGATATAAAATTTGAATAAAGAGTAACAAGCCCACGTCAATTGTCACTCTTCAATGCAAATCATACCATTAAAGGACAAATAATTCAAGATGGTCCCGTTACGGAAACAAATCAATTTGAATTTTCACACGCGATCCCGTTCCACTTTTACTTCTCCCTAATTATTGTCAAATGTCATTTAGTACTCTATTATATAGCCGACACACTGTATTGTGACCCTCACAATCACATAAAAACATTGAACCAAAAATGGAGTTAACAAAAGTTCACATAGTAGCATTTCTATCTCTTCTGTCCTTTGTCCGTTTTGCCTGTGGTTGGGGTGTCGAGGGCCATTTCATCACTTGCAGACTTGCTCAGGTTCTTACAAACTTTTAACCATTAATGTCGTGTTTTTTTACTAGTTTCCATGTTCTTGAAATGCTTTCCCCTTTCTTACAGCCGAGATTAAGTAAAGCAGCAGCAGATGCTGTATCCGATCTTTTGCCCGCGTACGCTGATAATGATCTCGGCAGCTTGTGTTCGTGGGCGGATCGTGTCAAGTTCCGATATCACTGGTCGTCGCCTCTTCATTACATCGATACCCCCGATGATCTCTGCACCTATAAATACACGAGTGAGCCACCTACGGTCCCATGAATTTAAATTTCTGGCCCCGTTCCTGATAGCATGTACGAAGATTGTTTTGAAATGTCGATGAAATGCTTTAATTTAGATGTGGTGGTGTTATTTTTTTGAAGGGGATTGCAAAGATGAGGATGGCATACAAGGTAGATGTGTAGCTGGGGCAATCAACAATTATACTGACCAGCTCCTAAGCTATGGCTCTTCCGGCGATTCTCAATGTACCCGTTCTAAACTTCAGTTTCTCTTTTATCCTGCGAACTATTTTTTATTGATGGGATATCTTGACAATTAGTTGAATTGAATGATGATCAGATAATCTTACAGAAGCACTTCTGTTCCTGTCTCATTACATGGGAGACATTCATCAGGTACAAGATATGAATAACTTGATACTTAAAATCGCTCCCTCTCTCTCTTTCTCTCTCTCTCTCTCTCTCCAAGTTTGCAAACAATAGCTTATGAATACTACTGTGCAGCCTTTACATGTGGGATTTACCTCAGACAAGGGAGGAAACACTATTGATGTCCGCTGGTACAGGAGAAAAGCAGTTCTTCATCATGTAATTAAATTTTCATTGCAATATATATAGCACCGTGCAAGAATCTGTTTTCATGTGGAAACTGTATTAATTGTCAGTCCATATCCTACAGGTTTGGGATAATAGCATTATTGAGACAGCAGAAGAAAGGTTTTATGACTCTACTGTTGAAGATCTTATTGATACACTCCAGAAGAACATAACGGTCTCTCACTCAGTCTCTCTCTCTCTCTCTCTCTCATTCATGCTATTTCTGTCGTGCTTATAATTCTCGTCTCAACATCCAACAGACTGTATGGGCTAACCAAGCAAAGGCATGGGAGGCCTGCACAAAGAACGCTTGCCCGGATGTGTAAGTTTTAGCATAAACAAGAAACTGAAAACATTTTTCCCTTTTCTTTTTCTAAAGTATAAAAATCTAATCTTGCCAAAATTAATGGTACGATCTTGGATACCTGTGTTGCCTCTAGATATGCATCTGAAGGAATTAAAGCAGCATGTGATTGGGCATATAAAGGAGTGAGGGAAGATTCAGTTCTTAAAGGTACATTTCTCAATTTTGCTCTATCTCAAGTTGGTTCTTGCAACTTGTACATGATGATAAAACGATGTTGAGCTACAAAACTTGTGCAGATGACTACTTCCTCTCCCGTTATCCGGTCGTCAACATGCGGCTAGCGCAGGGTGGGGTGCGTTTGGCTGCTACACTTAACCGTATATTCGGATAAATGCACATATCAACTCCTACGCAACAATCTGTCTCTACTAGAGCTCGAGTCATTCGTTTGTACTACTGGAAAAGCAATTGTTATATTGTTCCTATAAATCTCCGAATATGCACTGAATTATTGCATTTAGTAGTCCTCCTAAATTAAATTTAACTATTATGTGAAATATGTAATTTCATTGCAAGCCCAAAGCGTCCAGAGATTTTCATTTATACACAAGAAACGCCACAAACAATTATTTCCAGAAACAAAACTAGAAAATAGAACATCAATGATGACCGTGCAATATACACACATTATGTTTATCATCAAACCATTAAACTGCGTCTCGATGGGCTGTCTCAGAACCTCGCTCACTCCTTTCTCCTGACAACTAGAACAGGGCATTTGGCATTGTGAACACAATAATTGCTCACGCTTCCAAGAAAAGCCCTATTCAAATTCCCCCAACGAGACAGAAAAAAAAAGGAAAACAAAAACACATCAGTATTACAATGCAGAAAACAGGAAACCTATAGGATTTCAATTTTCGAGAGACAGAGAGAGGTACCTCTGTAAAGCTCTGCGGCCATGACTGCCAAGAACAAGTAATTCTATGTTGTGCTTTTGGACAGCTTCACATATGACCTCCTTAGGATCTCCAACTTCTGTAAACGTGTCAGCCACTACCTGTTTCCATAAGCAAAAAGTTAATGATAAAAAAGAAACACTAGAAGATGCCAAACTGAACAAATTTGGGGACTGAAACAGAGTTAAGTACCCCATATTGGCCGCACATCTCTTTCCCTTTATCCAACAAAGCTTCAGCAGTCTTTTTGTGATTTTCTTGCACAGATCTCATTAATTCAACAGCTGCAATAACATCATATTCCCAGAAAGCTACTATTAGGTGCACAGTGCAACAAAAACATGATCCGTGAAAAGATTTTCCCCTAGACAAACCATGAACTTACGTGCAGCTCCATAAGATGAAGCATAAATATAAGTAAAATCAGCCACAGGTTGAGCTGTGAAGATGACAAGCTTGGAATTTTCGAGGGTCTCCCGCAGATTTTGAAGGGTCCATTCGAGAGCGTAGTGGCTGTATTCACTGTCATCAATTGCCACCATCACCTTCTTCTTTTCACCACCCACCGTCGCCATTTTCTTCTTGATCTTTAATTTCTATGCTTCTCACTTCTTATTAGTACTATGTATATATGATCTATAGTATTTTTTTTGGGGGGTAAGGATGTGATCAATAGTATTGTTTCGATCAAATCATTAAATTTTATTCAAGTGTCAGATTGCCTGTGTTTGGATTCTTGTGTGATTAAGACACACACATTTTGGTGAGAGAGAGAGAGAGTGGAGGAGCCGAGGAGGAGATAAAGCCAAGTGGCTTTGTGTTGAGTAATAAAATATTGTGGCGGCTCTGGAAAGAGCGAGTTGTTGGTTTTTCTGGAAATGGGACCAACTGCTGCGCTCAAGTGACTCAAAACAAACAAAGCAAAGTCCAATTTGTTAACTTCTTTTCATTAAGGTGTAAGGTGCAATCTATGAAGCATGGACACACTAAAATTTGACGGATACATATAGAAATATTAGGGGTTTAAATCTAATTCGAGCTCAAGCATTAGCTTGTTAGATGAGAATTATTCTAATTATTATTAAGCAAATTATACTTTAGTATTCAATTAATATGGGATAGCTAATACGCACAACATAAATATAATGAGAAACAATCTGGAGCCATGAGAAATTTAGTGTCAGGAATTCAAATTCTGACAATATACGTATGTAAGTGGTGTAGGCATGCATTGTCAAAAATTAAAAAAAAAATGAAGTTTATTCAAAAATCAGAAAAGTGAAATTTTTGGATACAATGCAGCCAGAAATGGGTTTGATGAGAATCTTAATGGGCCAAATGACGAAATATGATTTTTTCACTTCCTTAAGGCTTCATGGGCCACATAACGTGCCCAGAACAATATCTCCGACTCGCGCCCATATTTATTTTGCAGAGCCATGGAAAGATGAATATGAGTCATAAAGGGAAAAATTGCATTTCGGGCCCAATTATGCCCAAAAATCTTCCTCTAAAGAAAATTAAAGTAGAACTCCCGTCTTATTTAATTTAACTATTATGAACTTAATAATTAAATATTTATTCAAAAATACGAACTATTCAAATTAAAATTTGTTCGGATTAAACAGCAAAATTATCTGCCAAAATAAGTGACCAAATTCATGGGGCGTTGGCTAAATATTTGGAGCAATGGGGTCTTCTTCTTTAGAAATATTTGCAAACACCCCTTTACTATACACGAAAAAGTCTATTCCTAAGATAGTTTTTGAATACAAGTGACTTATACTAATTGATCATATATAAGCATACTCATTTGTCAGCGTACGTGTTTTTTTTTCCTTTCCCCAGGCTTATTTTTTCTTCTATATTTCTTTAATTAATTTGCCCACTGACAAAGTATTTTTTTTTAGAAAAATAGTAATATCATTATATAAGAATATCCGTCAATATAAATGTATTAAAATTCGATCCTCCAATGATCAACAAGTTGCAAAATGATAATGAAATAACAAACTCATATAATTTGAGCTCAGATAATTTATTTTTTGAAAAAAAAAAAAAAGAAAGGAGGAAAGCAATTAATTCAGTCTTTACAGGTGAGCATATTTCATTATTAAAATGAAAAGGAAGCAAGGAAATGAGCTTATCCATAAATCTATCCGCGGGACCTCAAAATGGTCTCATTATTAAGGTTGTTTGAATGCATGTCTTTTTCCATGATGCATGCCTTAGTCGAAAGGGGATTATAATTTATGGGCCTTAATTATTCATTTTCACTGCATATGAAAATGATCTCACACTTGATCACTGTCATCACACCCCATATATATTAAACAGCTGTGTTATTACAACCATCACTAACTCTGTTAGGCCATCCTAGTATTTGGACATTTCGCCAACTATAAAGATTCTTTACTTAATTATATATGTGTCCTTTAATCATTGCACATAAATTCAATGTATCGTGTATTAATCTGTTAACTTTACTGTTTAACATTCATCCATCGTGCATTTACTGTAACGCATGGATCGTTGATGCGAGTGCGCATGTATGTGTGTATGTGCGTGTGCGCACATAAGATGAATTTCAATAAATACATATACCGCGACAAATTAAGTTTAGATTATGATCAAGAATCATCTGGATACATATATTCATTCAGAGGCAACATATATAAGGGATCTTCAAATTACATATATAGTCAATATTCATGTCAGCATATATAATCTTCTTCCCTTTCTTCTTTTTTTTTTTCGGCATAAGGAAGCAAATATATATATATATATATATATATTTGTGTGTATATTTTCTATAGAAAAGCATATCTAAATGAAAGATCAAAGAGGCCAATTATTAGGTGTTTGGAAGTGGGCATAATTTTCTCCCACAAGTTTGTCCATCCCTTGTGCAGCTTCATACCCACTGGTTCCCTGTTGTAAATTAAACCCATTCCTTATAAGTACACAAGCATTATTGAACCCAACTGTGCCATTCAATAACAAGGAGAAAAAGGGGGGGACATTAATTAGGAAATTGTTCGATTTTCCTTTTTAATATGTCGAAAATGTGTTTGCGTGAAAATAGAATCAATAAATATGATCATGCATCCAATTTATTGTAAAGGTTTTGTCTTAATTTTATTTAATTTCGGACTTACAAAAAACATAAAAGAGAATTAAAGATTGTTAAAGGACCTGTATTGTTTCGATTGCTTCAGCCTCTGATGAGTTGAAATCATAGAATAAACTTGCTGCAGACAGTTTCATGGACAGAAACTAGAATGAAACAAAAGTTAGCAAAAAAAAAAAAAAATAGAAATAAACAAAATCTTGAAAAGAAAACATATATTTATGGGATTGAAAGATTTGAAGCAAATATTCTTAAAAGAATAATCAGCTTACATCGATTTGGTTTTGCAAAGACCGTACATAGTTAATTATCACATCCAACATTACAGCCATTCCCATTGTCTGCAAATTCAAGTCCATTTATTTTGATGGTATTACATGAGTTAATTAAAGAAACAAAACATGGTTTACTGATATATATATATATGTGTGTGTGTGTATATGTATATATATGTATGTGCGCGCGCGAGAATGAAGAAAATCATAAATTACCTTGTAACAGCCCGGGACCAGATCTTGGAGGCACCTCAGCTTTTCATTTATTTTCTCTCTTCGTAACTAGTTCCAAGGAATTAAAACATTAATATTTTCAACTTCAAAAAGTTATAACATAAAGTTTGATATGGTAATTGCATGCATGGTTTTGCTTGTAATAAAATTTTGTGAAAATCTCGAAAAAATAAAAAGTAAAAATTACCCTTTCGGCCAAACTGTGGCTATCAGTGGCTTGGCCTCTCTTTGCTCTGACATGAACAACTTCTCGAGGCTTCTCGACTTCTCTCTCACTCATTCTTTTTCTCTTCTTCCCACCAAAATTCTGTCATATAATAATAATACTAATGTAACAGCAACATATATATATCTTTGTCACAAATAAGGGCCCGGCCCGTTAAATTATATACATACCTGGAGTTGAAGCTTGCTATTAGCCTTGCCAGGTCCAAGAAAGCCAGCCCCAGAAACTGAAGGGGATGAATTCACCATGATTTCGGGCTCCGGCATGATGTTGCATCCGTGGCCCGGCGGGAAGAAATGAGCCATCACGGGATCGAAAACCGGGCCGATTGATCTCGAAATTTCATCGTTGAAATGAACCACATGGTGAGGCTGATGGTGATGATCAGAAAAGGCTTGATTGGATAAAGGCATAAAATTGATCCCGTGAACTGCAGATGATGAGTTGAAGCCCTCCATAGAAGCCAAATTATTGATGTTGAAGAGGTCCATATTTGTGTTTGAATTGATCATTTGTAGGAGAGAAGAAGAAGATGAACGAGAAGGTTTAGGGCTCTGGTGGGCTACGTTGAATTCTTGATCCATCATAATGAAAACTATGTAGTAATAGTAATAGTAATATACTAGTCCTTTTTGTTGACAGGTTCACACTGAGGTCAATATATAAGCTTCTTGGGGATCATGAAATGTAACCATCGCATTTTCTAAATAAGGATTCTAGCTTTTGGCCCATATGACTTCGACTGTGCCAATTTTCATGCTACTTACAACTCTCTCTCTCTCTCTCTCCCCCCTGTGATGAAATAAAATAATGTGCAACAAAGAGATACAGGAGGGTTCAACTCATAAAGCACCATTTGATTGGGTATAAGTGGTGTAAATCAATTTTCTTTTTCTTTTCTTTTCTTTTTTTAAGCAGAAGGGAAAAGTTTTTTTGTGGATGTGGTTTCTTGGTAGGTCCACACTAAATTTCATAAATAAAGTAGTATGTGGGACCATTAATTGCTTGTTGTTTGATAAGTATGATGATTCCATATAAGGATTGTGAACTGATTCTCGATAATTGTGCAATGGGGTGAGGAGAAATTAATTATGGATAAATCTGGCACATATAGGAGAGCCTCTAAATGTGTTGTTGGTTAATTATGGAATGGATTTGGTTATGATTGCTTGATTCCTGTGATTTGATATATCATAATACTGACCGAAGAAAAGAAGAAGAAGAAGAAGAATAAAAAAAACTCAATAGTAGTCCTTCGGCGAACCCTGTACGTAGTGCAAATTATGAAGAGTCAAAATTATGAAGAAATCGATAATTGCAATTTAGGACACTAATTTTACGCATTTGCATATTTACCACCATGTAATCAGTACGTCTGCTTTTCAGGCTTCGCTATAGTTATACTATCAGCATTAGCAGCACTTGTATGGGGGGACCCATAATTAATGAACAAAATCTTGATTAACTTCTCCAATCCAAAATTAACTTCAATTGCCATAGGCACGTTGTTAGCTTTAAAACGTGACGAATCTTATTTAATTAACGAGGTAGACTAATTAGTCAAACATGAATAAAAACGTGCAGACAATTGGGCCTTTTTCTTTTTCTCGTTTTTTTTTTTTATCAAAAATGACCGAGTAACTCATATAGTACAAATTAAAATATTTCACATTATCATTTAAAGTACAAATTAATTAAACTAATTTATCATGAGAAACAAGGAAACTCGAATTGAAGTATAAATAAACTATTATCAAAGTAGAATACAACTTGTATATTTTTGTGTAGGGAATCAAACCGAAGACATATTAGCCAATCAAAGCTTTCTCTCTAGTACACAATTAAAAATCGAACCACATTATCATTGAGGTTGTTACTTTGTACCTTTCGTGCGAAAATATGATGTGCCCATAATGCTCAAATCGTCGATAATTAAATTACTCAAATTTTAATCATAAAAATAAACAAACCCCTAAAACGTGTTCTTAATACGATCAGACCCACTCCACCAATTAGTACTGGCTTAATATATCTATCATATGATTTTTCGTATAGAATATATATATTTTTTTTCTTAAAGATTTGCCAAACTATCCCACAAACAAGTGCGAGATATATGAAATGATGCTACAAAGTACAAACACAATGGAACAAGTTTCACACCCTACACATAGATCTCCATGCATTAATGCCCTTCTTTTTTTTTTTTTTCCATGCACAACTTTTGATTTTACCTTTCTTGTTTAAGCAGGCAAGCATGCAAGAATATGGTATTTAAATTTGGATACCTAAAAGTTCTTTGATGAAATTGCGTTGCATGGGAAGTCTAACAACTACTTTTCCCATTTCTGGTAAAGATTTCTTCAACTGGGAGAATCACGAGTCGTATTCACAAACCCTTTTTTAAGACAAGTTGGGCCTTCTCTGTATGGGCCACGACTTCCATAAACCTAGGAAACCCATAGCTACCTCACTCTACAAATCTAATCATTAAACATTAATCCTAAATCTTCAAGCTCCACAACTCTTTATTCTTCTGCCTTATTTTCCATCCGTATTGTACTGATTTTTTCCCCATTGTCTGCCTAAAATCACGAACCATTTCCTTTTTATTATGACATTATCGTTTTTTTTCTTTTAAATAACCTAAGATGAACCACCCTAGGGATATGGGTAGTTGTGCAGTTGTGCTCCATTGAAAGTTGGCAGAGTTTGTAAGGAAATTGAGGATAATGTAAGAGATGAATAATGTTTTTAAAGTTATCTATAAACATGCTGTTGATCAATACTTGTATGTTAAAATCACTCGGAGCCACGCCTCGGGCTGCAGGTCGCCCCTCTCAAATATTTTGAAGACAAATCTGTCGTGGAATATATATGGAGGTTCAATAGATCCCTGTGAGGGATCATCCTGTATCGGAAAGTGATGGCTTTTCATCTTTTTTAATGAAAATGCACCTCACAAGGTAGGAAAAGGAAGTTAACTTATAAGTTGAGTAAATCTATACACTTTTATTAAACGTGAAATAAGAATATGGTATTATCAATATATTAAACATTTTATTCCTCTAAAATGATAAAGTTTGCTCTTGTATGTTAAATTTCTTTTTCCCTTCTGCCCCATCTACAGTTAAATTCCTAACTCCATCTTTACTCGGTGCTCCCACTTGCACAAGGGCAAGTTACTGTATTCTATTCTATACCTAGTATAATGTATTGAGTAGTTGGATGGATCATACGTGTGCAAACGTAATATAACAATCATAATTAGTGAATGAAGAAAAACTTCAATTAAATTTAAATGTGCACATGTTACACATCCAACGTACCTAATACATTATATTAGGTGCATGATTTACAAGACCAGGGGAATTTAAATCTCAACTAGATTAGATTTCTTGTATGAAACAATTTTGTGTATAAATACGTACGGCTGTAAATTTTTTCTGCTAGCTATTGTGAATATTTTCGTGAGTATCAAAAATTCAAAATTAGTTCTTTATTTACAAGAGCTTAAATTCGTGCTCATACAAATTTTACGTACTCCACTAATCGACTTCAATTCACGAGTTATAAAATTGAATGCATAGTGGCTTCACTAACATGCGTACATTAGGAGGTTCTATACTTGGTATAGCTCTGAAAATTCGTTATAATTAACAAATATAAAGTAGAAATTAAAAGATTAGAACTTTACATGAAAATCAATGAATATGAGGATTGTCTAGACAAGCAAATCGACAATCCCTAAGAATTTTCCATAAGATATAGGTCTAAAAAGCAATTCTATTATTATTGTAATTTTAAGGCATTGCCTACTCCGCAAATTATTGCTAGGGTTATATATATATATATATATATATATATATATTCATTTATTTATTTATTTATTTTTGAACTTTTTTCTTTTCATTTTTCAGTTTTCAATTTTCTACTGAGCAATCATTTACTTTAATTTCATCTTAAGTAACTTCATTACTTTTCGCAATTATCTGTTTCTGAGTTTACCTTTTGCAGTTGAGCAAATTATGACCATCCTTCATCTTTTGCCAAACTAATCTTGCCTTTTATTGCATGCTTAAAGTCCTTTGCGCGTCCTTCATTAATAAAATTAGGTACCTATATACATTAGCTTGTTACTTTGGGAAAAATTCTTATCCACGTTAGACTTGACATAAAGTTATTGTCAATTCCTATTGATCACTCATTAATTTGTACATCACCGTACACAATTGAGGGGAAAACACGTGGAACCGAGGAGAAGAAAATAATAAACTCAATTAAAAACATGATTTTAATAATTGAGAAAAATAGATAATCTTAATATTTAAGTACTAATTAATTATTAAACCTCGATTATTAAATTTGATTTTAATAATGAGAAAATATCTAACCTTAATATACTTAACTTTCGTACATATTTCACTATATATGTATATCTATACTATTATAAAAAAAAGTTATTTTTGTCTCACAAATAGCGGTTATTTATGTAATTTTACAAAATTTTTCCTTCAATTTTATGTAAAATAAATAGAGATATGTCAAATTGTGGCTAAATTGAAACTTCACATGAAATCGATTCAATTTGAATACCAATTTTTAATGTGTCAATTTTACCTTTCTAATTAGTAAACACATGCAATAAATAAAAAAATAAAAAGTAATATTGTAATATTACATTCAATTTAAAAAAAACCCATGTTCTCAACCAACAAACCACTTTCTCTAATTACAATTATTTAAATATTTTTTTTGTTTGTGTTTATTCTTTATCATGTAATTTTATTTCATAAAGTTATTTTAATTTCAAATTATTATAATTTAATAAATTATTTTAAATAATTCTTAAAAAAAAGTATTCTTATTAAAAAAAATTAATGATATATTTATATTTTCATCCTAAAAAAAATTAACTACTAAATTTAAATATATATTTTTTATATTTTGTACACACTTAGAGTGTGCATTGTTGCTAGTGTATATATATATATATATAAAAAAAAGCAGTACCGCAACGCTAACGAAACAATCCAAGATAAATTTAATCAAATCCGTCACATGATATATTGTGATAAATTTCATTTTACTTCTATTTTGATAGAATTTCGTCATAATCACCACAGATGTTGTCCATATTCGTAATAGAATCGATTCATTACAAATTTTTTAATAGTAAATTAAAGAGTTGCTTTTACCGTACCGTGAATATTAATTATTGCTAAAAAGTTACAAAGTGAATGCGATATTTCAACCAAATAAAAATAACAACTAGACATTGCAAAAATGGGCTTAGAAAACAATATCACCAAATTCATCTATCAAAGTCTGAAAATAAAAAAAAAAATAACAAATTACTTGCCAATCATTCCCTTGAAATCACCCAAGAGTCACAAATATAAAATTATGAAATATCAAAATTTGTTCCCCTATAAGAAATCAAGTGGACTCGACCTTTTTTTGTTGGGCTTTAGTTATAATAGATCAAGACATGAAATTGTAGAAAAGGCCCAACTCATCCAATCACAAAATTAATTGATTCTTGATTGTAGAAAATATAGGGCTTTTTTCCATTTGGTCTCTTACGTTACACTTTTCACTAAATGTATCGAAACTTTGGATATCATATTTCACTAGAAAAACTCTTGAGAAAAGGAAATATATATTTTTTCAAAATTTTTTACTCAAGTTCCACAAATCAAGTGGAGGACTTGTATTGAAAAGAAATATCTCATCCATAAATCATATTTTTGATATCGAACAAACCCTTTCAATAACATATGCTGCACCTTTCGATCGGAGCACATTTTTTAATTTTGGAGTCCTGGCTCCGCCACTAAATTAAATAAACTATCGCTTTGATTTTATCTAAAGAAAATGAATTCTCAAAAATTAGAAAATAATAAATAGCACTACATATCAATTACAAAGAACATGTTCAACTTTTGACGAGTTACAAAAAGACATGTGTAACATGACTAATACTACTTCATGTGTAACAATAATAGTTTCAACGTAGAAATCTAATCAAAATATTCCTACGACCAAGACTTTAGACCTGTTCTTTTGGTCATGATTCAAGTGTTGTAGACTCTTATATGTAACACGATGAAATTAACGTTTTTTTCCTTATGATACCCATGTCGCTTAAATACTTGTATCCATAGGTATATATATATATATATATATATATGTATCTTAAATGCTTGGATCATACCGAAATAAATAACATGATATGGTTGTTCCTACCATCAATATGTGTTTTTTTTCTTTTCTGAAGATGTTAGTAAGCATTTCTTTTAAACCAGACACTTAATATTGTGATAGTAATCTTAATTAGCATCATATATAACTAATATGCATTCTTAGTAGATTGTTAAAAACAAAAGTACATTTAACCAAGTGATAACAAAAAAAAATTCAAATTAATCTCTTGACATGAATAACTAATTACGTTGAGGCCAAACTTTTTTTCTGGGATAAATTCCAGATTCGATTTTCTTCACTTTATGGAAAACTTAGATGAGAATCACATTTAAGGACAATAAACACATGGAGAATAATCTGTTTTACGTTGAATGCTATGATCTAAAATTAATTGCAATTATATCCCTTTTTTTTCCTTCTTTTTGACAAAAAAGAATATTGCATCCGATCGAGTTTATTTTGAACATTTTTCATTAGACAGTTTATTTCTTTTCTTCCTCTCTCTCTCTTTTGTCTCATCTTCCTCAATATTTTTTGATGTTCTTTCTAACTTATGATTTTAATCATACATATAAATTTATCTTATATTAAATTATTATTTTTACTTATCGTAAATTCAATTACATTAAAAATAATTCAAAAGATACATATTCATATAAAAATTTAATAAAAAGATAATTTATAATCTATTTATGCTATTAGTATAATTAATTATATTTTTATCTTTCTTTTATACATATATCGAGTGTTCTCGCCCGTCATACCAATAAATTATTAATCCAAAAGACTAATATTCCTATGACCCATTAAGAAAGAAAAAAAAAAATTATTTTTGCGCAACCCTTAGCTTGATGTCAAATTGTCAATACTTGGCATAGATCTATCTAAGATCATGCGTTGAACAAATGCATCTCTTCACTCCAACTGGAACCCCCATTATACATGCTTGTAAAATTTCAACACTCAAAGGCTCCCATTAGAGTCCCATCCCACCTCATACCACACATTATTTAGACACTCTCGAAAATCAATCAATTATTTGCAAAAACTAGACCTCTAATGTCACATGAAAAGCTAGCAACTTTTTCAATGAACCAAAAATGGATAGAGGACAAAGTAAATCAATCCCCCAAGCCGAAAGCCTCTTCACTTAACCAAGAAAACATACTTGCCTTTTACTCTCTCAGAATCGACTTTCTCTTCCCACTTCAATAATTGTTCTCATTCAAATTCTCCAATCTTATCTTTAGAATTTGTATTGATTTCATTTCACAATACATATCCTCATCTTTTTTTTTTTTTTTTTTAAGTTAAAGTACAGCCATAGAGGGGGCTTTCACATCCCCGGCCCCCCTTCGTATATAGTTTTGAGTAATATGGGCACTTTATTACTGCATCTTTTTGGTAAGCACAATGTGGGGATGTACTTGAGAGACTTTGATGTAAAACCTTGAAACGCAGAAAGCGCGAGTATAAAGAATCCATAAAATGATATATATATATATATATATATATATATATATAGCTCCAATTTTGCCTCAATGATGAATCCAATCACAAAACTACAAAGCATAAAAAACAAAAAGATCAAAGGATTCAAAAATTGACAAGGAATTTAGGTGGTTCATCTCATTGGGTTACATCAATGGGCGAGAAGAGATAATTTTACTATACCAAAAAGGTTAAACGGATTAATTTGTCCCTTTCCCTTACGTACTCACAAAATGATTGTTAAAAGTAGAACACGTACATGTTTTAATGATTGTTTTATCGATAACTACAAATAGATTGCCCAAGGTTTGGCATAATTAAACTCAGAACCCTCATGATTTGCATAATTACTTACACCTACTTCCCCTACAGTTAGTGTTGATCTATCAAAAAAAAAACCCCACGTAGCGGCACCAATCCAAGTGGAGCTGCAAATTGAATTTAAAAAATGTTGACTAAAGATTGAACAATGTTTACACCCTTTTATTTGGTTTATTTGATACTCACATTTTTCTGATTTGCAAATTGAGTTTTATCGAGAAATTTGAAATAACAAGTCAATGTTTACGGTGTCATTTTCGCATCAATGGAAATTTTTGGATATTTTTTGTTGAATTTACCTATACTAAAGGGGCGTTTCATTAAAATTTTGAGCTTGGTTTGGCAAAAAACAAACGCTCAGAATTGGGTTTTCTTGATGCATAAACATTAATTTTAGGGGAGAAAAATGTAATTATGCAAATCACGTAGAGTTTGAGAATAATTGCACCAAAAAGAGACCAAATTTTAGGGGGTGTAGGTCTAACTATACCTATGTTGCAATACGAATTCCATCTTTTTTATTTTTTAATTAATAATTGAAGGAGATAAATCGATTGTCACATGTTGAATTACGCAAAGTTTTTTTTTTTTTTTGATACAATGAACTATACGAAGTTTGTTGAACAGAACTTCTTTTCGACATTTAAAGCGCCTAATAATACTACAGAAAGTATATGCACTTTTTCCTGATGCAAAAAAAAATTACAGCAATATTATTCTTCTTGGATCACCCTCCTCATTCACTTTCATTTTACCTTCAAACTTGTAGTCCAAAATCATTGCACCATATTTATTATGATTACGACATTTGAGGATGAAAATAAGTCCGAACTTGATATTTTCAACAAAATCAATTTAAAGAGTAATTATTTTTGACTAAAAAATAAATAAATAAATAAGATTCATTCATGTACTCAACCTCAATACCAAGTGCCCTGTTTACTCATAGTTTTAAGTGGGCATTTTATAAAGTTCAAACATTGTCTAGAAATTGAAATGTTTTTCATTTCTATAATCTTTTTGAGCATAAAAGTTAGCAAAGATTTTGCAAATAAACCTTTTTTGACTCACAAAACTGGCATTGGTTTTAGGGAAATGGGGCATGGGGTAAACCAAAGTTAGGGTTTGTGGAGACATCATTGTCTTGAAGCACAATGGCTCCTATCCCCCTTGCCGCCCTACTTATCAAACCGAATAATCACACGTTTGTATTCAAAAATATACAAGAATAATTATACTAGTCAACCACGTTTCTTGGCATAGAAATTCCATCAAATACGAAGCAAGAAGGAATCCACCCACCCCCCACCCCACCCCCACACCCCTAAAAAGTAATAAAGCTAAAATTAAAAAAAAAAAAAACTGAATGAATTTAAGTTCAAACAGGACATAGTCAAAAAATTTTGTTTTGGGATGAAAATAATTTTTTATAAAGTATTAAAAGTATATTTATTTTTTTTTTGGGGGGGGGGGGGAGGGGGAAGTAAAATTTAAAATTTTTAAAAAAATACACATAAAATTTAACTCATCAAAAATCAAAACAAGGGCGACTGTATTCTCCAGCCCTCTTAGCTCTGCCACTGCTTTCAAGGACATACTTTTCTTTCCTTCCTTATATCTAGGCATTTCTTTGTTCTTTCCTAATTCCACACTGTTCTTTAACACTTGTTTTGAATGTATGATAATATATATATATATGTATGTATATATATATATAATATGACTGAATTTTGACCTTAGGGTACATTCACTTGGTCTGCGAAAAAATTTTCTATCTGAAACTAACTAATTTGAAAGCTAATGATAGAAGGGTTCCTTTTATCTTGTGCTTAATTTTATGACTTCTCCAAATTAAACAATCTCAAATCCAATTTTTACATTCTAGTAATAATTACTATGATTTGATGACAAAACCATAATTTATTTTTCAAAATCCTAATTAAATACTTTATAATGTAAAGTCGTCCAGGTTATCATGACAAAAGAAAAAAAAAAGAAAAAAAGAAAATTCTTCTTCTATTTTTAAATATTTTTATTTTTACTTCCTTGGAATAGTGGGTCAGTCAATTCACAGCTAGCATCGTCTGTATTGTGTGCAATTTCAGCGGACTTAGATGCTCACGAAAAGATTATTATTCAATTCATTGCACAAACTGACCACGCCTACAAACAAAGAAAATTCGCTGTGGGCTATCATTATTTTTAAAGAAAAATTAAAATAAAAATCCAAATATAATGTATATCATATATAGATACTCTCCAAAATTAAATGGGCTCTACATTTTTTTCTAATTCTTTTTCTTTTTAAAAATTAACCTTGTTGGCAACTACTATATAACCACCTCTGGCATTTTCAAAACTCCCCCAAACTTCACTTGGACTCTTAACAGAAACTAGTAAAATCCCCTCTTCTTTTTTGACCTTTTTTTTTTCTTGTATGATGATGAGCAATAATAGTAGTAGTAGTAATTTGTATAAAGATGGTAATAGTGAGCTAAGAAGAGGGCCATGGACACTTGAGGAAGACAATCTTCTTATACAGTACATAACTTGCCATGGTGAAGGAAGATGGAACTCCTTAGCCAAATGTGCAGGTACAAAAAACTAAGCCCTGTTTTCAC
This sequence comes from Petrea volubilis, assembly GCA_026212405.1. Lineage (NCBI taxonomy): Eukaryota > Viridiplantae > Streptophyta > Magnoliopsida > Lamiales > Verbenaceae > Petrea > Petrea volubilis. The sequence goes on along the minus strand of CM047882.1, from coordinate 6,098,698 downwards.
GCACATACACCTCCTTGTGTGTGTTTTGATCTTTTTAGTTAAACATTGTGTTGATATTGTGAACAGGGCTTAAGAGAACAGGGAAAAGCTGCAGATTGAGGTGGTTGAACTATTTGAAGCCCGACATTAAGCGTGGAAACCTAAGCCCTCACGAGCAGCTCTTGATCCTTGAACTCCACTCCAAATGGGGAAACAGGTCACTTTTAACATCATTTCGAAAATTAAAATTTACTCAACTAAAAGAAATTGCCAGAAATTGTTGATCAGTGTACCCGTTTCGTGATTCCAGGTGGTCTAAAATTGCTCAGCATTTGCCAGGGAGAACCGATAATGAAATCAAGAATTACTGGAGAACCAGGGTTCAGAAACAGGCCCGTCATCTCAATGTCGACTCCAACAGCAAGAAGTTCCTGGAAGCGATCCGCACGTATTGGGTCCCGAGATTGCAAGAAAAAATGGAACAAAACTCATCACTAACATCATCTCCCTCTTCATCTGTCTCCATCTCGACCCAAAAATTTACCGTCCCGTCGCCGGTAAATAATATTCTTGATCACCAGGCCCCGTTACCCTCGTCATCATCCTCTCCAAAACAGATCAACCCGGCAAATAATTTACACACCATCAATTCAGCCCTGGAAACTAGCCCTGATCAGGTTCCAGGTTTTTTAACCCCTCCACCTGGTAAAAATTTCTGTGCCAAAATCACTTGGAAATGATTGTTACCATGTGGATGTTAATCCTAGCTACAACATATTGGAGTCCCAGGATGTTTCTTTCGCTGGATGCCACGTGGCGGATGCCGATTGGTTCGGGGAGGAGGGGAGCACTTTTTGGAACAGTGATGAATTGTGGCAATTTAGGATTAAGCCAGAAGAGGTTGGTGTGTAGATGTGTAAGTAAGTGTGCTTAGAATTGTAACCCAGTGGCTCTTGTTTTTGTTAGTAGGGCCAAAGAAAAAGAAAAAGAAAACGTACTATTAGATATATATGTATCTAGTTTTATTTATGATAAATGTGATAATGATTAAGTCTTGGTTGGCTACTAGTCACTGTTGGTAAAGTTCGTGTATTTGTGATCAATCAGATCCAACTATGTAAAGGATTAGATTCAGTTGGTTTTTAGGCTCCATATTTTTCATGATACTCTATATGTGCTATAATTATGACCACCAAGTTGATCAAGTTGGCCCATAGACTTTGGAGTATTAAGTTTTTATTATTAAATATGTTATATTCATAACGTCTAATGTGAGACATAATTTCGTATATAAAAATAGATTTTTGCAGATGTTGCGCATAAAATACACTGAATGGACACATAACATGTGTCTTTCTAACTAATACTATGATTATATAACGAATACATAATGTACATTTAACTACTTAATACATTCAACTACTTAATACAAGATGTCAAGTGCAGTATAAAATATAGTTGAAATACATCTTTAAAGTATGTTGTGTTGTGTTTATGGGCACATACTGGTTGTTGCCTTCTTATATGTGTAGCTAGAAGAAGAACGAGGCTAATAAGTGGCATATTTGACTATAATAGTGCCAAAGCAAAATTATCAAAGGTGCAGTCAACTCATTGTAACATTGTTCAAGTGGCAACTTCAAAGGATCAATTGTGTAGTCTAATCAAATCACAGTGGTTCCTGCTCAAATAGACGCAGTGAGAGTATGGGAACCTTGTTATCCGATGGCTTGATCTTATAAGATATATGCATAATTATTTGTTGTTATTATTGTCCTTAATCTTTATTAAAAGTTAAAACAAGCATTAGATACACTTAAACGGGGTTCTACATAATTAAGTCAACAGGATTAATAAGAAATTTATAATGTTTTGAAACAAGTTGAGAGGGATTATGAATATTGGGTGCTGACAGATTGTCATGGACCACAAAGTGGAAGAACCACAAATGATTTTCTCTTTTATATATATATATATATATATATATATATCATTCATATAGAAAATATTACATGCGTGCCCTGGAATACTGATTAACTAGATTTGACTAATTGATCGAACTCATAGAAAATGATTTATCAAACATTTCCGGGTCTAACAAGTTACTAGTCCTGGTGGTGACTGTTTTTTATTTCAAATTAAACATGATTAAAATATAGAGAAATCTTGAAAATATATTGAAATCAATTCCTACAAAAGCCAAAATAAAAGGTTAAGAAAAAGAGTGGCTCAAGTGGTCTTGAAACCCCGCCCCTTTTCAATCAAAATCAAATCAAATCACAAGATAGTTGACAATTTGGACATTCCATCAAACTCAACTACCTATTTAACAGACTTTTAACTAAAGGGTAACGCTTTATTAGGCAATCTTATGATAGCCACTTTAAACTATTAAGTACAAATCTTGAAGCCCTTTTTTCTTAACGAGGGACTTAATTAATGATGATTCACATAATGAGTAAAGCATGTTCTAGTACGTGCTATATATATTGGGCATGTGGCTGAAGAATCAGCATTTTGGGACTAAAAGATGATGATTTGGATGTGATATTTCAGCATTTTTGCGTAGTCGTATCACCCAAAGTTTTTTTGTTATCCTATGGGGAGTTGTGGCTAAGTTTTCATGTGAAAAAAATGCAACTTTGATCAAAAGCAAATATACTTGCCCCTTTTCCCCATTCCCATCAATTTCCCTTTCTTCTTTCACCATCTTAAGTGGCACATAAACGAGAGTTTGACCAAATTTAAGTTGTTTTTATTTTCTTGTGCATAAATCCAAACTGCGCTTTAATTTAAGTTTAAATTGCCAAATATTTCAAATTATAATAGATACCTAGCCAAAATAAAGGCCTTTTAACATTTTATTTTCGGGTTTTTGTCATTCTGCCCACTATGATACACTTAAATGCCAAATTAAATCTCGTGTTTTTTTAATGAACAAAAAAAAAACCTTGTGATAACTTAAATTGGTCAACTAAAACCCTACACTAAAAAGGTGCAGAAAAAGGATTAAATTTTGATAGTTCTCCTATTCAACCATGGCTTTAATTTATGTATGTCACCATATCATTTAATAGTTAACAACCCCGAAGAACAAATCTAACCGCAAAAGCTAAATGAATCTTCATAAAACCCTAACCCAAAATAAAGTGAGATCGTAACAATATTCAAACAAACAAAATCATCTGAAAACACGCATGACAAGATAATGAGAGCACCAATGGGTAAAAAATTTTTAAAAAATAGGAAAAAAATGGGGACAAAAATGATACCTTCTCTTCAGGCTTCACGCTTAAATGTTTGCCTCAATTGACGATGTTCATAATAATATCTACAACCCAAAATATTGATGCAAAATCAAACCAAAAATTTGAAAATTTATAGGTTAGTAGGTAGGGTGAGGGGTGATTTTTATTCTGAGATTTTTTTTAATTATATTTTTTTCATAGAAGTGAAGAAATGAAATCAAACTTTAAATTTAGGAGCTATTTTGGTCTTTTAAACTAAAGGGTAGAATAGAAATTTCGTATAAATTCTAAACCAAAATAAAATCAGGGGGTTCTGAATATATTTTAAAAAACACAAGGTTATTTTTTCATTAATTTTACACAGGATTTCTTTCGACAATAATAAATTAGACAGGGTTGTTTTGTAAGTAGCTCTTTTATTTTCTTTGTTTGACAACAGTCCTCATGTCCAATTGGCCCATTTCCTCTCTCTCTCTCTCTCTCTCTCTGACATTTTATCACATTAATAATGAGTTTCAAGTTTGTTCCAAGGAAATGTCGCATCAACCGTCCTCCTTTTAAAAGATGGTCGGCCCCTCGAAATGAAAGGCTACATATCCACGGGAATAAAAAGACAGGACATTTCTAGTGAAGATAAAATAAATCAACGGAAATATCGTGCGCTTTATAAAACACAAGTGAAAGCCGAAATACTGAATACAAATCTAATTTTAATTACATTTATCAAAAAAAATCTAATTTTAATTACTTTGAAGTTGCTTACAGGGGATGTATAGCATTTGTACAGTGTATATATGAGCTGTTTGGTAAATCTCGGGCTTTTCACTTCCCTCCCTTACCATAACTATCTCGCAGTGTAACGGTCCGATTGAACAAGAGCTTTCCAGGCGACGAGTCCTTATCAACCACGAAATATCCTGGAACACAATGGCCAAGAATTTGTTCAAACAATCTAAATATTGGGACTCATGTGAAATACTCTAGATTGGAACAACAATTACATTACTCTAGATTGGAACTGCAATTGCATTACAATTCAGTTTTATTACAAGTCATTGAAGCTTCAGGATGCATAATCCCCTAATCTTTAAGCTGCCACTATCACTACAACAAAAACTCAAAATTTCGGGACAAGTATATTATTTGTGGATTATCATAGCATTTTGCTTTAGCAATAAATGTCCACCTGTTAAAGGGAGTTAGATATTATCTTTTACTGGCTTTTGAATTTATCAAGAGGCAGGCACTCAATGCGATGACCAATCATGAAAATTTTCTGTGTTTTGAGGGACTTACCTAATCTTTCAAACTGAAATCTGTCACCAACTGCAGCATTTTTAAGAGAAGGCACAGCGTATGCATCTTTTACGACAACTTTCGAGTGTGGATTCAAATCAGCAAGCCAATCATCAAGTTCAGCGGGATTCTGGTTGCAATACCAAGCACACATAAGTTTCTATGGTACTTCTGAAAGCAATTTGGAAGGCTTTGAAATTTAGACAAAAGTATAGAGTGAAAATTCAAAAATTTACCAACCTCAGACAGGAAGAGTTTGTCAAACAATCTGACTTTCACTTTAAGTGGGTCAACCCCTGGGGAAGATTCTGCAACCCAGTGGAGAACCCCCTGAAAAACAGAATATCAAAGTAACATTGACAAGATAAGAGAATCTCCAAAATCTCATTCATGTTTGCCAACAAAGAGTAACCTACCTTCGGTTTGGTTTTCTTTGATTGATCATACTCAGCATGAATCTCAAGAATAATCTCGTTATCTTCAGCGAAAATCACGTCTGTGCACTTGATAGGAAATGCATACCTATATCAGGGGAGAAGTACATTGTAATGACTAGTTGGTAATCATGAGCACTGCATGTATTATGTTACATGGATTGCAAATAACAGGCACCTGAGTAGGACAGATTTGCCAGGAGCAAGACCATAATAATCTTTAGAATCTTTCATCCGAAAATCAGATTGATCAATGTACACAACCTTAGAAAAAGGGACCTTTACAAGAGTAGGAAAGGCAATTCACGTCAAACTATTATCAGCAGCAAGTACTAAGCTTAACAAATAGTTGTATTAGATACTAAGATGATCAAATAACTGCCATGAAAGATTTAACAGACAATGCTGTTGTGCAGAATAATCAGAAATTGACGATATAACAAACCACAAAAGAAGACAACACTGCAGGATCAATATCACGAAATGCATGCACACCTTATAATATGAAGATGCACCTTCTGCTGGAGCATCAGGCCATTTCTTTGCATCAAGATCCATTACAGAGGCATCCATGTTTGTAATTACAACCTGAAATGTAGGACATGAAGATGAAACATTATAATCCGTTTCTTTATGCAGAGTTTATACATGTCGGCGCAGGCAAACCTTAGGCCAAATACAAATGATATACACCAGCAAACACATATATATTGGGAAGATACACACCTTTATTGGGTTTAGCACAACCATTGTTCGAGGTGCTGTTTTGTTCAGTTCTTCCCTTATATGGTACTCTAGCCTATCTAGACGTATCACACTACAGTCACTGCAGTACATTAAATTCATGCAATCATCAAAGAATGTACAGAAGCACAATAGTAAGGGAAAACAGTTAAAGAAATTCAACCTTCTAGTTATTCCAATTCCTCGAACAAAAGAATTTATTGAAGATGAAGTTACCCCTCTACGTCGCAAACCAGCAAGAGTCATGAGACGAGGATCATCCCAACCATCAACCCACTTTTCTGTTACAAGACAATTTAACTGCAATAGAACGTAAGAAAAGATCAGTTTTAGAAAGATGGGTAGTACATGAAATTGAAACAAGCAGTGATAATCTTCCAGAAATTGAACCTACTTTACGTTTTGACATCACAGTGTTTGTGACATTCAATCGTGAATATTCCCATACGTAAGGTTGGTAAAGGCCAAGTGCATCTAATAGCCAGTAGTATGATGCACGTCGTGTCTCAAATTCAAGTGTGCACAACTGCACAGAACAATAACCTCCAAACATTTTAGGAAAAATGAAACTATAGTACAAATATATGTACCTATAGTGAGGAAAAGAAAATTTCACGAGAAAACCAGAAACTCTGGTTTTGTTCGGATAAGAGAAACACCAAAAGAACAGGGGGTGGGTGTTTTTTTTTGTCTGTGTGTTGGGGGGGGGGGGGGGTGTGCTGCTGTCCTAAGAAACTTTTTTCATTTAAAATGTATCAACAGAATGAGATGTGGTAAGATGCTGCAGAGGAATGTCAATGAGGAAAACAAATCAACAAGCAAAGACATACCGAATGAGTTATGTTTTCAAGAGAATCGACAATGCAATGAGCGTAATCATAACTTGGGTAGATGCACCATTTGTCTCCTGCATGTGGGTGAGGTGTGAACTGGACAATGGATGGTAAGGGAAGCATATTAGTAACTCTTTGGAGTTTTGAAATTCAGATAGCCATGTTCAAACACTTGCCTTGATACGATAAGCAATTAGGTCATACATATTGAAATTATGACTCTGCATGTCCTGCTTCATTCTTAATGTTGCTTTGCCTTCCTCAATTTTACCCTGCTTCATGTCATCAAACAATTTTAGAGATTCTTCAATTGGTCTGTTTCTCCAAGGACTGTTCATCTTGTTTTCCCTATATTCTTTTATCTCATCAGGTGTCTGCATTGAACAACAAAGACATTCATTGTCACAATTAAATGTCACACACTAAGAAAGAAATAACCAGATTGGCAACAAATTTAATATATTATAACTGCTCAAAGGAACTGCACTTGCACTTGTTATAAGCTCAAAAGGGCTCAAGGAAAAGCAATATTTTTGAGAATTAAACAAGAAAGTATAATGTGAATCCCGAGCAAGAATATGAGAGTAGTGTTTTGCGAGAACCAAACCTGGTGATCAACATAAGCATGACCTCGTCGAATCAATTCCACTGCCAGCTCATAGAGTTCTTGGAAATAGTCACTAGTGTAGGTGATCTGAAAATTTCCAATATGCATTAGCTACTGGCAGCACAATAACCAGTTAGCATTTGAGAACAGGCTATACCTTAAAAGGTTTCCACCCCATCCAGCCAACAATTTCTTCAATATGATCAATATATTCCTTTTTCTCAGCTTCCGGGTTGGTATCATCATACCTATGCATTCAAACTAAGTTTAGAAGACATGGGCAACACTACATCCATTCCAGTTGAATAAAACCATGCCCAAACGGTAATCTAAAGATCTCTGATTCTTGGGATAACATACAAAAAATTCTTCAAACTAGTTCTAGCTAACAGAAATATTCAAACAATGACCTGCAATCACTTTCAACTCCTGCCCATTGTTGAATTCTCAAACAACTCATCTAAATAATTCGCATTGAGTAATTTTCCCTATTTAAACATAAGAAACTGCCTTTTCTGGATTTGGTGACAAGTTGAAGCAGGTTTGCATCTTGTCCGGCTTTGTTCCATATACAATTAAAACATCAACAAATTTGAGCAATATCAGTGGACTTGGACAGTAATCTGAGAATTTGAAAGCATATACTAAGTCGAAGCACACAATATGAGACACCCATATTTGTTACATCCTTTTCAAATTTAAGATCAAAAGATGTGGTTTTACCAGTTAGATTTCAGATTCTCTACTAATATGTGCAGCTCATATCAGAACTTTATTAGCAGTTCTCGTAGAACTGTTACTTTTCTAAGTATCCAACTGTGTCATGTCATACACTTTTCTTGAATTACAAATTTTCAGCACATCAATCACAGAAGAACCAAAAGGAGAGAAAGAGAAAGCATTATGAGCAAAAATCTCGAATGGTAAAAGCAAAAGTAGCTTAATTACAAATTTAAACCAACATAAAGGAAATGGAAAAAGTATAACAAGATAACCAAGTTCATTCCTGACCTCAGGTAGCAGCATCCACCTCTCTCTTTTGCAAGACCAAAATCCACAAACATAGCCTTCAATTGTTTTACCAGTAAATAGCAAGAACAAGTATTCAAAACAAAGTACAACCTTACATATTAAGTAGAGTAGCAATTACCTTGGCATGACCAATATGCAGATACCCATTGGGTTCAGGTGGAAAGCGTGTAAAGACTTTCCCTCCAGTGACCTTCAAATGTTTGTCAAGTATTTCCTTTGAATTGCAAGCCCTAAGCACAGGACGGTCGCTAAAATATATTTCTGTATGCACCTGGCCAGCAACAAAAGATCCAAATAAGGTGGATTAAATTTTCAAAACCAGTGGTGGCCAAGAGTACTGTAATAGCAGTTGAAGATCCAATTGTCTAAAATAGAAACCTAATGCTGAAAACCATATTACGTGCTCAAAGCTGAAATTAAATAATACTTGACAGCGCTAGACAAATAAAATGCAGATTAAATAGATCAACAGAATTGATAAGCCTCGCATCTGGAAGCAACATTTCACTGGAACATCCCTACTCCCGCTCAAACTCATACAAATTGATTTAAACAAAAAGATAGCTTTCATGTATGATATTTCAGAGGATGTTTCTGGGATGTTAAATCAAGAACTTTCCTTACTAAAAATGATGTGACTAATCAACATTTTAGGCCACCACTTGTAGAAGGGGAAATCAACTGTTACAGCAATAAATCCTAGGCTGGAGATGCTCCATAGAAAATAGATGTAAGATAACCCAGGACTCTAGTGTCACGACTAATTCTTGGATCCTCCATATTTCTTTCAACCTTCAGAAGATTAAATAAACCAGATATATTTGAACTTCTCTTTCGTTATGCCTTTAACCTATCAACCTATTCCCTTCAGAAACCAAACAATAAAATTTACAGGACTAAACCATTAAAAACATATCCTACAGCAGAGGCATAATTTAGTGTTTGCTACCTTAAAGTTCTCCTCTGGTGAAGGAAATATTGAAAATGGATTAATTTCTTCTTCAGATGGTTTTGCAGGAGCTGTCTCTTCAACAATAGCTTTATCCTGACAAATAGAAACACAAGTAAAAGAAAATGACTTTAGCTCATATACTTCAAATTCAAAATATACGTGCAACAAATGAATTAGAATTAATTACACTTTGCCACCAGAAATATGCGTGTTTTTACACTTTACAACCTCAAGTTTTAAGTGTTACCGATTGCCAGCTAAAATTTGTGTCTTTTTACCAGTTGCCGCCTAATTGTATTTTCCAGCCAAAAATCTTACCTTAAGTGGCGACACGTGTTGCTACTCCGGCTTGCATTTTGGGCCGGAAAATGCAATTAGGTGGCAATCAGTAAAAAAATGCAAACTTTATTTGGGAATCGGTAACACTTAAAACTTGAGGTTGCAAAGTTTAAAAACACGCATAGTTCAAGTCGCAAAGTATAATAACTCAATGAATTATACAGCAACATAAACTGCTAAGAGCCATATCAATGTGGTAATAACACGAGGAGAGACCAAAACAGTTACAGTCGTTAACTCTGAAGAACTGAAAGTGATGTCCAGAGGTTCAAAGAATCCGACAGAAAACTCATATTCAAACATATAGTCAAAACACAACATTCAGCACTAATCTGCTCAGCTCACCTCTTTGGCAGGCTTCTCTTTTTTCTTTTTGGTGGGTTTCTCATTGTCTGCGGCTGTTCTTTCACCGAGAAGGGCAAATAGCTTTGCATCAATGATTTGCTGGTCCCAAGAATAGCCAGGTCGCAAATAAACAATAAATCAAATGAAGAGAAATGTTCATGTTATTTTTGCTGATTCCAGATCTCTTGAGATAGAATGAGACATGGCATGATGCAGGTATCAACAATTACCTTGACAATCTTTGCATCAGCCCATGGCTGCTTCTTTCTCACATAACCAAATAGTTCACCAACTGTATCCAACATAATTAATCAAAAAGACTAGTTATCATCGAAGTAGAAAGGAAACCGAAAAACCGACAGTTTTTTTATAGAATCAGAAATTCTCTCAAAAGATAAGAATAAGTATGTATTCATTTCTTGTGACGGTTAATGGGTGTTGTTGATAGGTTGTATTGCGAGTATTATCCAGTACCTTCAAATGTTATTTCAAAGTCATTATTGAACAAAACTATATCAGAAAGTATCATTTTTGAATAATGCGCACCCAGGGAAAAGGTAAACCAACCATTTGTTCTGTACCGCTGCTCCAAGATAACATTCTCGTTCTCTTCAAATATCTCATTAACAGCATGTTCAATATCTTCCACAGAGACTTCAACTCCTGTAAAGCACAAAATATCAGTATGTAGGACTACATACACGAAAGCACTTAGTAAAGAAATATTTGCTTATGCAAGAACCAAAAGATTTATCAGTTGCATGTAAATTCCGTGGATTAGACCAACATTATTAAAGTGTAGTGAAAATCTTGGGATGCCCCAAATATCTCTTTAACAAATCTCAATCCAACTGAAAATCTTATCATATATCAAGAACATTAATTGTTGTTTCATACCAATACCACAAGCTGCTTCAAAATCATCAACTTTCAAGCTTTCAGAAGTGGCAGCAACAAGAAATGAAAAGGCAGCTTCTAACTGAGCAGGAGTTTTTATCTATACCAGTAAAAAGAACTCATTATATACTGGCATGCAAGTTGAAAAAGAAATTGAATCCCACAAAAAAATATTAGAGAAATAGCAAACTAATCAAAATATAGATATTACAGAAGACTTGAGTTTCAAACCTTTGATGAAACAATATGTTTAAGCAAAGCAGGCCGATGCACTAGAGCATTTGTGGGGAATTTGGTTGCAACCTGCCAAGAAAAGGCATCACGTCTTTCAATTCAGTGTAATATATCAGAAAACAAACAGAAGTCTACATCTGGCCTACATTGTAAATTCAACCCAAAGATAGTCTCTAAATTTTACAAATTAAAGAATCAGCAATGTAAAGTTAGTAAATGTAATCCTCTAGTGGTGGATACTTAATGAAAACGTCTTCGATCTATTTTCACCGTCACAAGATTGCACGAGGCATGACATACTTAGCCTTCTCTCTTTAAAGCAATTTAAAAAGAAACAAGAAACTGAAGTAAAAATCACTCAAAACATCAAAATTCTATAAAAGAACCAACTCACTGTGTAGAGTAGATTTCCAACTGTCCGATCGCAACCATCTATTACACCTGCCTGAAATACCGTATCAAAGATTAACTATATAAGAAATTACTTCTATCTGCAAATACCATCATACTAGCATTTTAATACGAATCAGACAGCATAAATCGACATAACTTTAAATTACTATAACTGCAAAACATCATCGAGAAAAATAACGTCGAAAGGTAAACTGAAAAATCACTTTATTAGATCTTCGTCTTTTTACTCGGTTTTTACAGTTGTAATCAATATTATTCATCTCCCAAGTGACAGAAGGACCGAAAATTTTATTATTGGTGCCATCAACCTTCAGTCAACCATCGTCAACAATCCGGTTTAATCAAGATAGATTTTGATTCAGAATTTTCAATCTCTTAACTTCCCCAGAAACTTGAGGACATGATATGAAAAAACCCCCTAACATGCAATAGCACAAAAAGCTTAAAACTCTAACAAATTACACAGAAACCAAAATTACGCCCAAGACTATATAAATTCCCTCTCTGTTATTACCAATCCCCCTTTTGTTCTAACTTTATCCAGGAACCCATCCAAACGTCACAGGCTTCAGCCACACATCAACACAGCCCCACATGCAGAAACAATAAATTTCATAGAAATGACTCATTCACCCGACTCAGTTGCCCAAAAAAACATTCATAGAAATGAATCATTCACCCGACACAGTTGCCCAAAAATACATTCATACCTCGTGAATGACGGCGGTGAGATTAGCAGTGACCTTATTGTTAGCAACAGTGTTTTTTGCGGTCCTCTCATCCAAACCAATCTTCAGGAACAAATCCAAAGGCTCCGCCCTGCCGCTTTCACTCTCATTTTTGCTCACCATCTTCTCTATCTGCAGCTATCAATTGCTCTCTCTCTCTCTCTCTCTCTCTCTCTCTCTCTCTGTGAAGCTGGTATTTGTTACCCTAGGCTAGGAGAGTGACTATTGGGAGATTCTTCTCCTGCTGAGAGATTCTTCTTAGGACAAAGGATCTTGCTTGGGAATCAAGGGTCAACATTGGAAACTTGAACATCCAAATTCAAGATATTTTCTATTTTTTTATGGGCCCACAAACGATGTGAACGGAGAAGAATTTTTGAACAAATACTATTGGCCAATTGGACCGTAGATTACTATTTTTTTTTATTATAAGTACGAATAAATAAATAATTGCCACCAACTCCATTTTAATTTTTACCATTTAGGATGATATTTTGTGTTTGTAAACTGCATTAATCAATTACCAAAGCTTGGGATTTCTCTATTTTTGATACCATAACGGATCGCCCTTTATATTTTGTAAAAATCCTATCTCAACTTCAATAGTAAAATTCATGAAACGAAGGAGTAGTTTTTTCTTGCAATATTCACAAAAATCACCCATATTTGAAATCACGATTTACTTTTTATAAATTATATAGTAACATTACAAATACGCGAAAAATGTTATTTTGAAGGTTCTTTCCTTCTCAGTTTGAGGTTATCTAATAAACTGATGTATAATAATAGGAGACAGAGCCAAAAAGGGTTGGATGCGCGGTACCGTTCAAAAATATAAACTCTAATTCAAAAATATATGCGGTTATAAATTAAACTTCACGAGTTGGGGTGTAATTAAACCAACATGTTACGACAGGGCACTGTTCGTGATTTCAAGCTAATTCGTTGGTTGTTTAGTAAGTTTCCGTCTATCCGATTTCACAAATATGTATTAACGTTGTACTCTTTCGTTTGAGCAGCTTACGTAGATTATTCTTTTTTGATTGGTTTAATGTCAATCAAGAGTTCTAATTTTATTCCACTTACAGGGTAAGTCATAAATAGTTAAATACTTTCCAAATTAAAATGAGGGGTCTCATATGGGGTTAATGTGTTATTACTGAGAAAATATTCTCAGATTCTGGACAAGTTTATTTAACCAAATTCTTTGAGATGACGTAAATTTTGCTACGAAATATATACTCGTAAAGATCCAATTGATGGCTAAACGTTAAAGTGTTAAACACGTTAAATGAAACAAGAAGCCATAAAGTGTTAAATTTATAAGCACGAGTTATTTGCTGCTTGAAAGTTGAAACTCTATTGGCCCAACAAATGCGTAGAAAGCGTGAATGCAGGGAAAAGTTTGACCGTGTTCCCATAAAAATGAATGGCCTTCATTAGTCCATAACTAAGCCATTTCCCCAAATTTAAGGCTAGGGCCTCATCAAAAAGAAAAATATCAGCGACCAGTGCACGAAAAATGTCAATGCTCAAAACAAATAAAAAGATGGAACATCATCTCTCCTTACAGTCTCATCTTCTTCTGATGGAAACTCAGATCAATGAAGGAAATACCTGCCAGAACTCGGACAATATTAACATTCCAGTGGCAAGATTTCCCCTCGATCTGCATCCCATTGCCCCCCTATAATCTTGATTTTCACAACAGATATTTCGAGATATCATGGGCGACGCGAACAATCAAGAATTAAGTTAGAGAGTATATCCATACTTCAAAGAAGAATCGTATCGTGGTTCGATTTCGTAATGAAAAATTTCAAGATTGGCATAGCTTGGCAACAGAAGGATAATATTTGTGCCCTTAGATCTTGAAAATTTCAAGAAAAAGATAGGTGGAGCTGGGAATCACAGCCCATAATCCTATACAGATAAAGATCAGAAACTGAATTACCCAAGAAAAGAATGATCATAAAAGCTGGTAATGAATTATCTACAGAAACCAAACACTAATGAACAATACAGAGCTTGTTTTGAACTTTAAAGTTCCAAGTTAGGTGGAACCTCAACCAATGCAGAAACACAAGCAAAAAAACAGATGCTAATCACCAACATGACATAATGCAAGCACTACATGGGATGTTGTTTTACGGACAGTATGTTATCACAAAAACATTAGTATTCTAACATATATACCATACTAAAAACAAGTTCAAAAACCCACTGCTGATATACATGTATTAGAATGGCTTAGTATTAGCACATAGCCCAGAAACACACCTTGCAAGGTCCGTAAAGCACCAAAACACATAATGGGAAAAACTTATGGGGTCTAATCAATATGAACAAGCACTAAGTATTGCTGTTAAGAAAGAATAAATTGGGATATCATAAAAGCAATGTGCTAAATTGGAAAACAAGAAAAGAAAGAAAGATAAACCACCCACCAACCCGTTCCATTATGTTAACTTTATTTCCACGAACAAAACAAAGCTATGAACAATTATAATCAGACCTAAACAAAAATTAGCATTCCTTGAGAAAACTAGCCTTTTCTTGTACTCCGAATTTCGCCCGAGGAATTGAAGACTCCGATCCGATCCTGAATTCGGATTAACGTTGAATCCGTTTTTCACAAATAACCATTTTCAAGAAGAAGCCATTTTTAAAATCCATACATTTTCATGGAGCAGCTTCAGGAACTTTATACATATCTGGAGTAACTTCTGTCAACCACAATCCTGGAAATAAGGCCTGCCAAAAATCACAAGAAATAGAAAAACAAGAATCAATGAAACAGTGATTTGAAAATTGAATTGAGTCGATGAAATCATGAATACGAATGTGAATTCAATTGCGATTTGAAAATTTCAAATACTTACATCCAATTGTCTCTGAATAATCTTAGCTCTCTTTTTGGGTCTGCGCGGCGGCCTGTGATTCACCAGCTCCAAGAAATCCTCCTCGATATCCTTTTTCGAGAGCGCCACCGAAAACTTGGGGCGCTCCGACCTCTTCTCGCCGCTCGCCGCCGCGCCTCCGCCGCTGCCGCAACTCCTTGCCCTTGGGGACTTGTCGGCCGGTGCCGCTAAACTCGCCTTCATCTGGGAAAATCCCGGGTTGGGTTTCACCACATCCACCGTCAAACCTTTACCGCCGGAGCTGTCGTTCTCGCCGCCGCCGGAGACGGAGGCGCCACCATTTTTAGAGGAGACGAACCTACTGACCGGCGTCTTACAAGCAGCTCGCCTCGTCCGCAAATTCCACGGCCTATGCATCTCACCTTCCGCCGGGGCCGCCGCCGCCGCCGCCGCAAGCGGCGGAGGGACGGATACCTCGGCCTCGTCGAGACCATCCTTAAAAATCGCGTCTTTCATCTTATCCGCCGCCGTCTGGAGATCGAACAACACTTTCTCCCTCATAGCAGCAATCCCATCATCGCCGTCGCCGAATCTCCGGCCAACATCCGACGGCGGGGCCGGGGCGGGACCCAGTCTGTGAGATCCATGCAGAAACTCGGAGGACGGGTCTTTCTCTCTGCCCCTTTCCCTGTCCCTGGCGGTGCGCGGCTGTTGGACGGAATTGTGGTTGCGGTGGCGGTGCTGATCAGAGGAACAGGCAGCTGCGGAGCGTCGGAAGGTGGAGATTTGTCCGTTGGAGTTGACCTTCATGCAGCGGAGGAATCGCTGATTCCCCCACCGGAGCTCGCAGGGCATGGTGAAATTGTGGAGCGCCTTCGATCTCTTTGTCCCCATAGCCATAAGCCTTCATCCAACAGTTTTTACACACAGTCACGCAGTGAAATCTCAGTTGTTGATGGGAGGAGGTAGAATGGGAAGAAAGGGTTTGATTTTGTTGTGTGTGTTTGTTATGGGAAAATCGGTGGCCGGGGAGGGGGAGGGGGAGGGGGAGCTCTGTGCCTGTGCGTGATTTATATATGGAGGTGAATGGAGAACTGATTTCGACTTGCGGGTCTCGTCTTATAACGTTCGGGTTTTAATTTTTGAGTTTGGGTTCGGGCTAAGGTGCGCGGGGGACTGCCCTGCGCATTTCACTTCTATCTAAAACTCGGTGCGCCGTTGATGCAATTAAAAAGCGTTATTTGGGTTAAATGTCGCCACGTAATTCTGAGAGATCGGGTGTGTCCATATTTTATTTTATATTTTCTTTTATGTTCGATCTAATTTATCATAACATATTGTAATCAATCAATTATGATAATCCTATCAAATAAAAAATGAACTAATTATCATATTTCATAAAAATACAAACAAGGGAGATATCATAATTTTTTATTTGATGGGGCGAAATCAATTTTTTATAAAATATTTAAAGGCATTCCTATTTTTTTACGAGAACAAAGATTTAGAATTTGAAAAAAAAAACATGTAAAATTTAGTTTGATCTAAACCAGCCAACTCTCTAGCTCAATCTCTAAATACAATTGAACTGTTATACAATAGAAATAAGCCAATATATAATTAGATTAATATCTGTACGAGAACTCAAACCAACAATCTAAAGTTTATTATTTTAATGTCAAATTATTTGTTAAATTTATTTTGTTAATCCAATTTTTTGTTATCTTTTACCTAGAAAATTAAAAAAAAATTTATATTTCGATTACTAGAAGCCATAGTGGAATGAAAACACCTTTATCAAGTGAGACTCCTTAATGATCGATTTGAGATCAAATTGTATTTAAATCGTAAGTTTTCATTATTTCCCTCTCTATTTACTTCCTAATTCCTTCTTCAGAAGCCCATATACGTTGAAATAATTTTGAAGAAAAACACAAATTACATATTACATTTTCTTCAACTATATTCTCCTGCACTTCTCAATTTTTTTTCCCCTCCAAGGACCATTGTTGAAAATGAAAATTTAGGGATTTATTCTATTTATATTATCTAAGCTCGTGGGGATCCTTTAATCTTTAACACGTGTCCTCATAGTCGTCATCATCCGGCTCTTCATTGTTATTTTTATTTTTTATTTTTGGCAATCATAAAAGAAAATGAAGGAAAATGTGATATGAAGCATATATATATTTTTCAATTAAAATTGACAAAGTTCTATTAATCATACTTGTGAACTAAATACAATATGAACTTCACAAAAGAACTTGTGATAATAAAATCATCTAACATTTGAGACAGCCCAAGTCCTCATTGATTTCTCCAAAAACTTAGCTGGGACTAAATCTGATTTAGGTCTAATCACAAACCTTTATGCAAACAATAATTGATTCGCTTAAGCCTTATGGTGAAGTAATTGGGCTTCAAGAACATATGGACTAGCCAATATCGCTCGAGCCCAATTGACCAGGAGCTATCAGCTATTATCTAGAATAATATTATTGTTTTCTCTCATATATAAAAAAAAAGAAAATATTATTATTTTCTGAAAAGGAAAAAAAAATTATAACGAAGACGAGGAAATTATTATTGCATGAGATAAAGGTCGCCAGAAATTGGATAGCTGCTTAAATAGAAGGAAATCTACTGAGATTTAAGTTAAATAGTTGTAATTTGACAATGGGATCTCATAAATATTAAGTAAAAATTATTATTACTATTTTTTATTTATTAATATTCAAATATCAAAATATATTCCGAAACAGAATCTAAAAATCATAAAACGGCATTAAAAGTTTAACTCGTTCGCTTTTAATAAAGGCCTGATCAGAATATACCTCACCCACTCACACTTGCAGTTACTGAATATAACGGAAGTAAATAAATCCACAAAATTAGGGTTTTGTTTGTGGATTCGCGTTTTGCAGCAAAGCCCTCTGAATTGAAAGATCTGCCACTAACATTGCTGAACCTCAATTTTTGTGGTAATCGACAAAGAAATGGCGAAGAAGAGGCCGGAATTTCAGGTGTACAATAGTATGACGAAGCAGAAGGAGCTTTTTAAGCCCATGGTCGACGGCAAAGTTGGAATGTATGTTTGCGGCGTCACCTCATACGACCTCAGCCATATCGGCCACGCGCGTGCCTACGTTGCTTTCGATGTTCTTTACAGGTTTACCATTTTAGACGTTCTTATTCGGATTTATGCGTTTAATTATGCGGAGATTGAACTGTATATATATATAGTTCGGGGAATTTGAGGTTCTCGGTAGTATCGGAATAACGTTTTTTATGCATGTGTTCCTAAGTTGGCGGGAAGTGTAATTATGATTCTATTGTTTGTTTTGGAATTTGCATCTATGAATCTGAGTTCTTTTCTTATGAGTTATTGGTTTAAGCTGAAGTGCCCGGAGGCGTTTATTTCTGCCTAGTGCTTGTATATTACCGGATTCGTTAACTCACTGAATTTGGATACTAGGATAGAGTACAAAAATGAATTGGAGAAGGTGCGGATTTGGGGATGAGAATTCTGCCAATAATGAGAAATGATGCTTTGACAGAAAATAGCTTCTGAGAAATGCATCTTGATTCGAAGTTGCCAAGTGAAGTATGACATAATGCTTTTGGGGTTTGAGGAATTTTTATATCTTAGTTGGAAAGTATTTTATGCTCTCTGTTTCTTCTGAGCTGATGAAGACTTAAACGGTTCTTCTTACATTTTACATTTTGTGAATTATATCACCTATTTATGAAGACCAAACATGTGGGATATAACCATTTTATGTTGAGAGGCTACTTATTGCTGTAGTTTCTCTAAAAGAAAAGGGATCTCGAGTATTTAAGACTTGCCTGCAATTGTTATATCTGTTTCACAACTTCATCAATTGTCAGGTGCTATAAAGTACTCTTGTTTTGATGTTATCCCACCTATGTATTTCATTTGAATTTATTTATTCAAATTTCATTTTTGTAGGTATCTGAGATATTTGGGCTATGAGGTTGTTTATGTGCGCAATTTCACTGATGTTGATGACAAGGTGAGATGTTTTTGCTCATTTATAAAAAGCCTCAGCTTTTAGGCTTTGTTTGGTTCTAAGATTTTAGGAGGAAAGGAAAATGTTAAAGAAAGGAAAAGAAACTACAAGAATTTTAAAATTCTCTATTTTGTTTGGTTGTTAAAGAAAATAATAAGGAAAATGATTTTTTTAGAGAATTGTCTTCCATTTTATTTGGTTATTATTGTAAATTAAAGGAAAATGTAAAAACACATCCCAAAAAAATCCAAATAATCAATTAATTGCACAAAAAAAAAATTGCATGAAATATATTCAAATAATAAATTAGTTTGAGCAACAAATGAGATGAGAGCTTGAAAAATGAGAGAATGCTAGAGAGAGCAACATAACTTTTCCTTCATTTTCCTCACCTAATTGGAAGGGAAATGCTTTTTCTCAATTTATGCTATATTTTCTTTCTATTTTCCTTTCCTTACCATTTTCCTTCTTTTTCTCTAGTAACCAAACATTGAAAAATACTTTTTCTTCCTATTTTCTTTTCCTTTCCCCCCTAAAATCCTAGAACCAAACACAATGTTAATAGAACTAGAGCTTCCCATCTAGATAATGAGTTGTTGAAATCAAAATTTTATACTGAAAATACCATAATTTTTGTGGTTCTATGCCAAAAATAACTGTAGCTGAGGAAAAACTAAGATTGATGGATTATCAAAGATATGCATTTATTGATGTATGGATGACAACATAGTTAGATATCCTTATATCCTATGGAACATAAATGGAGTGATCCATTTCGTCAACTATCTGCCTACTACTAGATTCGTCTACAATTATCTATTAGATTTTATTACTGTGATATCTTTGGTTCAAGATACTGGTACTTTAGTATGGTTCTACTCAGTTATTTGTGGTTTGATCCTGAGATACTTCCTGTTAGTGGCAGTCCTAGTTGTATAGGAGTAGTCATCTTGACTGCACTCTGGAACAAGGGAAAGGGTGCTTAAGCATAGATGTAAGTTGATATTCTGTCTTTATAGCGTTTAATGCTAATACTTTATTCACCAGAACTATGAACAACAATGCTTTGATATTACTTATGATGTGGTTGATGACCGTTTATGTTGAATGTTACTTAAATTAACTTATGCGATGGTGCCTAAAGGGTTGATATGTTCAGATTATTCGAAGAGCGAATGAGGTTGGGGAAGATCCAAAAGCATTGAGTGGGCGGTTTTGCCAAGAGTTTCTTAATGACATGGCTGATCTCCAGTGCCTTCTTCCTACCCATCAGCCACGTGTTACTGATCATATGGAGCAAATCAAGGACATGATAGCTCAGGTCGCCTTTGTTTTTCTTTCATTGCAATAGGCATCATGATCTTTCCTAATCATCAATGTAAAATTTTTCTTTTTGTAGGGTGTCTGTCTTCATGGTCTTTTTCATAGAACCAGACATAATCTTTTCTGATATCTGTGCCATAAGTTGATGCAGGCTATGTTTTTTGTGTGTTTATGCTCTAATGCTCTATTTGCATGTTTTTCTTGAGTTCTAAATATTTGTATTTTAGCTCAAAGTTTGTACCAAGATATCTGTACAATTTTTATATGTGATAGTAATTATGGAGTCGGTTTGGAACTAATTTTGACTGGTTGCTCCCTTTTCATCTTGGTCATGATGAGCAGGTGTAGTGTTTTCATTACCTTGTTGAGAACTATGTTTGATAATTCTATCTCATTTCTGCAGATTATCGGCAATGGGTGTGCTTATGCTGTAGATGGAGATGTGTACTTCTCTGTTGATAATTTCCCAAATTATGGTGTTCTGTCAGGAAGGAAACTAGAAGATAATAGAGCTGGAGAACGAGTGGCTGTTGATGAGAGGAAACGCAATCCTGCTGATTTTGCTTTGTGGAAGGTCACAGATTAAACTTCATTTTGATTTCCACTGTAATTATTTTCTTGTTGTGTGCCACCAATGGAATACTTTTGTTCTTTTTTTGCAGGCCGCAAAGCCTGGTGAGCCACAATGGGACAGTCCCTGGGGTCCAGGAAGACCAGGATGGCACATAGAATGCAGTGCCATGAGTGCTCATTACTTGACACATATATTTGATATTCATGGTGGTGGGATGGATTTAATCTTTCCTCATCATGAGAATGAGATCGCCCAGAGTTGTGCTGCTTGCTCAGAGAGCAAAGTTAATTACTGGATACATAATGGTTTTGTTAAAGCAAATGATGAGAAAATGTCTAAATCCCTTGGTAACTTTTTCACCATTCGTGAGGTAAAAGATGAGAGTGATAGTTCCTCTAACTCGATACTTTCGAACCTGCTTTTATTGCATCGGTCATTGCTAATTGATAATTTTACTCTTTTACAGGTTACAAAATTATACCATCCACTTGCGTTGAGGCATTTCCTGTTGGGAACACACTACCGTTCTCCTGTAAATTATTCAATATCACAAATAGAAATTGCTTCAGAAGCTATTTACTATATATATCAGGTGAAAACATGCGAATTTGTATTAGGAAATATTTGTTAGGTGGCTCTTGAATAATAATAATAATAATAATAATAATAATTCTTATTCTTATTATTATTATGTTTATGTTTGTTAACTCACGCATTTCAGTTTGTTTTCATTTTTGTTTGGTTCAGTGTTGTTTTTCTGTTTGACTATTTGTAGAAAGATAACTAACTTACAAGTTACAACTATATTAGTCCTGCCACAGCTGAAATTAATTACAGTGTCTGATTTTTATTAGGTTTCAGTTGATATTTTATCTTAACAGCTTATGCAAGGCTCTGCATGACCTTGTTCTGAAGCTCTTACAGATTTAATGGATTATGCTTTATGTACAACAAATATGGTGTGGTTTGTCTCATGCATTTTTTATACATGTAAATTGATGCCAATAATAACAGGTTTGCTGTGTCACACCGCTAGGTCAGGAAATTGCATAATGAGCAATTTTGCTGAGTCTTTTTTGTTATTGACAGACTTTGCAAGATTGTGAAGATGCATTGCCAGCGTTGAAAGAAGAAAGTGGAGCAAATGGCAAAGCAATCCGTCTCACCCCTGCTGCCCAAGAATGCATCAGTAAGCTGCATAATGACTTTGAGACACAATTAGCTGATGATTTGCACACACCGCCCATCCTAAATGCTACTCTTCAAGAAGCTTTTAGATTTATCAACAGTTCTGTAAACATGCTCAAGGCAAGGATTTATAACCCCTCTCTCTCTCTCTTGCATTCTTTTGTGGATGTCCACAAACCTATTGCAAATTTTCTCTTTTGATTACTTTCAGAAGAAGCAGCAGAAGCAACAGCAATTATCTATTGTTAAGTCCCTTATTGATCTTGAGAAAAAAGTAAAAGAAGTCTTGGATGTTCTTGGATTGCTTTCCAGTTCAAGTTATGCTGAGGTACATTTTTCAATCTACTTTTTCACATTTCTGTCAGCAGCACTTTTGATGGCTCTAATGTTGTAAATTGTGGTATGGGGCTCTCTATTGTGCAGGTTTTGCAACAGCTGAAAGATAAAGCTCTGAAAAGGGCGGGTTTGACTGAAGATGATGTTTCGCGCTCTATTGAGGAAAGAGTGCTAGCCAGGGAAAACAAAGAATTCTCAAGAAGTGATCAGATCAGGAGTGATCTTGCTGCTAACGGAATTGCTCTAATGGACTTGGGGAAGGAAACTATTTGGAGGCCTTGTGTTCCCATGCAACAAGAGCAACCGGGTGTGCCAGCTCAACCCGGCGCTGCCATAGTTGGACAAGAAAACCCTTCTCTGCCTGCTGAAAAGGGTCAGCTGATCAAACCGGCTGATAAGTAGAGTAGTAGGTGGCAGCTTGTAGACTTGTGAACGTGGTAAGTTATAGCATAGATGCACAATGTGGAAACTGTAACGTCAATTGTTTCTCACACATTGCAAGATTTGTGTCGGTGGTCCTTTACGAATTTTCGCCTTGCCTTTGTATCCCAGATGATCGAAATTCAATCTTTTGTCTTACAATTTCTTAAAAATCCAAATTTTAAAATCGAATAAAATTTGAAAGTAATTTTGATTTAATTGAAAAATAAATATTAGAGGGGCGGATGTAGCCAAGTGGATCAAGACAATGGATTATGAATTCACCATGTGCAGGTTTAATTCCCGTCGTGCTCTCCTCGATATACTAGGTAGTCTGTCTATGGCATTGAGCTCCAGAGAACAGCTTGGAACTTTGAAAAAAAATAATAAATGACGAAATGGCTATAATAACAAAAAATTGAAAATGTAGTCTTAGGTTAAACTAAGGAGCATTATTTTTTTGTTGTATTTCATAATAATAGTCGTTTAAAATTATGTTACACATGTTAAAAAAAAAAAATAATGATTGTGATTCTTATACCAATTTACTTTGTTATCATTACATGTTAGTGTTGATAACTAGAAAGTTTTGTAAATAGTACTTAATTTGAGGTTAAATTTCAAAAAATACATCAAATACTCCATTGTTTTTATAGAACGTCACATATTGTGGAGCAAAAAATTGATGCTAAAACAAAGAGTAATATGAAACGGATATAGTATTAGGGAAGAGTGATCAGCTAACTGCACGTGCAACATGTGTGATAGGATCAATGAATTGGATCAATTAATTTCTGCTAGTTTTGTTGGGTACACTTTATCGTTTAGCATCAATGGGCCAGTCCACGAAGCACAGAACCCTAAAAGTGGAACCCTACTTCCGAAAACAACTTCATACCAGGGACAAGAAGAATTCTCAATTCAAGAAATGATGATTTTTCACAGTAGTTACTAAATCATATATATGTGTGTGCGCGCGTGAGCACGTGTGCGTTAAATACATATATTTATATATTGCACAAACACGCAGTTTTTGAAGAAAATTAAAACTTTTAAAAGGTATCTAATTAGTCATCGATTAATTATGTTCTCACTGAAACAAGAAAGTTGAAAGATAATAATGATGCAAAGTAAACATAATATAAGGGGTTTCAATATAAAAATAATAATAAATGAACTAGTTAAAAAAATAAATAAACTTTTTGGGATGAAAAATTGGTGAAATAAGCGTTTGGGAATGGAAATCGAATTTATATTTCTGATTATAAATATTTATTTTAAAAAGCTTTCTTCTTTTTAGAATGAAAAATTGGTGAAATAAGTCTTTCTTCTTCTTCTACTTCTTCTTCTTCTTCTTCTTCTTCTTTTATTATCCGTCTCTAGAGCTTAATTTTGACTATTTTTAGAAGTTAATTTGTTACCAAACTTGCAAATAATTCTACAATTTGGGACCAAATATGCAATAACTAACATATGTGAAATAATAGTCACGTGACATTTATATGACCTTTTTCCGCGAGAAATTAAATGGAATAATTAAAATAGTAGTAATAACTAATGATTTGTCAACGTATGAGATTAATTTTCACTATTTCCACACAAGCTTGGGACCATAATTACAAATGACTCAGGGACCAGAAATGTAATTTTTCTATTTTTGGTGCTTGTAAATTGTAAATCATTTCTAAGAGCCTCAAACTATCATAGTTCTTTAAAATTCAAAAAAAATCTCGAACCTCATTAAAATTTTGTGTGAACGCATATGCTATAATAACAGCGGAGCTAAGGTCCCACCATGCCACTTCATAATGGGGCGGCTTATTCTTAATCATTTAAATAAGTGCTAGTGTTGTATACTTCCTTGTATTGTCGTTATTAGATTCAAGAACACACACACACACACAAACACACAAAACTATGAAAAAGAGTCTCGTTATGATCAGGTCTTTAGCCCCTACTTTCCTAGGAATCTGATCCATTATCAATGCCAAAATTTGCTCCAAAACAATCTCTCTCTCTCTCCCTCTCCATATATATATATATATACGTGTGTGTGTGTGTGTGTGTGTGTGTGTGGAGTGGAACACAGCATGTGATTGGCTCCATTTAATTCCTCGTCACAATCTAACGCCATTATATATCAAGTTGATTTTTGTCATGAAGCTACTGCCTCTGATTGACCTAGCTAGTAGTCATCATATGATCACCGCTCATGAAATAATGAGACCGGTAATTAATTATATTAAAAAAAATTACAATGACTACCATGAGGTTTAACTAATTTATAAAAAAATATTTATTTTTTATAAAAAAATAAATATTTTTTTATAAATTATCAAAAAATTTTAAAGTTCTATTCATATTACAAACTTATTTTAATTTTCGAAAATATTTTTATCTTTTTTTTGAGTGATTTATACTAACCATCCTGAGATTAGGTTAATTTATGAGAAATCCCTGTAGTTTCAAAAATTACCAAAACTCCTCTAAGGTTATACCAATTACAATTAGTACCTACTTAGATTGACTTATCAACAATATTAATTTTCTTTTTCTCTGTAATATTTTTATTATAAAATTTTCATGTAATAGATTTGAAAAAAAAAAAATGTGATTACGTATTCAAATAAATATTCTGAATTCAATGTTATGGATTCATACTAAATATACGTAATATGTGCTAAATTTATATTTGAGAAAAATATAATTATATGCATTGTATATATGCATAATGTGAAATGAGAAATACAAACATTGATTGAAATAAAAAATTGAAATTAAATAATGCACTTGAAAACTTTATTTAGCTTGAGGATTCTAACTCATTTCTCTTAAAATTTACTCCGTATTAACGATAATATAACATACTTGATGTATTGGTAGATACTTTTAACGCATTAAATTCAAAATAATTATTTGAATAAATAATCACATTTTTTTTTCAAATCTATTACATGAAAATTTTATGATAACAATATTACAGAGGAAAAAAAGAATTAATATTGTTGATAAATCAACCTAAGGGGGTACTAGTTGTAATATTGGTATAACTTCAGGGGGTTTTTGGTAATTTTTGAAACCATAGGGGGTTTTTCACAAATTAACCTAATTTCGGGGTGGTCTATGTAAATCACCCAAAAAGAAGGAAAGAGTATTTTCGAAAATTAAAATAAGTTTGTAATATTGATATATCATTAAGGAGTTTTTGGTAATTTTTTAAAAAGTAGGGAGCTTTCATAAATTAGTCAAACCTCAGGAGTGGTCAGTATAATTCGTCCATTATATTATTAAACAACACGTACATAATAATTAATTATCTCAATATTTTCTTGACATAATATGTTTACCCGTGCCCAATCAAAATTCTAAAAAGGGAGTAATTAGTTGTTCTTCGCAATTATATTAGTTAATTAGACATATTATTCTAATAAGTAAATAACAAATGAAAAAGAAAAGTGATGGAGTGATATATGAAATTAAAGGGATAGGGATAGTGATGAGATTGGGCATGATTGTTGCCTCACTTTGAGGGAAGCTAGCTAGCTTTCACTCACCACCAAATAGTAAGAAATCAGACAGAGCGAACCACTTTACAAACATATTTTCATCACAACATGCTACTGTCGGCGTAAAGATTTATCCCTTTGCCTTTAACTTCTATATTTGTACCTACAAACTGCAATGGGAGGTAACCTGTTTTCTCTGTCTAATTTGAAGAGAGAGAGAGAGAGAGAGAGAGAGAGAGAGTTTGGTTTTTGATTGATTTACATGAAGTGGCTGTCGAAACATCAATTGCACTGATGAAGAAAAAACACTACACGGCCCCACTAATCCTACATTTTCTTTCAGTCCAATTTGTGGGGAAAATAGTATTATTGATCTAATTTTCTTGAATTGCCTTAAGGCCAACCACTTAATTAGTTTATTTATTTGTTTCTTAAAGAAAAAGATATTGGGAGCAAGGAAACTTTTTCCTCAAGTGTACAAGTTTTTCAAGAATCTGAGGTTGTTCTTCAAATCACTCTTTCACCCATTGCCATCAACAATCTTCAAAAGACAAGAAAAGCATCCTATCCAAACTAATCCTTACTAATTTATTCTCTAGTGTGCCCCTTGATAATAACCTCAAGTACCTATATTAGGTCCCTTTTTCTTTTATCTTGTTTAGGTGCAACCCATATTAGGTCCCTACACAAGTCATTAGTTGTTTTCAAAATCATTAATATAAACCCCAAAATCAATTATGACTTTCTGAAAATTAATCACAATTTACACAATCATGTGCATATACGGGAACGCAATCCATAAAAATATATATTTTACTTTATTTTTTTCCTTTCAAAAAGGAAGAAAGTTGAATTTAGAATGACAAAATTTTGAGTCCAAATTAACTTATATGTTAAACATAGTATTATATAATTGAAATGAAATACACACACACACACACACACATATATATATATATATATATATCAGTGCAATCCCACACGCCGCTTCTATATTACTTGTGTGTATATATATAACCAACGTGGTTCTACACTTATGGGCATGATATGCATAAAGCACTAATTAACTTAATTTCATATATATATATAATTATAATTATAATAATGCATTGAAGTCCATTTAAGCCGGCATATAAAGAGGCATGCAAATTAAAGCACCGACTTGAGACATGTACCAACAATTTGAAGCCTCACTTTGCACCGAAAAGAAGGCGCCACATTTTGACCTTTAATTTTCTTTTTACGGAAAAGTTCAACATTAAGTAGATTAAGCCTTGACTTTGAGTTGCTTCATTCTTGGAATGCATTATCTTTTTTTCGTGCTTACACCTAAGCTTCTTTAAACACAAAACCCATTGGTTCTCTTCTTCCCATCAATAAGAAACCTACTTTTATGAGTGATCATTAATTAACTAATCCCATTATTCTTTATTCCCAATTAATGGTAATCTTTTGTTGCCTTTTGAGTAGTTATCCCAATATTTTCCCATTCCTTATGTACTTCTTCCGCTCCCTTTTATTTGCTGTTTAAGATTTTTGCACAGAGATTAAAGAATACAATTATAATCATAATTTTAGACTAAAATGACTTTCAAGAATTCTACTTTAATTAATGAGTTATTGAGAGTTTTTTTAGAAATTTATTAAAGATATGTATTAAAGCAAAAGCGTATATTAGGGAGAAAAAAATAATAATAAATGCATTATCGAAAGTTGAGACTGATAGATATTTTGGAATAAATTTTATTCGTTGAAGTGACAATTAAAAGGGAATTATTGGATGAAATAGTTTATCGTCATAAATGATGTGTAAAGTTTTGTATTTAATTTTCCCTTTAAATGGAACCGATTCAAATTTTATGTACTAATCAAATACGGATTAACTTGTTCCATCAATAGATACGAAGCCAAATGAGGGTTGGAAGGTCCTGTCATCCTCCTCAACTCTGTATAAAACTACCTTTCATACATATTTTCATCAAAATTTAAAATTTCGCCTCCCATTTAAATAATACAAGTATCTTTTTATATTCAATAAACAATGCCCCGATTTGATCGATGATCCAATGAAAATTCTTGATGAGCTAACCCTAAAGCTAAAAGGAGTGGTCTGCTTGTGGACATACAAATTAAACATCGGCAAATCATATTTATTTGAAATTAATGCTGTCAATTAAATCATTGGCAAATATGCCTGCAGACAAACTACAAATGGGCTGGCTGAGATTTCCATGCTTAAATCAAAAGATACGCAGATTTAGTCACAAAGTTGGAAAAATAATTATGATCGTTAAAGATTAATTCAACTCGCACTACTAAAGCTTCAACTTTTTCAAATAAATTAATTATTATATCCTATGCTATATATTTTATTTATAGTGACCGTACTTTTTTTTGGATAAAATACCGTTTCTGTTTCGAATGGGAGTTTGATAAAGACATCTCATGTAAATAATGGTATTGATAATAATGACAATATATACTTCCTACATCAAATAAGTTTCTCCTTTGTGAGTAGTCAATTCTTGCTAGCTATAATAAAGTGGTTATACATATATATACATACATATGTATGTGTGTGTGTGTGTGTGTGTGTGTGTGTGTGTGTGTGTATAATCGAAGCCATGTCTTGTTTTCGCAAATCATGAAAGTGACTGATAATGAAGACTCAACCACTGCTACGTACAAGCATTAGAATTTAATCCAACCAACTATTTTAGTACTATTTCATTTTTTATTTAAATATAGTAGGATTTATTTATTATGTATTTTTCAGGGTTTCACGTACCCCGAGCTAATCTAGTCATTTTATATTTACAAATCTATGTACATTCAAGTATGATTAAACAAATATTTTACAATGTTGAATTGAGACATTCAGAAACAAAATAGAGTAAATTAGATAAAACGATGCCTGCGATTTTTTTTTTCTTAAGAGAAAAATAAATCAATCAATCAATCAATCTGAAAATGTACAAATTCCGAATTGGGATAAATTAGCGACGGCTTAGTGAAACCCTATTAATATTCAATCAGCTTCTACAAACTTACGGCGCGGCTGGAGCCAGGCTAAGGTGTAGATCCAGCCCAAATGCATCATCACCACAGGGCCCATCATCAGCCTTGGAAAATCTACTCAACGAAGGCCCATCTAGCCTTCCACTGTGAGCCTTAAAGGGCTGTTGGGGCCCAACACTCGTCAGGCCCGAATCCCCTACACTGCTGGTGTACGATAGGTTCCCTACACCCCTGCCACTGGGGAACACGCAGCCGTGCGACACATGGAGGGGCGCCGTGGCGCGTGGGACGTAAACCCACGACGGGGACATGGCGGCCGCCGCCGCGGGGACGACGACTGAGCCGGCGGGGGATAGGAGGTGGGGCGGCGGGGCGAAGGCGGAGACCATCGGGTTTCGCATGTAGGAAACGGCGGCGTTTCGGCTGGCCTGCATTTGCGCCCGCTTGAGCTGTTGCCGCTCCTTCTTGTGGGCGTTTTGGTGGCCGCCGAGGGCTTGCGAGTTGGCGAACTCGCGGCAACAGTACTGGCACTCGTACTTCCGGCCGTCCGCCGCCCCGAACCCGCCCGGATCCGGCGACCCCGACGGCGGAGATTTGGTTGAGCCCACCTCTTCCTGATAATCCTCGGTGGTGGTCATGTTGAAACCGAAGAGTTTTAAGCGCCGGTTGGTTGTGCTGCTGCTGTTGTTGCATGGTTTGTTTTGGTAGCCGAGCTCCGCCATGCTATACATACAACTGTACAGATATATGTGTGTCTGTTCGTGTGTTTTGTGTGGGTGAGTGAGACTTTAGGAGGAGATCAGAAAGTATGGAGATATCGAAAGTGAGTCAGAAAGAGAAAGCGATTGGGGGTGTGTGTGTTTTTTCAGATACCAGCTGCATGTGCGGGGGGTTATTTATACAAGTTTATGAGGGTTTAAAATTTATATATATGGTCTGTGTGTGTGTGTGTGTGTGTGTGTGTGTGTGTGTGTGAGAGAGAGAGAGAGAGAGAGAGAGAGAGATGGTTGCGGACATCCCAAGGAGAAGAAAGTAATAAGTGAGAAATTGGGAACACGACCCAAGAAAACACTTAGGGACCCAATGGATTGCACTTGTCTTTAGGTCATCATCATACTTCATTTTTCTCCAAGTTTTTTCACCATATGCGCTGACTGAGTTACCAAATTGCCCTTGTTGCAAAGATTAATTTTTTTAATCTGTTATTACCTGGCAATGCATGAATTTGTGAAGGGCAAGTGTCAAACTGTCAATTTAATTAATTGTTTGGTGTTTTGTTGGTATAGTCATGAGTGGAGATTGGAGTGAAATAAGTGAATGCTTGTAGGGTAATTGAACTATGCAAATGATCATTTGAGTTTTGAGTAAGAAATTTCTTGCTAATTTGCTAGTGAAGCTCTCTCTTCTTCTTTTCTTATTACCAAGCATATATAAATGAACATACATATTCACTCCATCAAATGACATGTAATCATCATATATAATTTGCATCAAATAGGTACTTGTCATGATTCAAAGTCCAAGAAAAACCATTAGGATAATGGGTTAATTAAAATACAAGATTTGGTAATCCACAAGATTTCAAAAGTAGCTAAAGAGTACGTATGTGTATATATATATACCATTTAATTTGTCAACAAATCATTTTCACCTATAGTGTAGTTTTGATTAGGAGAGTTACTGTGTCTGATATATATATATAGCGTTATAAAGTAAAATACTGATATTAATATGATACACGACTCATAATTATACTTAATTAAATAATACCAAAATGTGGGTGGAACCTCGTGAACCAAACTTTGGTTAAATTTGTAGGTATTTACCTAACTTTTACTTGATGCCATATCCTTTTCCTTGACTTTTCATGCAGAAAAATGGTGAAGTAAACCTACATGACCTTTCCCATTCAATTTCTTGTCCTACACCAATTATTATTATCACAAGATTTGTTGATAATCAACCGGGCTAACATGCATTTATTAATAGTTGCTGCACCATCGGTTCGGATCTTCTGTTACATAATTGTGTTACATCTTCTGTTATACTCATCAATACACGCCACGTGTATTGGTGAGCGGTCGAGATAAGAAAAGAGAATCTTTATATTTTTTTCCATATCATCAGTTTTTCTCTTTCCTTATCTCGACCACTCATCAATACACGTAAGGTGTATTGATGAGTGTAACAGGAGATGTAACACAATTATGTAACAGAAGATCCGAACCGGTCGGTTCGGATCTTCTGTTACATAATTGTGTTACATCTCCTGTTACACTCATCAATACACCTTACGTGTATTGGTGAGCGGTCGAAATAAGGAAAGAGAATCTTTATATTTTTTTCCATATCATCAGTTTTTCTCTTTCCTTATCTCGACCACTCACCAATACACGTAAGGTGTATTGATGAGTGTAACATGAGATGTAACACAATTATGTAACAGAAGATCCGAACCGATGGTGCAGCATAAGCTCATATTTTATATATTTTTATTGATTTTCAATCTCTTAAAAATATTAAAAGTATTTTTTTTATAAAAACCTATATTCACCCCTAAAGTTTAAAATATTCTAACTTTATCCTTGATTTTATATTTCTAAACTTTCCGACATATATATTCCAGACTTCTTTTGACTCTTAGGGGTAAAAGAATGGATCAAATTCTCTCTCGCATTTTTTGTATTTCATTATCTAAATTATGTATTTCAACCATCCAAAAAAAGAAATACACAGTAAATTATGGGTTCAATTTTAATGAAGTGGAATATGTGATTTGATTGCCCGAGACTTATTTTTATTGCAAAGTCTGCCAATTAGAACCAGAACTGTTTCTGGATCGGGATTCAACAATGTTAAACAACTGTACCCCAGAAAGCTAACGTGTTCCCCAAAATGATAAGATTAACACTTTCCCACTGAGAAATTAAATAAAATTCTGGCATCCATATATATATATATATATTATATATATACAGAGAGAGAGAGAGAGAGGTACAAAATGAGACCTGAGTAACTCAAGTAGTTGTTGATTGCGGAAGATAGTAAGCATTTCCAATAAGAGGTTGACAGGCTTTGAGAACAACCAGAACTAATTAATTATATATGCCCACAAAAAATTCAGTGTAGCTTTGTGGCAGCTTTTTAGTTTGTACAAGTAGCTTGTACAGTTGTACATAAATATATTTGAGATATATGTACATATATGTAGAGTGGAACGAGCCCCGATGAGGTATCGTGAAGCCCATTTCTCTGTTAAGTGACTGGCACTTGACATTCACTTCATCTGCCTCATCTGATAATTACTCCTTTGTCTTTCCCAATATACATTCTTCTAATACTTTAATGTTTGTACATGCCTACTAATGTATGCCAGGACCAAGAATGTTTTATAAATTAATTAACCACGATATTTTTGTGAGTATATACATGCATGTATGTGGCTTTGTAGATGCTTACATTCGTTATAATGCATTGGATAACTGAATAAATTATATTGTATCCATTTAAATATAATCTTTTTTATAAAATCATCCAATCAAATTTCTTATATCACGATTGAACACATATAACTCGCTTAATCACTAGATACGTTGTGTCGAGTGTAACATCAAAATACATTAGATATATATATATGTATATGTATGTATGATTCCGATCAATATAGAGTTTTAAACAAATGGTAAATGATGAAAACTTTTAAGTATAGTGACAATTATGTTGCCGTAAAAGGACATGAATAACGATAGTTTGAACTTAGTGATGTTGCAATATTACTTCGAGTAAGAGGGTATTTTTGAGAAATAAAAATTTTCATTTTATGAGATAGAGTTTGGATTTTGAACGTCATAAAAAATAGGAGTCATTAATTGGTATAAAAATTATAGTGTAAACTATATCTACACTCTTCGAGGTATAATGCAATTATAAATTAGTCCATAAGTTATTTTAAGAAAAATTACAAATATCCCCTTGGAGTATATATATATATATATATATATATATATCAACTTAACAAAATCCATCATTTATCAAGGCAAAATATAATTACAAGTTGCATTTTTGGTAGGGTTTTCAGATATATGGAATTCGCTCTACCTTGACAAATTGAAAATGCATAAACTATATATGAAGTTAATTCCAGACAAAATAGTGGTGGTATTGAATTATAGATGATGATGCTCGGTTATGCTTATGGTTGTATAAAGTGATCGAAATAACTTTGTGAAAGTTAGTGTAATAACGAAATTGATCGAATGAGATTTTGTCAGGATCAACAAGATGCATCTCATAGTAGTCAAGTTGACTACTATGACTGCAGGATAGTTAATGTTTGAACATCTCTATTAATGTTTATAAAAAGATTCTAAATCTCGAAAGATAGTTATAATTTTTAAAATAGGAGGAACTAATTTATAATTATGCTATACTTCAAGAGATGTGAATGTAATTTAATCCAAAATTATTTATGTTTGTGTGTATTATCAATTATGTATATGTATGATAAATTTGTGTGATACCATTGAATAAAAAAACAAGAATGTATGCAAAAATTTTACCCTTGCATTTTTAATGTTAGCATTTTGCTTATCATAAAGAGCCGACAGAAACCACCTCAATTCTCCAGCAAAATCCACAAAAGTAAAAACAACAACGCACGCATCATGACTTGTGAGAGACATGTCTCGCTCATGAAATAGATAATATATACTTACAGAAATTACAGTACGATCTAACGTAATTTAATTAAGATATATCTTGCACCGTCGGCTAGCCTTAGCATGGCCCACGTGTCAGCATCATATTACCCCTGCATATCTCAACACATTAATTATACCAACATGCATAGCTTAATTCTTCAACATAGGCATGTATATCTCCTTATTAATTACAAATTAATCTTAATTTGTACTACTCGTGGGTGGTTCAAAACTAAAGACCCCATTTATGCATATCAATGGTCACAAATAAATACGTACATATACATACACTAAAGATTTAGATATTTTTCCTTTAAAAGTAATAATAAAACTGCAATCTTATTCTCTACAATTAAAATTTTGATATCATGCATATATATGTATTGGAGTATTAATGCGGGTGCGTATGCCAAGAAGGGCAGGTCTGTAATTTTACAATTCAAGCATATACGTAAATGCTAAGTAAGATACATGCACACAGAATATGTATTTTTAAAAATAGTTAACTTGGAAGGGCTTGAATGTTGATCAGGTGCTGCAACTTAGATGGGGGAGCCCACCATAACATTGCGTGGTGATGATGAATTATTGTTTAGGATGTTTGCGTGATTGACGTTGAAATCTACATTGTTTAAGCTATGCTTTCCATAGGAAAGATCTACCAGAATCTTACTAACTACATCATGAGAGAGAGACTCCAGATAAAGAAAACTAGAGAGAGAAAGAGACATGTCGCGCATAATTAAAAAGAAAAAAAAAAGCTTAGTATATGAAGAAAGAGTGTTATTACTTTTTGTACTATACAGTTGAAACTAATTTATTTATTTATTTATTTACAGTTATATATATAGATGTATGTATAGATACAACATTGAAGGGATCGATTTTATCATATAAGATCTTTTATTTTAAATTGGTGTTTTATTATTTATTTTATAATTTATATTTATATTATGTATATAAAATTATTTGTTTAATTATACACGACATGAGATTTTTACATTAATCATATATCTGTGTATTAGAATAAGAGATGTAATGCGATTTGAATTGTGGGATTTTGTATGCGATCTAATTATATATACACCGTCTAATTAACTTGGCCGGTCAATTAAGTTATCATTTAATTTTTCTTGTACAATTATGAGGACTTGATCTCCCATGTATGATTTGATTTAGTGGTAAAGTTTCTACTCTTTTTGGCCGTTGGATTCCTAGCTATGATCAATAGTTTATTACCCTATCATATATATATATATATGTATGTATATGTTTATAATTGGTTGATATGTATTATGCTAATTAAAGTCAATCTTTTTATATGAAAATCCGAAATGGTTTTCCTTAATGATGATGATTATTGTGGAAAAAGCCGACTTGACCAATCAAATTGGTTTTCGGTGTTGTAGGGAGTGTTTGGTACTGGACCTGCCTTTAAATTTCAAAAAGCCAAAACTCTTCTTACAAGATCTATTGGAGTACTGATTATAATACGCCTTTTAAAACTAAAATTCAAGACCCTTTAGTTTATTCTAAAGTAATTTTTTTAGAAAACGTGTCGAATTGAGATACCATAAATTGTCACTATAAATGAATATTGTGACCATTTTTATTTTGAAACAATGAGTTTATGTGCCCAAAAAACTTCTTGTGATAGTTCATAACGTTTTCAAAATACTTTTTACTATATAATTTTTTTTTTTTAATAAAAACTACTTATAGTGACCCTTTTTTGTGGGATTACTTCAACTACTAAACTATTGACATAATTTTTAAAAAGTGTCACATGAATGTGTCTGATTAGAGTTTTCTTTTCTTTTCTTCTTCTTCTTCTTCTTCTTCTTCTTCTTTTTGTTGATAGTGTGTTAATTGTTTCAGCTATTGTAATTTCAACCATATTAATTGCATGCATGATCTTGAACACACACACACACACACACACAAATTCAAAATTTACAAGTACACAAATTAAAAAAACACCATGCTATATATATTTATATATATTTTTTTATATTTGGCTAACTAGCTAAGCTTAACCTAAAGTCCCATCTCAAAGTCCAAGAAAGAGAAGAGATTGAACCTATTTTTGCAGTATTCATGTACCATATTTAGTGGGACCAAGCTATTTGTTGGATATTTGAGCTCCTAATGGCAATAGATTTAGGAATCAATAGATAGAATTATTGAAAAATCTTCTAAAACCCTATCTGCATTCATTTGGCTTTCACAAAACATCAACATAATGATTATTGATTAGTGACCCTATCACTTTTTGTAGGTGGGGGCTCAAGAAGTTGGTTTGACATTACAAGCATAATGCAATATTGAAGTAACGCTCTCAATTTAATCTAAAAGTATTGTAGTTGTATAATCAAGTTTGGAAGTTTTGTTTGTAACAAAGTTGTTTAGACTCGCAAGAAGTGGCTAACTCAAAAAACTTTGTACACATCAATCTTCAAACCTTGCTCGATCAAATTGCGTATAGTTTCCTTGTTTGTTAATCAACATTCACAACTTAATTTTAGAGACAAACGTTTCTATATACATTAAGACGTGTTAAACTTGATAGTTAGAAGCGTTTGTGATGAAAAGTAGATAAAATTTGAAAGAAAGAAACAAAGAAAATTGAGATAGAGAAGTAATGTGTTTGGGTGAGTTTATAAATAACTTCTTGAAAAATATTTGGCAAAACTTTTACAAGCTTATATATGATATTATAGATATATTTGATAATGAATTTCACACATAAAATGTGTAATGCCTTAAGTGGATGGACCCTATATTTTGACATTTCGTAATTATGTTTGTTTTGGTACGATAGTTTTCTTAATTTAAATTCTTTAAGAAAGTGCATGTTTGATTTATATGTATAACATGGTATTAAGGACGATACAAAAATTCGATTTTGCCCCCCATGGAATGCTATTTTTTAGTAATTTCACATATCAATTTTGGGGATAAGATGGACAATATACAAGAGCCAATTGAAATACATAATTTGAAATGCCAAAAACTCACTTCCTAGGTGAGATTATTATACCGTTTCCTAATGCAAGATTAATTGCAATTGATAGGCTCATAAGAAATTCGAAGAGAAATCAAATCGCCTAAAGATATATTTCAGGGGGTCCAAATACTTTATAAGCATGTATCAAAGATGTCCAATATTTAATCATGACAAGATGTCGAAAAAACAGTCCTAATTAGCTTGTTCTTAAAATTTGATCACCCTCGTTTTCTTGTTAAAACACATAAGGAATAAGGATAGTGGATGAACTAACCTAAAGCTAGCTTATAGCCATTTTCGTTTTTGCATGTATATATGCAATTAATTACTTCGTGTGTTGTATAATACAAAGCAACTCTCGATCGGCCCAACCAAAATTCTATTGACATTTTATATAGAGTAATTAATGGTATACTTAAGACAAAATTTGTCAGAGGAGCTACATAAATAGTTGAGATTAGTGTCAAAAGAAGCACATGGCCGTTCCATTTTAGTAGGGAAATGCATGTGATTGCTCACACAATTGGTCTCTCGCGAATTCAAATAATAAAATTATTATTTTTATTTATTTTGTCAAAAATACAACTCGAAACTAAAATTTCTACATTAGCTCTTACTTCTGAAAATGACACTGTAAAAAAGTGTCCAGGTTTGTGACAAATAGATTTCATCACAAATATCTTGTATTTGAATTAAATTTTGTGATGGGTTTTGTTAAAATAAAACCAAATCAATAATCAATAATAAAGTATTTATGTTGAGAATCTAGCTCAACAATCACATACATAATCAATATATAAATGGGAAAGAAAAGAAAGTTAATATAAGAATTTAATGTGGTTCGGCCAGAGGTGCCTATGCCAACAAACAAGATAGGGGAAAAATGCCACTTTATGAAAAACACGTGTGTATAGTCTGATTCATTCCACAACTCAAAGTCTCTAGATATTTTCATTTTAATGTAACTTAGAAAGTGGGCTGAAAATAAAATTTCATTTCGGATCTCGCCTCAAACACTGCACTACCAACACAAATTTCAATCAAGAGTTCATCTCGGAGCACATCGTGTGCTCTTTAGGTTGAGTCTTAATTTGAATTCACCAAAATTCAAGCCAAATCAACAATTTTAATAGATCTAGGGTATAAAAATTTCATGGTGAAAACTTATATTTTATGATGGATTTTAATAAATTTGTAACGAATTATTTCCAAACCAATGCACATTGGCCATGTGGGATTGTGGGTAACATATGTGTGTGTTTTTGATTGATTTCGAGTATTGAGGCCACAAGCACAAAACCCTCTCTCTCCCTCCTACATTTGTGGTTTTAGAACTTGATATAGAGTGTTTTCACTTGTCCAATCAACTTACTTTTCTCAAGCTTGTTGATTAATCTACCAGTGCTGTACTTAATTAATAAATTAACAAGGGGGCTTTCCTTGTTGTTAATGGTTTCCACCACCGAATATAAAATGCTTTTAAGAACCTTAATCATGCTTTCTTAGTGTGTTGATTGAATTGATGCCAGATAATTATCATTTGAGATTGCCCGAATCGCGATGCGGGCCCACCGAAATGTGTTTATCAAGATTCAAGACAAATTTTAAGCCAATAAGAGAGGTTATTAAATCAATTATATACACAAGATTATTTCAGACATGATCTCCATCATTACATAACACAAAACCCCATTAACTTTCTAATCACCTTTGTTCCCCTTTTACAGCCATGACTTTGGAAGCATCCAAAAAGCATAAACAAAAGATGACAAGCCTCTAATAATATTAATTACAAGATATAGAAATAACAATATAAACGATATTATCAATAATTGTATTAAATGATAATATCTTCTATTTTATTTTGTCATTAATTAATTTGTTTTAGTGACAACAACTTTTATATTATCACAATATCATTAAATGGTGATAAGAATTAATATTTTAGTTGTTACTATTAATAATCAGTAACAAAAAAAAAATTGTTATTTGTATTTTGTAACAAGATTCCATTATCACTAAATTGCCACATGTGCGTGTCACTACTTATCATTTTTATACTATGTTGTCACCTTTTTACATTATATTGTCGCTATTGATATTGTGCAAATTATATTTTGTGATAATATAATTTTGTTATCACTAAATGCATACACAAGATTATCGTCACTTGTTATATATTACCACTAATTTACTCATTTTTTTGTAGTGTCTGTCGGTTGGATCAAAATTAATTACATAAAGAACGTAA
Source organism: Petrea volubilis (assembly GCA_026212405.1). Taxonomy (NCBI): domain Eukaryota; kingdom Viridiplantae; phylum Streptophyta; class Magnoliopsida; order Lamiales; family Verbenaceae; genus Petrea; species Petrea volubilis. The sequence goes on along the minus strand of CM047882.1, from coordinate 6,059,401 downwards.
TGTACTTATTATATGATCTGTATATAATTACAAAAGAAAGCGATCAATTACATGATAAGTATAATATTATTTATTATATAATTGATTAGGTATATATATATCCTATTCAAACACAACTTCAACAATAATTTCTTTTTTTGACTTAATTAGTTACCAAGTTGCGATCCCCTTTTTGGGATATATTCAAAGCATAATTAAGTAATCCAAGGTACGTGGTGGTGGCTCAAATAAGTCTCTCCATGTATTCCAAGTGATGCTACCTACTTCTAATTTTAATACCCCCAAAAAAAAAAGGTTATAGGTTTGGTGGAGTTAGCTTTAAGTCATGTGAAGTGACTATATTTTTTGTAGTTAAATACACATGTCAATAATTAAACAATTAAGTACTTAATTACCTGAAGCCTAAGTCTAGATCGATTACAGTCTATAATATCTACTATTTTTTTAATATGTCTTTGATAATGAACTCCATTTGGGGCTTAATTAATTTTGAGATTAAAATAAGCTTTAATAGAAAGTCCCGTGAATTGAGATATTTGAATTGGTCAAACAATAAGACAATTAAATGTGCTTTGGGTTGCCGATAAAGCGGACATTTAGACGGCAACATAAACACCACATAACATGTTAATTGCAAAGACATTAGTCGGGAGACACATGCACATGTCATGAGATTAATTAAAATAAAAATAAATTAAATTATGCTAATTGGGCAGTTTAAATGGGGGGTTTTTATAACTAAGAAATATTATCATCAATTCATTTTGGCCAAGTGGGCAGTCACTTCTCAGCACTATAATTCAAAAGTCCCACTTTATCTGCCACGTGTGTATGGTGGTACACATCAGCATATGTATAATTTGATATCAAGAAATACTCTCGTGAAATATATAATAATATTTCGTGTGGGTTTCTATGTGAAGCTTATTAACTTTTGTATTTTGTAAGTGAAAATTAAAGGCTTATACCATGACATGCCGTGGATTGGATATATATATATATACATATATATATATATATATATAAACTATAGAAACTATAAAAGACAAATGATAAGTTAACAAATACACTTTATGAGTACGTAAAAATAATGTTTGAAGATGCAACTAATCAATTAATTAATCAGCTGATTCTCAAACCGTACTTTAGGCAAAGTAAAGAATCTAATCAATCAATAAATAAACTAATTGTTGAGCTCAAATACGTACATGCAAACATTATATTTATATATGTATACACACACATATATATATATATATATGTATGTGTGTGTGTAACATATATAAATGTGTGTGTGTGTGTAGGACTTGCTTATGAGAAAGAGAACAATCTTTTTCTAAGTTTGCATTATAATGAGGTTTTTATTTAAGAAAGATCCCTTAGATAAACAATCTCATTCACGTTTTTGGGCCATGGAAGAATGCAAGTGGGATGCAATTTGTCTCAACATAAATAAATAAACAACAAAAAGCATAAAAGTTCAACTAAGGTCAAGACAACATGTTTCCCAACAAAAGAATATTAATGTAGTTTGAAATGAAATTGTTGTTTTCTACATTAGGTCACCTCTGTAATACTATAAAAACTTAACAATGCATGTACAAGTAGTCCAAGAACAGATAACCTAAGATGGCGGTTTTGTGGTCTATTTTGTATAACCCATGTTCGCAATTAAGTTATGAGTAGGTCTGCTGTCAATATGCCTCTATCTGTGGGCAGTCTTGATGATATAATAATAGATGGGAACACGAAACTGACAATCAATCCACCTATGCTGTTAACGGATTAAAGAAGTCTGTGACATTCGGCCCCTCAATTGTCCTATATAGTCGTCCGGAGAAAATTCTAGCTCAAATTCGATTCATTAAACCTAATCAATGATATATCAAGTGTTAATATATTTACCATGTGAATTATTAATTCATCAATTTCCATTATATATCAGTTTTGAATCTTATCACGAGTTCACAACTTGTAGTTAATACTTAGGAAACGTCAAATTAAATTGGTGATTCACCAACAAGTGTCAAAAATAACCACCGGATTTGTAACCCAATTCGAACTTAGCACTATTAAGATCCAGGGTTTGAACCCCCCTTTCCTCCCTTCCTTCTCTCTTGGCTAAGTCTGCATGTGCATGTATATGGTTCCTATTTACATTTATAGGGTATCTTAAGTGGATTATATATGAAAAGAGTAAAAAAAAAAACATTGTCCAAAATAATTAGCTCTATCGATCTAGCAAGCACGTTTTTGGGACAATAAATAAACGGTCACAGTTAGGCTTTCTTGAAAGTAATGGCTACATATGGCATAAAAAATGCAAAATAAATAAGGTTTCACTGTTTGTTGTTCTAGAAAAAAAATGAGGCCTCCATTTATAGCCAAAAGATTCCCTTTTCCGAGAGGTAGAGTAGAGCATTATTTTCCTGATACAGTAGAACAACAATGTAATTCAACATTTCGTAAGATATACGTGCCGATCTCCAAAATGTAGATGAACAAAAAATTCAGTGAATGAACAAGTTGATTTCAATTCTCTTAACTTTTTCTAAAGTGGTTATGTCATTGCTTTGCTTATTTATATAGAACAGTCACGTGAGCTAAATCATCGCCTTGGGTTACTACAGTAAAACATTTAATGAACTTAAGCTAAAAAAATAATAATAATATTTAGACACCCTTGGAGTTACAAACCAAAATTATTGTTACAACAAAATCAGAACAAATTCTAATCGATTCCTTCTACTGTTCTACGAACTATTTCAACTTGGACCTCAGACGTCAAAAGCTCCAAGAATAGAGATCTAATCACACAAACCTCTACATTTTTCAAGATTTTACAGCAAATAATATCACAAACCATAAGGAACAGCCCCATCGAATTCCCTGTAATATCGACCCGCATAATAAGAGGTGACCCTTGTATAGACAGCAAACTAGCACGCAGAAAAGCACGCACTCAAACCTCAGAAGCAGCATTGTCCTAAAAACCATGCGTCATTTTTTATCGGATCCTTTGAGGTTAAGATTGAACCATCTCTTCTTTGAAGACTTATCCTTTGAGTCTGAACCGCCTTCCTCCCCTGGACTCTCAGATTTATAATCTTCACCGGGGATTTTGCTGCTACTTCCGTTGCTGAAATGTCCACTCCCACTTGGAAAAGCAAGGGACCTTGCAACAGTGAAAGAAGAGTGGATGCTATCTCGCTGTTTTAGCAGCTCATCAACCTGTACAAGCATATAGGACGTATGATGTGAATAAGATTACGTTGATATTTTTCATGATCGTATCAAGCCACTGCCTAAAAGTTGCTCAGCTCGTTATCAATAGCTTAAGGTCGAAGGCAGAGCTACTTAGAAATACTGGACTCAAAATCATTCTCAAAAGATGTAGCTGCTTGTGACATAGGTTGGTAACAGTGGGCTCTAGTAATCAAGTACAGAAAAGATGGCTACAAACTACTTTAATATAAGACGAAACTAGAGTCTGACGCAAAATACATCAGCAAAAGGATGGTGAAAAAAAAAAAGAAAAAGAAAAGGAGGAAGATCAGAAAAATAATTTGGAAATCGGCTCACAAAAGTGAGTCCAGAATGCATTCTCAAGATTTACAAACACAGAGAGGATACTACTGTTTCACTGCCATTTCTTCTATAATCGTAGTTTCCACACTAAAGTAAGAAATAGCAGCAGCTCGATAAAAGGAGTATAAGCTTCCAATCTGAAAAATGCATCAATGCAGGGATATTCTAATAACAAAAACAAAATATGAGGCTTCTTGGGATGCAAACTTACAGACTGCTTTTCTTGACTATATCTATTGGTGACTTCTTGGAATTGTGCCAATGCCTGAAAATAAAGGCGGAGATTGCTTAGAAGGAACATATCTGCAACTCACTATACAATAAAAAATAATCAGGGCGGCATAGGGAAGAATACCTTTCTATATTCTGTCTCAAATTGACGTAGTTCATTTCTCTTCCTCAGAATCTGAGCTTCGATATCTTTAAGCTTGTGAGTAGTATCCTCATATGACTTTGCACAAAGAGCCTCAATCATATAACTAGCAGGTTTAAAGAAGTTATCTCCTGAAGGAATCACACCAAACATCAGTCTCTAAAGTGTTCATAGCTGCTTTTGTGCAATCATTAGGTTTCAGATGTATATGCCATGAACTCAAATAATAAGCATTTCATAAGTGGTTCCAACCATAAACAGCGAATATGTGAGTGCCAGCTTTTAGTTCTGAGACCTCACAAGGCTGAAGGCCTTCCAGTCTTTTGAAGAAAGCAGCTTCTGGGTCCTTAGCCATCGCCAACTACACCACCAAAGTCGTACATTTATGAGGAAAAAAAAAAGAGATCAACAAGCAGTAAGCCTCTCCTGGTAAAAGAAAAGGAGAAGTTACACACCGCATTTACAGTTGAATCCATTCTGTACACCTGAAAATGCAAAAAGTACATTCCTACTGATGTAACCTTGCCCGTCTTCTCACTGTCTTCCTGCATGTATTTGACAGCAGTACAAGTTTTTTGCAAAACAAGGCAAGTTCTCAATCATACCATGTAGAATTCATTTGAATATTTTCATATGAAGATTTTAGTGGGTAACTATAAGAGTAAAATAACAGACAAATTGTGTGTAGGCATGAGCCACTCGAAAAAAGGGACAGAAAACCCATTACAGCAGTTAGCCATTGCCTAATTTATAGTCCTACAGTTAGGGTACATAGGTTGATGTAGAATAAGTTCATTTTCCCTCTAATGTGTCTCAGACAAAGATCTCTATTAAGCAACCAGAAATTATAAACTGATATTATGAGATTATTGTGTTTACATGGGCCATGGAGGGTAAGAAGTTGCAAATAACAAAGTGACAGGGTTTCCAATGCATCAGTATGGTGGACAAAGTTTGGTAAACAGCTCTAAGGATCTAATTACAAAGGGAGCATCTAGCGCCACCCACACGTGTGCTTGTGCCATAGAATAGATTGAAGCTACATGTGGAGTTTTGCTGTGGAAGACAGTTGGCAGAAGTGAAGGCTTATACTTGTCATTCCCAACATTATTCCCGTCACAAGCATAGTTAGGTAGCTCATGCTAATAGATGAGGTTTAGAAAAATTATAAAAAAATGTATTTCAAGCTGCATATAAGAACACTATCAAGATAAAGATATCAAAAGATAGGAAACTTAAATCATAAATTAAATTACCTGCAATGCCAGACCATATCCCCCATTTGCATCTTGTTCAAAGTACAAGAGCTGAAATCACATACAACAATTAGTGAACTCATGCTTGCATGTCTGTGCACGTCAAATGGACAAAAAAAAAATAAAGAAAAGTTATCCATTCTTTTTCTTTCCTTCTTTTAATTGGGTAAGCAAAAGATATAGTTAAATAAAATTTTGCAACCATTTATAGTTCAACATTGAAATTTAAAATATGGCCTTTCATAAAAGGGGGTGAAAGAAGGGAATCCCGGTAGCATGGTCCACTGAAGCCCAAGGGAAATGTTTTTTCAACAGAACTAAGAAGCATTTTCTTCATGAAGATAGAATAAAAGATTTTAAATGAAAGGCAACATAAATACACACCTTAAATTTGCTTTGTGCAGCTGAGGTAACTCTTACTACTATACCCGACTCTGCTTGTTCCTCACTGATAGTTACACCAAAGAAGTGAGCAGATTGCTTTTCTACCTGTTTCCAGGTTAAAAAATAAATAAAGTTAAGATCAAAGCAAAGTAATTAAGTGAAACAAGAGCATGAAAGTGATTAAGCTTTCTTATCCCAACAAAGCTATACATACCTTTCCACTAACTGAAGTTCCAATTGGAAGAGGTCTAACAGTGACGGTTCCATTTAAAGCCTCTTCAAGTACATTAGCAGAAATTGTAGTCTTGATTGGCACACCCAATTTGCTATCCAAATAAAAATAAATAATGAAGTTACACATTAACCACAATACGGCAAGATCCAACTTTTGAAAGAACAAAACCTGAATAATGCCGCAAACATCGTGTTGACAGTTCCAAGATTTGACAAATCAATCTCCATATCCATTCCTTCAGCATCAAGGGCCTATCATCATTAATCACAGGTATCAAAACAATTAAAACTTACCTCGTGTTTATTACTGAAAAGAGAAAGATAATTCCCAACAATAACAAGACACAAGAGAAGAGCCCAAATCTGTATAAATATCTTGTCTTTTACTAGCATCAATGGTACAAATATGCATACATGGTTTTCAAAACGAGAAAAGGAAAATGTTGAGCACATATCTTTCTGTGATTGTGTGGAAAGGCAAAACTTTACACAACCAAACAATACATCAGATCCTTAAACCAAAAGTTATGGGCACAAAATTCAGAGAAAACAACCCACCTACTCCCACAAAGATGTTTAATATAGACTATCTGCAAGAATAAAAATTTCAAGGTCCATGTACTTTTTTTCTTATTTATTTTGGTTGTTTATCTTTGTGGTGATGCTTTCGGGGCTGGGATGGGGATTGCATTGCTTTGTACATACAGATGGACTTTCTCCAATTGCTCATCTCTTAAAAACTTGCAGAAATATGTTAGTCAACATAACAAAAGTATCCTCCTTGCAACAGGCACATCATGTCACAACTTTTCAGCAGTAACAGTAAGTCAGCCACCTAGGCAACATGCAAATAAATGCACCAATATCGAAAAATTTGAGAATTATCATACAATTGATGCCAGATATTTTACAGGAGAGCTGGGGCAAGAGAAAGGAAAGAAGAAGGTGTTTCAATAGGCATCAATCGACAATTAGCCCTAAGACAAGAGAATCAACCCATGGACAACTTTCTATTTCAGCAACATAGATTATTAATAGGTTTTTATTGGCATATTTCATACTAATAAAAGGTTAGGCTGGAAAATTTGAAATGACTAGAACTAATTTGGTTCCATGATTTTCCAATTTAGTAAGCTAAGAAGAGACTATTGTTGCTCCAAATATTGAATAAGAGAAAGTATTAGAAACTCAAGGCACATATCATAACTCCTGAAGATAACAGAATTGGATATTACTAGTAGCATTTCGATGAAGACTTAACAAAGCAAACCAGGCCAACCTAAGAACGATGCCTGTCACATTGTTTTTTAATGGAAAGTGCATCACCTCTTAGGTTGGCATCTTCGCTATTACAGCGATTGAGCAATAACTTTGTAACACCTTATAAGGTATTAGTTATTAGAATCATTACTAAGGTTACCAGTCAGATGATTAACCATGTTGTAAGGATAGACGAATCATGAAATCTTAAATAGCAGCATTATTATGTACCGACACCACAGCCATTATTATCACATTGCTCTTTCCCCCCACAACCATGTAATATGTTCGGTCACACATCTTTATGAATGAATCAAATGACAGAAATATTCTGTTTTGAGATAAATAGAAAGGTACCCTTTCAAATAAGGCTGACAGGTTTAATGCAGCCCTACAAAATGATTACCCAGCAACAAGATAGCGAACTTCTAGAATATATTTTCCATGCCCCCGTTTTAAGTTAATAGTTTACAAGCAAAAGGAACTTTAGCAGCTGTCCTTTCCATCTAAAGCATTGCAAAGCAAACTGTGGGAACAAAGAGGACAGTACAGCACCTCAAATCCTGAATTATCATATTGCCTCCTCTTCTCTGGATCAGATAAAATGCTATATGAATATGCAACCTCCTTGAAAAGTTCTGAAGCTTCAGGATTGTTCGCATTCTTGTCCGGATGGTACCTGTAGATTGATAGGATTCTTACTTAACCAGTCCCAAGAAACTTTTCAAACATCAAGTCTGCTATTGTTGTTGGGGCAAGCGGATGGGGTTGCAAAAATGTGTGCAAAGATTGTTTCTTGACAAGCGACCTCAAGTCATAAATGTTGTCAAAATAGTGGCATAAATTTGTGAAATCAATTTCTCATTCTTGAAGCCTGTCTTTTTCTTGCATTATCATTGGTCTTTTGAGTCCAGAATCATACACTTAATACCCCAAATTTGCAAGAAGACACTCTTTATTACCTAGAACAAACCCACATCTCTTGTTTTCCCATCGCTTTCCAGATAATATAAGCGCAATCCATCAGTAGCCCATTCGGAGTTCTATTATAATAAGTAAATTGACAAAACGGGACAAATGTCTTAAAAGGAAACATAATTAGGCCTTTCTTGTAGAATCAAAATGTTACTATCATGAGCTGAATTAATATAGAAAATCTAATTATAAATAGAAGTCCCTCATAATCACGGTATTAAGAACAAGACTAAGCAAGATCAAATCCATCTCATTCTCCACAATATCACACCAACAAATCTCAAGGACTAAAATCAGAAATCTCCAATTGAACTACAGAAGGAGTGACTTTTTAATACCCATAGTTTCACTGAAAAAACTTGAGCATCAATTCCACCCCCCAATTACCCCAGACGCAAACGTAACGAGACCAAAAATGTGAAAAATAAGATAATTAGACCCCTAAAACAGACCATAAAGTGAACAAAAAAATAAATCCTGTTTATATGACAAATGCAAATCTCGTGTAAGAAAGAAAAGGGGAAAAAAAAAAGGGGGAAGAGACGTACTTGAGAGCAAGCTTTCTATAAGCAGTCTTAATTTCTTGATCAGAAGAATCCCTAGACACACAAAGCACCTCATACGGGTCTCGCCGCAATGCTGGCGCTGAAGACCCCTCCATTTTCGAACCCGCCATTATCCCTCTCCAAATTCTCCTGTTCTTTACCCTATAGTCCTTCCCTCCTTTATAATTATCTTTTTCCTTTCTTTTTTTTTTTTTTTTTGTCCTTTTGAACCCTCAAAAAATTAAACCTTTTGTCTTTCAGCTGCAAGTATCGCGTACAAATAGTCCCCTTGTCTGCAAATCTGCAAGCAAGGTGCAATTTAAACAAACAAATTCCAAAATCTTGCGAACAAACGAGCTAAGAATAGGGGCGAAACCCAATGCAATGCCTTGGATCGCTTGAAAAAGCTCCTTGGAAACAATGCAAAAACAGCCAAAATAAGCAGCGCCAGAAAAATCATAAAAACTAATAGAAAATTCGACCTCTATAAGATATACTTCACAAAGAAAACAAATTGACCCACAATACTAAACACCCCAACCAAGTACATGACAACACGGATTAAATTATATACAAGAAACAAGCTAGGGTTTTGGAATACCTTGGAATTTCGAATTAGGGGAAAAGAGATGAGAATACAGAGGAGGCGGTAGGAAGCTACCAATGAGAAGCTTCGATTTTCAGTTTTTTTTTGGCCTTTTTCCCTTGATTGTATTGGTTAATTTTGCCTGAAAACAACAATATTCACTATCATTTGGAAATTATTATGTCGCGTTTACAGCAATACTACTACTATTTTGAATGATATTTATAGTCGGGTTTTTTTTTTTTTCAATTTTCTTTTGGAGTGTGGAAACAGTAAAAGGAAAGAAAAATTCACGACCCTGTTACGGCAGTACAACACAAATTTACACGCTTTGAATCTGATTAGATTTTTGTCAATCTTAATTGATGTTCTCAAAACTTCTTTTTTATTTTTTTAGTAATTTGCTGTTCTCAATTCTTGACCCACTTGAGTTACCACTTTTCCTGCGGACAATTTGAATCGCTGTTGAAGATCTCCCGAGATGATGATATTTCAAATTAATTTTTGAGAAAGCTAATCACAGAAAGGTCTGACAACCTCGTATGTGGCAGACTTTATTACAAACAAATCACTCTAATCAACTTGGAACAAGGAAATAGCGATACTGTGGGACTCGATTTAGATGCTTGATCCCCCTGCCCATCACAAAATTTTTATTTGGACCCGATATATAGGTCTTATTCATGTATCTTGTAATTCAGATTTAATTATGTGGTATATATATTTTATAAAAAAAAATTAATACATAATACATGATTGAATCTGAAAGGCAAAGTGTTTATACACAATTCATAAAAGAATTTTCTACTGCCCACCCATTACAAATGTACGATATAGAAATGACAATTGGACAAGTTGGGTTAAATTTGGATTGGGTTGAAGGTTGATTTCCAAAAGTAGGTTGAAGATAAGTTCGATTGTAGATGGGTTGAAAATGAGTTGAAAGTGGGTTAGACATGAATTGTAAATGGGTTTAATATGATTCTTAAATGGTTCAATACATGATTATTGTATATTTAATCAAGACAAAAAAAATCTAAATTATTAATTTTATACTCTTTAAATAATTTTAAAATACTAAAATAAATTGAAATTAGATAATATATATATATATATATATATATATTTGTTTATAGAATAACACATTTACAATTCATAATCAATCTATATGTCACCCATTATCAACATCAATCAAATAAAACTCAACTCAACTCAATCAAACCCAACCCACTTTACAATATATTAAATCCAATCCAATCAAATCCAACCCAATCGAAACTTATGTGGATTGAATTGAACCCGCAGTTTCTAACTTATTTTGCCTATCACTAGTACGACACATTAATTTTACAAGTCGCCGGCTCAAAGACAAAAAAATAATCAAAAGATGAATGGAGCAAAACACGTTTTAACCTTTAAGATAAAACCGCAAAGCGCTTGCTATCACAAATTCTATCTATTTTACAATTATGCTCACATATGTCATGACCACTAGGGCGCGAGTTCTCTTGACCAGTAAGTAATCGGGACTATAATTCTATTTATTCCCTATACAAAAACAAAATTTTGTTACACAATTCACGCAAGTTACACACACATTTCTACACACTAACGAATTGTCGGGAAAATTAAAATTTCTTTCTTCTCTAGTTTACTATGTTGCGCAGCTCTGATCTTGATCAACCTTGATTACTCGGGTGTTGTAGGAACCACAGAAGCCACACTTGTGATACAGCCAATGAAATGGGGCTGTTCCTTTCCTATCACAGTCATTGCATAAGACATCCTGCATATTGAAAATTCAGTTTCTTGATCATCGATACAGAAGGAAATGGCTGAAAATAAACAAGACAGAGAGATTAATGCACCTGACAACGGTTTCTATATTCTTCTGGAAGTACCTCTGAAGCCATTAAAGCATCAAGCATCCCAAAGTAGACCTGTATATGAGGATCGGGTTTCTTAGTACATCCAATGGCGAATTAGATGACTTACGGCCCAGCAGAATGAGAGGGGGTATATATATAGCATTGCAGATTTGCAATGTACCTCCATGAGAGAGAGAAGAGGGAGAGGAGGACAGAATCTGATTAAAGGGAGCAAAACAAGTGATCAACAAAAGAAGTTCAGTTTTCGGTTAAAAACCGCAATGAAGCCAATTTAAACTGAAAACCAAAAATTCTCAGTCGACCAAAATGTCCAAACCATTATTTATTTCAAAAATAAAATAAAAAAGGATGATTTAGGCTGCAAAGGGTAGACCAACGTGAGGGTCCCTTTTTCCCTTCTACACTGCCCAGTGCCCACCCTCTTCTGTCTAAATCTGATCGACTATTCCTGAGACCAATAAAATAAAACCCTCTTCATATCTGAGCTCCAGCCGTGCTTGATCATGGCAATCCAAACCCAAGCCCTCCATAAACTAGTCAAACTTACATCGTTGTCCTGTGTTTTCTCTCTATTTCACCACCACCTCGGACTGGTAGATGGAATGCCCAAGCCCTTCAATTTTTACTTTCAGTTGAAACCAAACCAAACTGTTTGGTTCGGCTTTTGGTTCTACATTTTGGACAACCAAAATTTTCAGCAAACCAAGCCGAAATTTTGGTTCGGTCTGTTTTAACGAAATGAACACCCATAGTTGGGAGTGAGTGTAGGTTGAATATGGTGATTTTTCTCATTCAGTAGTTGTCTATAATGTCCACCATAATGTGCACCTTGAAGTTTTGTATGGCACTAAGTTTATGGGTTGGGACTTAGAGTTTGACAGCTAGCGACTCAAAATCTATGCAACCTCACAGAAAATTCTAAGTTGAATTGGAAGAGTATGGGCTTACCGACATGTCTCCCATTGACTTACTGCAAATTGGGCAGATGTAATGTGTGCGTGCATATGCCTGGTGAGAGAGAAAGGGGGTTTTGGGTGGGTAGTAAGTGGCGGCATTATAAATAGATCATGAAATCCAGTTTTTGCTAGAGAATCCAGAAAAACAGAAGAAAGAACTGACCTGGAAGCAAGCAGAATGCATATAATGACCACATGGAAGGGCCCTCACAGCAGTACTCGAGGTGAATAAGAAGTCACAGCAAATTGGGCAGTTAGTTTCAAGACCTTTCTCCGTGCACTTGTGTTCCACAAGTTTCATTGCCAAGCAACAATTACAGGTCATGCAATGGAAGAAGTCTCTACCAAGTCCTTTTCCAACACGGCACAGATTGCAGAAAGGACAATGGTAAACTTCCCTGAGAAAAGCACAGAAATTTGAAGAAAAACAAGGATAAAGGTTATATCACAAAGTTCATTTTGTCATTTACTTTAGTAGTAACCTCACAAAATTACACATCACATACAATGCATATTCATCCGTATACCAAACATCTAAGAAATAAAGACAATAAAAGATACCAGTCTAGAACTTATGAGCATAATCTTAAGTTCCTAGTTCATTCTCCCTCAAAAATACAGCTTGCAGGTGTTCACAGTTCGTTCTCCCTCAACTGATAACCACCCTCAAAAAGATCTGCCATAGATTCAAGCCTATAGTGCATTTAGTTTTTTTCATTATCTTCAAAATTTGTCAGGCAACTCAAATCACTTCTAATATGCAACTAATTAAACTGAACTTTAAGCAATAATTTTAAACCCAAGCCCATATTTGTAAAGCAACAAAGTTGAAGACGGCAGGCGTAGACAATCATCACCTACAAATAGAGTTGTTTTTTAACAAGTAGTAGATCTATAAGAGATGTAGTTGCCATAACACACTGCAAGAAAAAGGGATCTGATGAAGGCTGACCTTTCATCATCAAAAAATTTGCAGCTGTTGCAATAGTATTTCGCCATTGAAAGCCCATTGCAAGAAGGGGTTGTGCAGACTGGCCCGACTGGCTGAATTTTTAGGCAATTCATACACATCATTTCAGATGTTGCCTTCCTGAAAAAGTAACAAATCATTTAAGAAAGGTCTCCAAATTAGAAAAATATTTCCTCATTATCTAATCAATTCCTGAAGAGCTACCTATCCATGGAATGGTCACTGACTTCGTCATGGCAGAACCGGCATGCAAATAACCTGCCACAACAAGCAGCTCGAAGCTTGCAGTTTCTTTTGTAATGCTCACATCCAAAGATTTGTTTCTCAGGATCATGAAATGAGGGGGAACATCCAAGCAAATCTTCGCCATCAGCAGCTCTACTGGTTCTTGGTTGCGAAAATTTCTGCTGAGAAGCTATCCACCGACTAAACAACAGTTACAGTGATTGAAGTAAGTAAGATGAGCTATGATCATAAGAACCAATATGGAAAATATTCGTATGGAAACCAACAGTCAAAAACAGTGAGAAAGTGGTACCTGGTCATTAGGTTTTGAATGAGATAGGCTTTTCTTCTTGGATCAAGAGTTGAATCACGAGAGACCTTCCTTATCTCTGATTCAAGCTCATTTTGGTTCATTCGGAATATATCTTTCCACCCAGGCTTAAATGTATGATCACTTTGTTCCAAGGATTCATGTATATCATACTCTGGAATGGTATATATATAAGCTTATGAAGCATCAGTCTGGCAACTCAGTCAACTTTTCTTACTAACGACACCAAAAAAAAAAAAAAAGTTGTGGTGTGGGAGTGTTTGATTTAGCATGATGAAGTGAGATAATGATCAAAAGTACCTTGTGGGATATTATTTTCTGATGTGGATGCCTGTGAAGGGGTTGCTGTTGTCCCTTCCCACCATTCGTTAAGCCACTCACTGAACATAGTGTTTTTAGTTGCATGCTTCCATGTGTCCATCATTTTATTTTGCTCTTCCTGAGTAAGAGCAGATGTCACCCAAGGTAGCATTGATTGAAGCACCTCAGCTCCTGTTGTGCCAATTATGCGGCCAACAAGTTTGTCTTGCTCCTCTACAGAGAAATGTCTGTCAAACAATGGCCAAAGCTCAACTTCTTCACGCATAACATGATGATCTAAAGTTACTTTAATGGACTTGCACATGCCCTGAATCTTTGTTGCCAGCTCATTATATTTTTTCAAACAATCAACACGGCTCAAAGAACCCGAGAAACTTTCATCCATATTTCCAGCCACAATTTTTCCATTCAGATTCTCATGGAGTTGAGAAAGCTCAGCTAGTGCAGATGAGATATCCTCAAAGAGTTCTTCCTCTTGCTTGTGGTCCAAGGTATAAGAATGGCTAACATTGTGAAGAGTTTCCTTTGATTCTAAGGCAGGAAATACAATATCATCCTCTGCATTACTATGGGCTTTGTATAAGCCCCACAAAAGGCGAAATCTACCACTAAACTGTCTGAGGAAAGTTTCATTACAATCACCAAGTTTCCCAGATTCAACATCTAGAAATTCCAAATCTTTCTGTATTGCTTTGTGAAATTTAAAAATGTTATCAATTGGTCGTGTTGAATGGCCATTGATATTGGAGTTATTATCTGTTTCCCAATTGAAAAGACTAGAGTTTAGGGAAGGAGCACTTGGACCAAAAGATAAAGAGCGCAAAGATTTTGCTGTGACTAGGGAACTCATTCCAAGATTTTTGCTATTGACTCCGAGGCCAGGAACACAACAAGACTGGTTGGTGAGACAAGATTTGGGGGATTCTATAGCTGAAGCACTGCAACCATTACTTTCTACTAAAGAAACTAAACTTCCCTGCTTGACAGTCGTCTCACACTCATGTGCTCGGCCAAAAGTGCTTCCATTAGAGTTACTAGCACAGGCACAGTAGCTACAAGATCTGCCATAATGCTCCTGCATTTCTTTAAGCTCCTTTGCGGGACAACCACCAATTGCACTAGTAGACAAACATATTTCCCTAGGACAACCTTTGCATGCCCAGCCAGAGAACAACGTAACCAATGCAGTATCTGACACTGGAGCTGCAACAAATAATGTGGTCAGAACAAATTACAATCATCAATTGTTGGTACACAGTATTAAACTAAGGAAGGAAGGAACTCAGATAATACCTGCCATACGCATGTTGCAAAGAAAGCACCGAGCTTCCTCTTCACTCAGTGATCCGATCAACCATGGTAAGACACATTCAATCAATCTCAGTGGCATCACACACAAGCTCTGATACAGAAGTTCTCGCTGCCGTTCAGGGTTGAAATGCTTCCTCGCAAGTGGAAGAACCTGCAATGTGTTCAATGAGACATCTAGAAGTATATAAATGAAGTATCATTAACAGTTGAATGCATCAAACCAATCTTTAAATAAAGATTCAAAATGAATATTGCAGTAGCAGACTTCCGCCATTGACAGCCCTGCAAACATGCTTTTTTCCAGTGTAAATAACCGTTCTTGATTACAGAGATCCACCTGTTCTTGATTACAGAGATCCACCTTTTCGCCAATGTTACCAAAGCATGTACAAAACTGATGAAGGAAACAACCAATCAGTGAGCCGCACACCTGAGTTTCCTCATTGAGAAAATGCTTCTTTATGGTCTCCATTATATGATCAGCCTGAGAACATAATTCAGAATAAAATTCAGCAGATGAGTTGGCTCCAGCATTTTCAATTCTTTCTATCAAGCATCTGAATTTGTCAAATTTACTCTCTTCCTCTGCATGCTCCTCGACAAAAGATATTTCTGCATCTACAGCAGGGAATATAACTTTATCCTCAGCAATACTGCAGCAAGGTAAAGTGATTTCAAGTCATCCTTCAATAAAGATAAAAATGTCCAAAAAGAAATGGCAAACTATGTAGATAAACCAACCAAGGACATTTTGACAGTGGAGAAATAAGTTCGAAAAGTTCTTCTTGCTTTATATATCTACCCCAAAATATTAAACACTACAGATTCAGGCAGAACATGAATAACACAAGACTGAGAATGTAAGATGGCAACACTCAGAAAATATAATAAACAGTACCTGTGGAAAATACAGACTTCAGCTATAAATTGGAGCCTTCTATTAAAGGCAGATAAGTCAGAGAAGTCTCCAGTTGACTTTATAGTTCTAGCTGCTTCAGCTATGTCATTCAGTTCCTTCTTGATAGCTTTATGCCAATGCAATATATCATCCACTGGATGATATGGCACAGACCTGATAGCCTTACAATCAGACAGCAGATCTCCCCTGCCAATCCGGAAAGATTCACAAGCGCAAGGCCCAGTCTCAGTTGGATCAACAGAGCAACAAGAAAGATGAGGATCGCTATCAGAACGTTTACGCTTGTTGCTCATCTTCACCCCATCCATCCAGTTGAAAATGATCTTCATTAAAATAAAAATGAGAAATCAGGTCTACAGGACCAGCAAGTGCTTCGAGCTTGTTTTTCCAGTAAAGGTATCTACCTGTTGAAGTAACTTTTCATCTGGAATTATTCTGTGGAAACATTTACGCATATCCTGCCATTCATCTGCTGAAAGTGATGATGAAAGCCACGGCAAGAATTCTGCCATCATATTTACAGGAATGCTGCACAAGAATTGCCACACTAATGATGCCTGCTCCTCAAATGAGAATTTTTCATTAAGCAAGGGGAAGACCTGTCAAATGACAAACAAATTAATCCTAGACATAACGAATAACTCAAACAGACAAAGAAAGGAAGATCAAATGCCCAATGCACTTGAGTCATAAGACAATGAAGGAGTTGATTCCAAAATTTTAATGCCCATGCAATGCTGAAAGTATCAACTTTGTTTTGTAGATAGAAATTTTGTTTACTCATGTTTATTCCTTTCAGATTTCCACTAAACAAGGATCGATTTATGATTTTCCAAAAAAAGCACCAAGATGAAGGGAGATAGGGATTGTAGAAGTGAGACCAGTGAACTGACAAGAATAAGCACTGACACATCCATATCTATAGCAGAATAAAGGAAAAAAGAATATTTCTACAGAACCAAACCAAGTTTAGATAAAGCCCCAAAGTAAACCCCCTATTTCTGAGTGAATGTTGTTCTCTGCATCCAACAAGTTGCTCAAGATGCAGTCCAACACAGTCAAACTTGAAAAAGGTTCACTCCTACCAGTCCACCTGTAGCTCTGGGCGAGCCTCATTCCTCAACCCATTGCCTTGAATGCATCAAAGTAATGATGGATGATGATGGCTCTAGCCAAGGGTAAATGTCTTTACATTGAATTGCTGCCAAAATTATCAGTGTAATGACTTTTAGTTTCTTTTTTATTCTTACAACAGAAACTGGCACAATTGCTTACAGTGAGCACCTTCTAAGAATGGGTCCTGCCTATCTTAGGTATAACATAGACATTGGATATGTAGCTCCGCCTATAATGGTAGACAATATAAATTTCTTCCACCACACCTGTACCAGTATTGTGAATGAACTATTGATCCTGCAGCGCACCAAAGGTAGCATATGTGCATCCAGTGCAGAAATATGCTGTAGCTAGCTAGGATTCTTCAAATATGTTGCTTTCTAATAAACTTAAATATACATGATCACCAGACAACAAAACAAATCTAAACCTGCTCCTCTTCCTTGGACATGTGCTGACTGATGGATGTTTGAAGGGCTCCAGTACAAGAGGCCAACTCTCTCTTGTAGCTTTCCTCATTTTTTGTATCATTTTCCAGCAACATAAACAGCTGATCAAAAAGCACACTTTCCCCCTCGTGCTCAAGGGAATAAGTCCGTGCAACATTCTTCACACGGATATCAAGAGCAGGAAATATAACCTGTCATTACCAATATGAAAAACTTTTTAAAGGTTAGCTTGCACAAATCTCAAGATTTTACAACAAGGACAATTAGCAAAACTACTAAACAATTCCTACGCAAGTCAGAATGACCTAACAAACTCCTGAAAGAGCTAGTAAAACTAGGATAAAAATCTCTGGAACCTAGAAGGATATGCTTGTTTAAGAATGGTCATACATATTTTGGTTAAGAGCATAATGCAGACCATTTAATATGCTTATATAATGGAAGATCTGGAGACAATAAGCCTTCCAATTCCAAGTGATTCAAATTTCAAAGCACATGGGCATGCGTCAAAAATTTTGTTCATGAACATCAGGGGTACATATCAAAATACAGATGCCAGGCTTGGGTGCTTTCTCCCAAATTCACCGATTTATTAAAAAGTTCCAGTACAGTTTTTGATATTTTAAGCTTCAATAATACAACATCAGGAACTTACACAGATTGAAGTAAACTTAATATGATATTACATTTTTTAACAATGGGCATCAGCTTGATGACAGTGAGAGGGGTAAACAAATTTGAACCTTGATGGAGTTTATAACATAAAAACTTTTGCTCGAGAAAACCCACCACACTGCTTGAAAATAGAAATCAGCAACAATGAGAAAATGCACGACTAATCAAGAAGAGATACAGGTCGAGTTTCCTTGTATCTTTCTGAATTTTTCCGAAAAGCCTATCTTTGTTTACTCATAATCCATACCTGGTATTATCAACTGGCACTCCTGGGAGAAACTCATGATTAAACCATAAAGTGGATTGCTTGCACTGGACAATAGATATAAACAAACTTACAATAGAGTTGTAAATTGAAAGAAAGCAACACCGTCCACCAAAACTAACTTGGAAAAACTTCCACAAATTCAATGAACTAAGTTAAGCCGCATACGATCCTTCATCAAAATGACAGAAATCAAGTATGGGCAGAATGCTCCCGCAACCCAACCCCCACCCCCCACCCCCCACACCCCAACCCCCAAAAAAAAAAATAAAGAAAAAAAAGAATTGCACTAACACAGACCTAGATTCTACAAAATTTGAAAAGTATTACTTAGACTGCTACAATTATATCAATCAAGTCCATACTAGGATACAAATTAGTGCAAAGGCACTTCAGTCAACTCAAATTAACTTTCCCTCAAAAAAAAATAAAACTCAAATTAACAAAACTACCATCCAATTCTCACACACATAAAGAAGGCAAAAAAAATAAAGAAAAGAAAAAGAAAAATCAAGCGTCGCATGAGCACAAACCTCGTCTTCGGCATTGCAATGGTGCTTGTAAATCGACCTTAAGAAATGGCACTTCTCCGTCAACTGCTTGATGTCGCCGCCGCTTCTATTCGTGGCCAACGCCAAGGCGGTCCGATGAAGCCCGTCCAGCTCGGCTCGAATCGCCTTATGGAAGAACAAAAATATTCTAATCGGAGAAGAAAGCCTCAGCGCCGCAGCCGAGTGGCCGTTGTGATCCACCAGGCCCACCACCGGCGCGGCGGCCATCACCGAAACGCCGCCGTTCTGTAACCCCGGCGTCGCCATCTATTCTCATACACAAAACATAATAAAATTAAGGGAAAAAAAAACAATAGTAATAATAAAAAGGTTCGTTTTTTCCTTAGGAATTTTCTCTCTCTATGAATTTATAATTTCTTATATTTCGGCGAGGGGAAATGAAGGGATAAATTAGTGATGGATAAAACCATAAAAGGGGAAGCCGGGAAGCAATTTATAGTTGGACACGTGGCGGGGGAGATTTAAAGTGGCTGACGTGGCGGTGAATGGGACACGTTAGCGAGGTGATGGTGGCTTTGTCGTATGTGGATGGCACGTGAGGGAAAGGGGTAAGTACGTGGGCTCAGTGAGTTGAGGAATTTGGTGAGTTTGGTAAGGCTACATGCTATACAGGATGACAATGACCTACTACTTATGCGTTACGACTAGGGGAGTTGGGTCACATGATTTCAACTATTTGCAGTTAGTATCGGATAATGCCTGATTTGGTAAGTGGTGTGGTTTAATTTACTAATGCATCAGTCGGGTTATAGCTGTGAAAATTGGATTTAATATAAACAAACATTAGT
The DNA here is from genome assembly GCA_026212405.1 of Petrea volubilis. Taxonomy (NCBI): domain Eukaryota; kingdom Viridiplantae; phylum Streptophyta; class Magnoliopsida; order Lamiales; family Verbenaceae; genus Petrea; species Petrea volubilis. The sequence goes on along the minus strand of CM047882.1, from coordinate 6,039,413 downwards.
GAACATAATATTCTATAAAAATTAAATTTCCTTAATTAAAAAGGCCACATATAATATTTTGATCTAATTTATTTACATATACATATCTATAAACGCATTTAAATTTTCTAATCAAAATCTTTAAACGATGTAGGATGAAATATCATATAATTGATATGGCGAAATATACTAAACGTCACGTGGTAAGTATAAACATCACGTGGTGATTAGTTGTACCAAATGTCTTCTCTACAAATGTCCAATATCCCTTATAAGGTCTCAACTAGGGAGCCATCGATTAAGATACTCTATCATTTGGTTAGGAACCTTGCTCGAATATTCTGTTAAGGACCACCTACTTGAAGTGATCCCCCAACTACCCACCAATTTAACATAAATAACCATCCTAATATAGGAACTGTGCTACTCTATATGGAGAACGACTCAACTATCAGTATGGAATGAGATAATCAAATATTAGCATCCTTATAGAATAGCACATCAACCTTAATTAAGTGCATCCCTTACATTATCCTATAAATGGTGGAACATTTACCATTCACAAGTATGTGATATTATCACGATGACTTGAATCACTAAGATACACTCTTTGATTATTATCTTTGATATTTTTTATGGACTTAAGCATTAAAGAATATTCGTTGAAAATATTTTTAAGCGAGATCTCGTATACTCTTCGTCTTGGCAAGTTGAAAACTCATACAACATTCTCATTGGTCCAAAATCATATTTTACTCAAATATGTGGTTTAGGCGAAAATACCACGTCACTACTTATTTAATTTTTATTCACACTTTATACTCACCTCCACAAAATTTAAAAGAAAAAAAATAAAACGACATAATTCCAAATTTGAAATCTAGGCCCGCCCAACCTCGTGCTACTCGAGACATAAATTTCTGCGATATACACTTATTATTGTTTTGAATAAAATCCAAATTTAATGACGAGATAAATGGAGATTATAATAAGAGTAGTAAGGCATATGCCAAACGTTAGGCTGACATGCGAGACGTTCGTGCCGTCACACGTCTCCAGTCCCAAACACCTTCCCTTTTATTTGGAGGGTTGTACCCACCACGCGGGGACCACGCCCAACTGTATTTATCAACTCTAACACTTGGCAAATTCTTCACAGCCAAAACGGCCTTTTGCATGAACGATGGGCCATAGGGCCCTCGGGTCTTATCTATACAAACTACTCAATTTGGTGATATTAAATAAATGGTTAGGTGTTGGCATAATAGATACATGCCCCCACTCAATGACAGAGAGAGTGTAATGGCAGGATTTAAATTCTAGCAAACGTGCGTAAACGGTGATGATGTATGTATTATCCACAAAATAAATAAATGGCTAAATGCATTCATTCATTTGAAATACTCAATGAGAAGTTTTTTCTTTTCCCGAAATGATAATGACTTAATTTAACTGCTCATAACTCGTTGGAACCAAATTTCACTATAAATGAAAAATTTGTTAAAATTTTATATAATCAATTTCTAATGTTTGCAGTGAATAATAATTTACTTCCCTTAAAATGTGTTTCTTGATACTTTGTAACGTGTTAAAATTTCTAAATTTGTCCGCTTAATATAATTTAGGAATAATTATTCCTACTATCCCTAAATTTAGGTAAAATTACAAATAACACCCCATTGTATCATTTTTAGCAATACCCCTCTAAATTTTGTGGACTTATTGATAAAATAGTCAAAAATAATACAATGTTCATTTTACCCTTTAAATATCTAAAATATTTTTTATTAAAAAAATTTAAAAAAGTAAGTGTAAAATTAAATTGACCAAAATATCCCCATTCACTCACAACCCTAATATTTTCCAAATAAAACCCTAACTCATCCTCTCCTCACACCACACAGCCGACGTCGCCGCCATTCACTCCACCACCCCCGCCGCCCCTCACTCCACGCCGCCGCCACTCCCACCGCTGCCTTTCACTCGCACCTCCGCTGCTGCCGCCAAGCTCCCTTATTCCACCATACTGTCGCCGTCATCTCTCACTCACACAGCCACCGCCGTCCCTCATTCCACTCGGAACCGCCACCTCTCACTCACACCGCCACCGCCACCCCAACCTTTTTTATCCCTCTCTTCCTCTTCCTCTTTTTTCCACCATGTCGTCGCCGTTGTCTCTCACTCGCACAGCCACCACCGTCCCTCATTCTATGCCGTCGCCGCTGCCTCTCACTCGCACCGGCACCGCCACCCCAACCTTTCTATCCCTCTCTTCCTCTTTCTTCTTTTTTTTTTTCTCTCTTTTCTTTTTACGTTTTTTTTTCTTACACTACAACAAATTTTAAAATTCGCAACGATTTCTTTTGGTACAATATTTTTTTCATTGCAATTAGTTAAGCTTTGGCAACAAAAAATGGTATTTGTTGTTTATTAATGATTCTTTTAGAACAAAACTTTTATTGTTGCCAAAAATATGATTTTGCTTGGCTGTCGTTTTTGTAATTTATTTGGCAACGATATTTACTATTCACAACAAAATATTTTGTTGCAACAGAATAATTTTTTTAGGAACAACATGAAGACGTAGCTAATATTGTTGTTTTTGCAATGAAATATAATCGTAGGTTATACATACATTTAGGCAACAAAATTTATTGTTGATAATAATTTTAAGTAATTGGCAACGAAATATTATCATCTCAATATATTAAAATTTTTACAACGTAAAATTTTATGGCATTTGTATCTTATTAGACGACGAAATATAGCGTTGTAAATATATTGATAAATTAGGAACTAAATTTTTCGTTGGGAAATAATTGTGAGCTTTTGTGGACAAAGTATTTCGTGCTAAATGTATAGTACATTTGTGCATGAAATATTTCATTGCAAATTGGTGAATGCTTTTAATATAAAAAGTTTCATTGCAGACAATTAAGCACTTTTACTGCAAAAATTTTCGTTGCGAGTAATTTAATGGTTTTAGACACCAAAAAATTCGTTGTAAATTGTTAAAATATTTAGAAGAAAACTTAAAACCTTGTAACTTTTTTTTTCTATATTTAAAAAGCTAATGAAATTAATTTTTTCTTAATAAACTTTTAAATTAATTTAACAATATAAAAAAGTATCTGTCAATTCCTCATTTTTTTAATAGAGGATACGTATTTTTTTTATTTGTGTTTTTAACTTCAAATAATAATGTTGGACTTTTAATTAATTGATAATTTAACCAAAACTTAATTATTTGTTGAATCGAGTTGTTAAATTGTACAAATGAAGGATAAATAACAACTTCATAATAATAAAAATAATAAATTTATAATCTTATCTAAATTTAATAAGTGTAAAAATATAGCAATACATAAATAAATTATCGACATGTCAAGCAAACTTGCATGCCTCACGCCACACTCAGGTTCGATTCTAGGCTAGCGCAAATTGTTCCATCCGTGCTTGTTCCCTTGCGACTCGAGTTAAACTATGGTTCAAATTACGACAAGCATAAATGGCATCATTGAGGCTTCAAATCGCGTGACTAGCGAGGTATGGTTTAACTAAGGGTTTGAATTGTATGGATGGACAAGAAGTGCTTAACTGAGGGTTGAATCACGATTGATTTTTAAAATATGCTTTTCGGAACAAAAAATATTTGTAGCAAAAAAATATTTCCAGTCACTAATAGTTTCATTACGAAAATAACTATTTGTGAACAAATATTTTCGTTGCAAAAAAATATTTTGAGGCATGAAATTTTTTGTTGTTAAAAATCATGCATTTTGCAACGAAATGTATCGTTGCAAATTCCAGAAAAATGCCAACTTCATAATGTTACGTTTAGCAATGAAATATTATCTTCACCAACGAAAAACATATAGTTTTTGAGACAATATTATTTGTTGCTTATAAACAATGTACATGCGATGAATTCTACTTTTCGTTGCAATGAACTTTTAGCAACGAGGATTTGCCTGCAAAGCTGTCAATGAAAATATTTCATTGTTAATAGATTTTGTAACAAAAAAATGTATTTTTCACAACAAAAGTGGTTGTTATTAAAACTAAAATCTGTTATAATGTTAGATCCAGATTCAGATCTGATCTCTCTCTCTCTCTCTCCCTCCCTCCCTCCCCCTCCCTCCCATTGGTCAAGGAAGGCAGCGCAAATGGCGGTGGAGAAGGGTGGAGGATGCAGATGGCGGCGGCAGCGGTGGTACCCCCCCTCTCTCATATGTATCTCTCTCTCCTCTCCCTATGTATCTCTACGGCGGAGGAGGATGGTGATGGCGGCGGCGGCGGACGATAAGTGTGTATACATATATATTTATAAATATTTTTTATATTATATATACATATGTATATATTTATAAATATTTTATATATTATGTGTATATATATTTATATTTTGTATATAAATTTTAAAAAATGTGCAAATATATATTTTTTTATCACAATACAATATTTATATTATGTATAAATATTTATTATGTGTAAATATATATATTTATATATAGATATTATAAATAAAAAATGCTGAAATATATTTTCTTATTTATTCAATATAAAACATAATATTACGTTTAACCCCCCTTTCATTATATTAAATTACAATGTATTACCTCCAAAAATAATATTATATAACATAAACATTCATAAAGGGTAAAAGAGTCAATTTATAATTGGTCAAATGGTATTCCCGCCCTCAAAAGGGCAATTTTGAAAGTTCAATTGAATTTATGAACGTTGACCGTTAAGTCAACCTAACGAAAGTTGGAGATTGAAAGACGATAACAAAACTCAAGGGAGTATTGATAAAAATTGATACAAGAGGGTATTATTTGTAATTTCGCTTCAACTCAGGGGTAGTGGGAGTAATTATCCCTATAATTTATTGGTTAGCAAATGGTTATTTAGATAAATTTTTGAAATAAGTTAACATTAATCAAATTTCATTTTCAAGGGATTAAATGGTGACCTTAGGAATAACTTTCCCGCACATTTCACAAGATAAAAAAATTAAAATTAATTCTAAGTGAACTTTATCTAGAACCATAGCGTTTATAATGTGAACATATGTATAACGACACAATTTGTCTATCAAATGTGGACTTCTTCGTGTTCTGTCTGATCCCTTACTTTTTTGGTTCTTGGATGAGGTTCCCTTTACAATTTTAACCCATAAAAGCATGCTTTTAAATTTTTAGGTGGTGTTTCTTTTCCGTATCAAATAAGTGAGTTATGTTATTTAAGATATATGGTCCTCGCATTTGTTGAAAACAGCTATTAATTTAGGTGCTAATGCTGAGAAATCTGCTCCACCAACTAGACTAAAGTTGCAATACTCATATTTTCATTGACACATTTCATTATGTTTTGTTCTCGGCGGCTGTTCTATAGGGTGAAATGCCATGTTCTATTTACACGCTGTATAAACAAGTATTATTAGTGACAAAAATAAAATTTGTTATCAATAATTGTATTGAGCGATAATGCACCCTCTATTTTATCATTAATTAAAGTTATTTAGTGATTGTTACTTTTATTTTGTCACAGTATGATTCAAGTGTAATAAGAATTGATGTTTTAGTGGTTACGATTAATAATTATTGACATTCTTATTGAGACAAAAAAAATCGCTACAATTAATTGTTAATGGTAACAAATAAAACATTATTTTGTCATTATGGTCATTGTGTAAATTATTCTTTTGACATTTTTTTTGTCACTATATATATATATATATTAGTGATAACTTTTCTATTTTTGCTTATTATATATTTATATTGTAGCCAATGTCTCTTTTTCTTGTAGTGGCGTATAAACCTCAAGAGACAGAGATAACCAACAAAAGCAAAAAGGAACAAAAAAAAAAAAAAGCAATAATTTAACATCTTTCTTCCTTGGATGGAAGCATAAGAGATCACTTGTAATTATGGCTTATCAAATGCTATAGTGAGTGAACTTTGTGGAGTTATCCAGTTGAAGGGAATAATGGAAATCCAGTCGGAAATCATACTTCATGCAAAGGGCTAGTGATTTTGGGCACAATATTGCTGCTGGCCATGAGGGAGGCCCTCACATTAAGTGATCCCCACTTAATCTTACCGGCAAGATAAGTAGGCATTTTGGTTAGGCCCGTGTTACAGTCTCTTCGCAAATAATCTGAAATGGATACCAGAGTTTATTTTTAATATTTTGCTTCACAATTTTAATTTAGGGTTAATTGCAGCAAACCCCCAATATTTGGGGGTGCTTGCACTTTCCCCCTAACCGTTGCGGACGCGCACCTACACCCCTATTGTTTTTCATTTTAACTCCTTCATGCTTTTTTAGCAATTCCAATGGAATATTGGCGAATACTCCAATATTCGCCCAATCACGTGAGGTTGGCGTGCCCCTTTAGGATATTTTCATCCACTCACTTATTAAGCAATGACAAATGTGTATTTTACCCTTTATTTTCCACGAAAGCAAGAGTTTGTCCCTTTGTCCTAGAAATTAAACGCCCCTCTTTTGTTTAAACCCTAAAATTAGAAAATTAGGGCAAAAAACAAGAGACGCATTACTAATCTGGTGAAAGTCATCAATACTTCTAGGATTCATTTGATTATAAGGATTGGATTCAACTCCCAAAAATGTATTTTGTGGTATTGGGCCATATTTTTGAAGGTGGATTCCCAATTTGATTTATCACTTTATATAACTTTTAGGTATATATTATGAACTAATCCACGAATTTTATTCATGATTTTAGATTGTATTGAATTGAAATGTCCAATTTACCCTTCATTTTAAAGTTGGAAAGAAAAGGTAGACCACAAGAATGGAGGAAGAGGGATAAAAAAGTAAATGTATAATTAATATCTTCCACCAACTAAATTCAACTCCCATAATAACACACCCCCTCATAAGATTGAATATTGCTCAAAATCATGTACTTAGTAGATGTTTTTATGGATTGTGGGATTTCATTACATAGTAGTATAATAAATTAAATGTAGTTCATCCAATGGATTAAAATGTATATTATGTAATAATATAATGAATCAAATGAAGCCCTCATGATGAAAAGAAGACAGTAGCAGCCATTGGAATCACATCTCTCTTCCCCCACGATTTCTAAATGCCCGAGCACCTCTTAGAGTCAGGAGCACTCGAAATCATTTTCGACTTGATTTTAAGGAGAAGAGGAGGGATAATGGTGGATTGTGTAGAGAGGGCCTTGATTTAAGGAGAAGAGGAGGAGCTTAAAGTTGGTGAGCCAAACAAAAACTGCGAGGCTGCCAAAAAAGCCACAATCTTTGTCGCAAAGGCAACGGCCCTGGGTGGCCTAAAATTCATGCTCCTCCAACCTTTTTTTTTTGATGTAATGTGTGAAAGGGTGGAGAGGAATCAAAATCTATAAAATTCTTGTAGACAAGATTGGATAACAAGGGGACAAAAACATTCAATAATGAGAAGGGGGTAGTCTTGAAGAGCAAAAATGCACTTGAAATAATGAAAAAAAAAATACGGAGAATGAGAAGGGTGTAGTCACAAAAATATCCTCCTTGGTCTCATGCCTAAGTCATGTGTTAGGTGGGGTACCGAAATATTCTTAAATATTTCCTTAAAAATGGTTAAAAGTGGTGTAGGGTGCAAATTTTAAAAAAAGTTAAGCATTGTAGGTGAGCACTCACAACGATTGGGGGTAAAGTAAAGTATCCCCAAACGTTGGAGGATTTGTGGCAATTAACCGTTTAATTTATACATCATTTTCGATTTCATACATGGCTTTACATATGCAAGTTAAGTGTAATTGGATTAGCAAAATTGACTCATGTGTGTATATATATTTTTTTAAAAAGGTGAGTTTATACATGCAACACACATGATATAGAGTGAAATGGAACACGGATTTAAATTGTCATTAATTTAAAGAAGACTGGTGTTTCATTTATTTATTTTTTTTTTGATCTTAGTCACCCGATTCCGACTTATTAGCCGACTAATTCAGATTGGGTACTGTAGAGGCCTATCCAACTCAGTTGCTCCATTCACAACGACAGGGTTCGAACCCTTGATTTAATTTAGTTTAATTTTTAAATATTTTTTACTGATCATAAGTTATTAAATATATATTTTTTAAAAAAATTAAAAATATGCATTTCACATAGAAAATTTACTAAATATTTTTAATTTCACACTATTTAATATATAGTTAAACTGTATCTCATTTTGTTTTGTACAAGCATCGATGGTGTCTAGTTCACTAGTTCTAATAATTTTACAATCCTCTTAAATTCAGATATGATTCTCTATTCCAAAATGGTGTTTCATCTTGTATTCTATAATTTATATTCATGTCATGTGTATAAAATAACTTCATTAATCTTGAGATCTTCACACTTAACTTATATCCATGCATAACTATATATTGGAATAGAAAATAAAACATAATTTTCAAATTGCAATAGAGGATATGGTGTGCCTTAAACTATCTAGTTTGGGGCTCAACTTTTCCAAATCAGGGGCACGCCTGGACGGGCTTGTCCCAATAAAGCGAACATCACATAGAAGGCAGCCGATGGAATTACGCCTGCCCCAAATGGTTAGGACTGTGAGCCCAAGAGTTGCTCTGCTCAATCATTAAGCAAAAATAAAGTGGCTTACACCATATAGTGCTCATCAGTCATTAATCGCTTTCATAGGATCTTTCCTTTAATAATAATAATAATAATAATAATAATAATAATAATAATAATAAAGTAAAATATAATAATTGATTTCATACACTTTCATGATTAGTTACGGTACAATTAATTCGATTGATCCCAAACAAATAAACAATATTTTTATATGAAAAGAATAAGCACTTTTGAATCTAAAAGTTGGGGAGAAATTTTCGATAGATGGTTGAAGCATCACGTGCTGTGCTATCGGGTTCGCCTAGTTAGGGTGAGCTGTTTTTGTAACTCTATTAACTTCAATAATTACGAGTATTAATTTGAAGACATTTAAGGAAGTTAGTTAAGCTTTCATTTAAGTTCTACCAATATTATCTAACCGCAGCAATATATTTACCTTTCAGTCCTCCATAATTCTATTTTTCCAACATAAACCCCGCAAAACATTTCATTTCAGCCTAAAAAAACGCACTAATCATTAGAGCACAACTACCGCTTTCAAAGTGTCGAACACATTAGAAAAAGCAGCAAGATTTTTGACTTTGTGTTGTTGAACCAAAACACAAATGGGCACTCAGAGAGTGAACTTAGCGGCGATCATCAAGAACCCAGCACACGACGCCGAATTTCTACTCACGAAGCAAACGCCGCCGCCAAAATTCAACGACCCTGAATATGATTCTTATCAAGATTCTGATCTTTGGGACTTGCCCTCTTCACAATTATCAGTTCTTGATAGCCCTTTGAGTACTTCTCTAATTCAAGTTGAAGCTGGGGACAGTTCTTTGCTGGAGTTCTTGCAAAAGTTGGATCTTGATTCAGCTATTAATCAGGTAGTTAACTGCGTTGTAATGTAGTTTTTTGCGGGTTCTTGTTTTTGGGGGGTTGGAGTTTTAATTCTTTAATATACCAAGAACGTGGGAATTGCTTCTGTAACTTTTTCTAATCATCGAAGTTAAAGTTGATACACATAATTTCTTGGAATGCGGAGTTACGGGAAATAATGTCTGAAAAATCAAAATTATGGGCTGTAAGGTGTTAGCAAGTTAAACGAATTAGCGTGATGATCAGGCTCACGCAGAAAAGTTGGTTGCTTTTTAACTCAATTTCATCTCACTAAGGCTCTAAGGTGTCGTACTGCAATTTAGCAATGGAAAGGGATGAATGTGCACGCTCTGGTAGCATGTAAATTAATTCATTCTGCTTTCTGGAGTACTTAAGATGATGAAGCTTAGATGTTTAGTTTCATAACAAATCCAAATTTCCAGAGTTCTGAATTACATTATTTGTCAACAGAATTGGAAATATACTTCCATGGCTTTCAGACAGAGCTGGCTTAGTAGTTGAGTTGAAATTCTAGCCACAGGTTGTTACTGGGTTTTTCAATGGCTTTGATGTAGGTTCTTGGAGCAGCGGGATTTGAGAAAGCCACCAAGGTAAAGTGGAACTTCTCAAAGATTATAGAGGAACCTGAATTTGGACCTGGAATCCCAGTTAAGACTGTGTATGTCATCGGGGAATTGGAATCAGATCATGGGAAGTTAGAAGGTTTGTATGTCTAATTAGTTTCCAAATATATATTTCTTCAAGGCTGATTTTTGAGGGGTAAGGAGAAATAAACTGCAGTACTGGGTTTTGTGCTAACGCTTGGGAAACGAATGGGAATAATTGTTTTAAGTGAAGGCTATAAAATAATTGTTCGCATTTCCTTCCCATGTATCTTAAAATATGTTATCTGAAAATTTTTGGCCACATAATATCTTTCAGAGACTTAAACAGGATGAATATTAGAAATGCTTGATTTCCTCAAGTTGATAAAGTGTTGTGAGTTTTATATGATTTAAACTATAGCAGGGTTATCTGCTATGGGCTTATGTCGTTTCTGTGGTTACTATGCCCAGATCACTGTAAGTGGATGAGCACCAAAGGCTGTGCTGATTTGCTTCTGGAAGTAAAGCCTTGTAATGATCGTATAGGGCCGTTTGTTTTTGTTGGTCTTCTGAATGATCCAATGCAACATACAAACTTGACCATTCCTCCCACCTTGAGATCTCAGGTTCTTTTCTTTGTGGTTGATGTTAGTTTCCTTGAAAATTTCTTTTGTACACTTGCAAGCATTATGAAGATGATCGGGGAACTTTGACATGGATGTGGAGGGTTTATATGGCTGCAAATATATATTTTTGAACAATATGCATAAGTTTGGGTATATTTGGGTAATGACACATTCCTACATGTCATGCTCACTCTGGTATATTTCATCCTGCCTTTCATGTCATGAAACTCAATAAGATGTCGGTAGATCTTTTTTCCTGTCAAATTTGGTGATCTAGTTAGCCTAAGCTGTAAGCACATCTTAAACTTTTAATCATGAAAACTTGACTTTGATAAATGACTGTTTCTGATCCAAACTTATAGAATCTTTCTCATTCTGTAGGAATATCCTCCTGGTGTCAAACTTGTTCCCATGAGAAGCAGAACACAGAAACCTTTCCACACCACAAATTTGGTTGTGTTTGTGCCCGGAACTAGCTATGATGGCTCGTCTGGTGATAATTTTATTGCCAGTGGAGATGCACTTATTATTGATCCTGGATGCAACTCTGCCGTGCGCAAAGAGGTAATTATGCGATTTTACCTAGCTTACCTCGGGATAGTTTGGTTGTGTCTTTTTGGACAGTATTACCAAATATAAATATAGTGGAGACAACTGTGACAAGTTTATGCCTCTACTGACTTATCCATGCAGGACGCATAAAGTCTGACTTCTATGAATCACACCGCATAATGGTGCTTTTTAGTCATTTAGGGCTCTTTATTAGGGCATGCTTTTTCGTTTTACTCGAGCTTGTTTTTAATTCTACCTTCTATTGGACTCAGTGACTATTTTGGATCATAATCGCTTCCCTTTTCTTTTCTTGCTTTGATGCCGTTATGACTTGCTGCCACTTGCACTTTCAGCTAGAACAAATTGTTACTGCCCTCCCAAGGAAGTTGGTCGTGTATGTCACACATCATCATCATGATCACGTCGATGGTAAGCATTTTAGACAAATGAGTTTAAACATGAAGTAAGTTTGTTTGTTTGTTCTTTTTATTTTTTTCCCTTTTTTTTTCTTTTGCAATTTTCTTTTGTCCCAAGAAGTTTTTGAAAGTTACACTTGGTTTTTCAACCCAATTTTCTGTTTCCCTCTATTTTTCCTTGCCAGTAAGCCTCATTTATATAAGCAGTGAAAAATATAGCTTTCAAGCTCAACTGTCGCGACTCAAAATGATCTTCTTATATTTTCTCAATAAAACAACCGTTCAAGCTTATAGTAAAACTAGTACAACATGCTGGAATCAAAGTTGTAACAAAAAGATAGTACACCAGTGAAGAAAATAAGCTCTATCTAATTAAAAGCTTCAAAATGCCCCGCGAGACCTTCCTCCTTGTGTCCTGTATCGTCTTTGCCTAAGATTGTACATAAGGAATGTAAGCACACTGGTTGAGTAGGAGGTCTACTTAGCATCATAAGGCGGTCATGTGTGATATAAGTGCATGTAGTTACATAATTTCATACAATATGACACATAGATCACATTTTTACCTTTTTTGGTCACATTTCTCGCCTTATATCTCCCATGCACATATTGGTATCACGATTCCTACCTTATTCACCACATTGGTCATAACTTGAGTATATGCCTCATTCTACGACCCACTTCACACATGGAACACTCTGTCCATATGCGGAGGAATTAGGACCATGGATGGCGAGAACCTTTAAGACCGGTGAGCCCGTTGCCGCCTGGCCAAACTCAGCTTCATCCATTCCGAACACATTTGGGGCCACTCATACGCAACAAGTTTTCAAGTACCACATATTATCATATAAAGAACATGCTTTGGTAAATATAAATTAGAAACATGAATTTAACTAAGAACATAGTTTTGGCATCAAGTATATGCTCGAAATCATGAACTTTTAGCTAAAAACATGTTGGATATCAAATACGGTATAGAAAAACATGCACTAAATATGAACCCTACATAGAAAACCTAAAATTAGATGCATAAACACGTGGAGCAATATAACTCATACTAAACTCTCAATCTAACATGCTTAGAAGCACAATATACATAAATTTAATTAAGAACTATTGCTTATGAGGATAAGTAAAGCTCCTATCATAGGTAAACTATCTTTTTCTTTTCTTTATGATAATAGAGTGTAGTGTGTGCTCTTAAAAGAAAGTTTGAGGTGTGTGTTTGTGTGTGTGAAACCGTGTGTGTGTGTTATGTGTGTTGTGGTTCTAAAGTGTGGTGAGGTTGTAGGAGCTTGTCCTAGAAATAGCTATTATTTTATTAGCAAATCTTTAGTCATTTTCAAGACTAATGTTGTGGCAAGATGTTATGCTATTCAAGTGTACCAATTAAATGTAGAGCTTATTTTCTTCACTAGCGTACTATCTTTTTGTTACAACTATGATTTTAGTATGTTGTACTAGTTTTACAGTAAGCTTGAACAGTTGTTTTATTGAGAAAATAAAAGAGCATCATTTTGGGTCCGCGACATTTCTATTGTCAACACATCATTTCTACTTGTGTATGTAATCATTTATTAGTCTAATATCCTTACAGGTCTCTCAATTGTTCAGAAGTGCAATCCAGATGCTACTCTCTTGGCTCATGAAAATACCTTCCGCCGAATTGGGAAAGGTGTGGTGATGTATAGTTACTATATGGTCTGTACATTTTCTGTTAGACTAATCAAGATGTGAAAGACATACTTATTATCATCACATACCAATTGTTAAGGTTTGGGTTGCCTGTTTTTATTCTGAAAGCAAACCAAATTCTAAGATGAACAAAATTAACTTGAATTAAAATTTCCGCCTAGACTGACCTGGTTCGCTCATAGAGCAGAAATCCCTCTTAGTTAGAGAAATATGGGCTCTTGGTGCCCAGAAATGGAAGTGCAATCAGATAATTTACGTAAACCCTAAAATACATTTATTGATTACTGTTACGGCCAAACGATTGTATCAACTTTATGGTTACGTACGAAACTGGCCTTAAAATATTGGATAAATGAAAAAAGATGTGAGATTGCTTTATCTAATAAATTAAACTGGTTCTAACATTTGAAATAATGTTTTGGATACAGATGATTGGTCTTTGGGATATATCCCAATTGTGGGAGCTGAAGAAATCTGTATTGGTGGTCAACGGTTGAGAGTCATTTCAGCTCCAGTAATTTTCATGCATAACACCTTTTCTCTATGCAGCTTTTTAGTGTTTGTTTTCCTATTTTCTCACAATGCACCATATATATGTATATATATATACATATGTATATATATGTCTATCTTGTAGATTTGCTTTTACTATTCACTGGAATTATTTCCTTTCAACCTCCTGAGAGTCTTCTTTTTCATGGCAAAAATCTTATCAGGGGCATACAGATGGCCATATGGCGTTGCTTCATGTCACTACTAACTCATTAATAGTTGGAGATCATTGTGTAGGGTAAGCTACCAGATAAAATTCTGGACATGAATATTATGAATTGTTTGTGATACAGACTGATTCCTGGATGATTTATATTTTTAGAAATTAGCCTGTTGGTGTGCTAAGTTGTACTAAGTAAAATTTTGAAGCATGAATTAGCAAAACATTATTGATGGCTATACATTATCAAGGTTTGCTTTTAGTGGCGTGCTTCGGCTTTCTTGTTGCTTCTCTTGTTTTCCATCTCCTTGAGATTTGTTAAATGGTCATTCTGTGCTATTTCAGCCAAGGAAGTGCACTCTTGGATATTACTTCTGGTGGAAATATGAATGTAAGTTCACCAAGAACGCATAAACTCTGCTTCTAAGTAAAGGGGCATTAAATTGGTTTTGAGATAGTGTTGGGAAGTTGTGCTGTTCATATGTCAAATTACGAGTCTATTAACTTGGGTAGGACCAGTATCTAACTTGTGAAGATTATAATGACCAATGGTATTTTGTCCTATTTAAAGGGAATTAGCAGACATGTCTAAGATGATAAACTTTTTGTTCTTTTTTGTAGGATTATTTCCAAACAACATACAAGTTCATGGAGCTCTCCCCGCACGTACTAATTCCTATGCATGGTAGAGTTAATATGTGGCCGAAACACATGCTCTGCTGGTATCTTAAGTAAGAGATAAAATTCCCAACAGTACATAACTCGATGTCATGATATCTCCTATTATTGGAAATTTACCAATTCTTACAATTCCTTTTTATAATTTTCAGAAACCGCAGAAATAGAGAATCAACCATCTTGAAAGCCATAGAAGATGGAGCCAGAACATTGTTTGACATTGTTGCATATACATATGCTGATGTTGATCGCAGTCTATGGATCCCTGCTGCATCAAACGTGAGACTCCATGTGGATCGCCTTGCCCTGCAGAATAAATTACCCAAGGTAACTGTCATTAGCCTTTCTTGTACAAGGAATCTGACCGTTTGGACCTTTCTAGAAGGATTGAAACTCCCTAAATGGAATTTCTTCTTCTTTTATCATGTCAATAACCTTTTCTTTGCTCGAGCCCAAAGGGGTTCAGAATAAAGATACTAGATGTAATTCAAGTGCCTAGGAGGGTATTTGCACAAAGATTCTACAATTTACTATTCATAAATAAGCCAGTGAAATTTGCAATTGATAAATAAGCATTATCTTTCTACCCTTCTCAAGTTGGATAGGAACAAGCTGATCAAACTAGATATGGACATTGATCAAAAAGAGGGAAAAAAAAGGAACACAAACTGGACGTGGATGCTTCTTCTGTTGTATGCTTTACTTAATTTGGAAGAAGAAAAAAAGTTATGCATATATTCTGTCATGAAATCGATGATTTTTGTGCACAGGAACTGGCTTATTGAAGTGGGTAAAAACTTTTCTGTGAAACATGCAGGATTTCTCTGTAGAAAATTTCAACAGGAGTTTAGCTGAATTTGCAGCAAATCTTGGTAAAATATGAGCTTGAGGAAACCTACACTTTAAGACCTTCTCAAGATTATCTTCTCTTAGGTTGGACAATTTCCCTGATACAAATGTTACTGATTGCTGCTTATTATGTTTCTTACATGATTTATTTTTGTGCTCTCTCTCTCTCTCTCTATCTTTCTCTCTCTGCGCTTCATGAGCTCTTCTGCTTCGCCATGTCCAGGAATTCTCGATGCAGAGATTTCAAGCAACTTGTAAGCTGAATTTCTTTTCACGGTGGATATGGGAATATGTTTGTAGCACTCTCTCCATAAAGCAACATCATCTACAGAGAGTTAAAGTTCTTGGAGCAGGCGCAGTGGCTGCCTTTGCTGTGTTGTATTCTATTCGAGGTATACTTAGTTCAAAGAAAAACATTTAGGTGTAATCCACAGAAAACATGAAGAATATCAGTATACTGTGCTTGTATCATCAGAATACTTGCTAAAAAATTTCAGTTAACTTGCTTCCAACAAATAGATCGATAAAACGATTCTGATTGTGTTTTTATAAGATAGAATTCGTTTTTTTCTTTTTCTGCTCAGCAAATTATTCTTGGACAAGAACCGGGATGCATGTGAACCCCTTTTCAGATAATGAAAATTCATAGATTATTTTGTACATATGTCAACCCCACTAGGCAAATGCCCTTCTCTTTTTTCCCCATTTTCTTGTGTGTGCGTGTGTTGTGTTGTTAGATTGATTCGACCACTGCATGGCTAGCGTGGGTATTCTCTATTAAGCATGCATTTTCCTTACCGCAACACATGAGAATACTATGCCTCCCTCATTTCCCTCGTTTGGGATCACCTGTCAATCTGATGCAACCATCACTTATTGCACCAGAAATCTCTCTCTCTCTCTCACAAACACACACACACACACACACACACACACACATGCGAGCCCACACAACACTATTCTTGTTTGTGTTAACACTTCCCATGTAAGGGCTGCGCAAGGCCTCCACTTCCGATTGTTGATAATTCGAAATCCATTCCAAAGGATTCTTTACTGAACAAAGGAAAACTCAAGGCAAAAAACGACCATGCTTGTGAAAGCACTCTCTGTACGCGTTCGAAGGGAAGTCATAGATTGGAAATTCCAAGTTGCTACAACGATAGTCTTCTGTATGTCAATTGCATTTCTCGTCCTAATCTTAGGAACGATCATTAATGATCACTTCAAGAAGTTCGTGCTGTATGAAGATCTATACTTCTCATCTCTCAATGCATTTCCTCCGATATATCCTTACCCCAATCAATCTTCACACACTCCATGTACGCATTTACAATGCAATAATTCAGACACGGTGTACGGTTTTAAGGACTGGATTTCTCCTAAAGATGTTTGGCATTCGATGAACGATCAACAATTGATGTGGAGGGCCTCAATGGTTCCTTGTATTGTTGAGTATCCTTTCAATAGGACGCCAAAAGTCGCATTCTTGTTCTTAACTAGAGGAAGATTACCATTGGCACCACTTTGGGAGATGTTCTTTAAAGGGCATGAAGGGCTCTTCTCAATCTACCTTCACACCTTGCCAGAGTTCAACTATGAGCCTCCTAACTCATCCGTGTTTCACAAGCGTAGAATACCTAGCAAGGTAAGTATATGTGTATATGTGCGCGTGTGCGTGTGTGTTTTGAATGCTTGTAAAGTACTAATGAGTTCTTTGTTTTGCTTGCAGTTGGTTGAATGGGGAAGAGCAAGCATGATTGATGCAGAAAGACGACTTCTAGCAAATGCCTTGTTGGATTTTTCAAATGAAAGATTTGTACTTTTATCAGAAACATGTATCCCTTTATTCAACTTTTCTACAATCTACAATTATCTCATAAACACCAACCAAAGCTTTCTAAGTGCCTTTGATGATCTGCGGCCCATAGGGCGGGGCCGGTACAACAAGCGAATGTGGCCTGCAATCACATTATCTGACTGGCGCAAAGGCTCCCAATGGTTTGAAGCCAATAGGGAGCTTTCCCTAGCCATAGTTTCAGATGTCACATACTACCCTATATTTAGAAACCACTGCACTCCCCCATGTTACATGGATGAACACTATTTGCCAACCCTAGTAGCCAAAATATACCCTAATTTAACATCAAATAGGAGCATTACTTGGACTGATTGGTCTCGACGTGGCTCACACCCCACTATGTTCGTGGGAAATGATGTCACACAAGATTTTCTGGAACGCATTAGAAATGGATTCAACTGTACCTATAATACTGAGATAACCTCAATTTGCTTCCTTTTTGCAAGAAAGTTTCATCCTAATACTTTACAATCCTTGCTAAGGATTGCTCCAAAACTACTAGGGTTCAATCCTTAAATGCTTAAATCTTGAATCTTTATCCCATATTTTGGTTTTTGAGGAAAATAAGGAGAAGAAACATTGTTTCAATCATCAAATATGGTTGTATTTTCTTGTTACGGTGTACTTAGACAGAGCAAGAAAAGTTGTATTTGCAATCTGATTATTTGGATGTGCAAGTGAAGGTGTGCTTGGCGATTAATTAAGTCATTATATGCCATCTACCTTATTGCTTTTGGTTGTGGAAACTATATTGAAATCAAACTAAGCACATGTACACAATTAGAAATCAAGATTCAAGTATGCCTCACATAATCAAGATTCCACACCTTACAGGTTATACAGCCCAACTGAAAACTAAACATTTGTGCTCCTAAAGCCCCAAAAGAAAAAATGAAAATCTACAAAACTTGAGCAAACACAAATAAGCCCCGGCGCAGCTAGGCACCAATCATTCACTTGCTCTGCAACTTGAGCAAACACAAATAAGCCAGGCGCAGCTAGGCACTGATCATTCACTTGCTCTGCACGTGTCTTCAGATATGGCCGATGACTCTGAAACCGAATCAAGATTTTCATGCGATGGCGACACCGCCACCCCCCTTAACTCTTCAATCATTTTCACCACATAGTTCATGTTCGGCCTTTGATCTGGCGAAGCCTGTGTACAAGCCATCCCTATCTGCAACAACCCCACCATTTCCTCCTCAATGTCCCTGTACCTCATAAGCTCCAAATCGAACACTTCAGCTGTCCACTCCTCTCTCACAACAGACTGCACCCATCTTGGCAAATCAAGAACCCCACTATAACCCGAGCCAGGTCCATTGATGTCCATGATAGATGGGCATTTTCCGGTTAACAGCTCTAATAAGAGGACCCCAAATGAGTACACATCAGATTTTTGGGTTAATTTCCGACTGTCTGATGCTGTTTCAGGGGCATGGTAGCCATTGGATTTTGGGGCAGAGGATGGTGATGCGAAAATTGAGAGGCCATAATCGGATAGTTTGGCATTGCCAGCATTGTCAAAGAGAACGTTTGTGGATTTGATGTTGCCATGCACGAGTCTAAGGGATTTGCATGAGTTGTGAATGAAGGACAATCCTCGTGCTGCCCCAGCCGCAATCTTTAATCTTGTGGTCCAGTCTAATGGTGTTCTTCCCGGGCCCCTATTGCCTGTAAAAGATTCACAATACTATCCATCATACTTCACTCAAAAAGCAAAATATAGATGGTCCGGCCTAATCATATAACATGGCCCCAAGGCCAAAAAGAAGGTTTTTTATGAATGATATACCATTAAATGTTTTTTAAGTACAGTTTCTTAAACAAAAGTAGCTAAGAAACAAATGATCACATTAAAGGCAACTAGAGGAGACGGCATTTCTACATGCGGATGCACACTAAATCACCATATAGCTACAGCCTTCCGAAATCAATTCCTTACGTTGTCCGCTATGAAAATTAGAGATCATCTCCCACTACTACTTTAGCATCCATAACCGATCCTTCGTATTCAACCACTCAATAACATGTCTACAGCAGTCTACACATGCAAGCTAAGTCATAAGCATCTAAGACGGAGAATAAAATAAAGAGTGAAAACAACAGACTATCCTGAAAAATCCCATCCCCATCACATGCGACAGCCTGCCATAATCCAACATAACCAATCCCCACACAACATATTTTTATACTCCAACTTGAAGTTCTAACATTACCCCCATCATCACTCCCAAATCAACCCAATATCTAACAGTAAATACTCCAAACTTCTAATGCATCTGTGAAAGAGAGGTGAAAGTTTGCTCACCATGAAGCAGCCAAAACAAGTTGCCATTAGGCATGTACTCATGAACCAACAATTTCTCATCCCTGGCAAAATAGTAAGCCTTCAAGCTAACCAAATTCGGATGCCTGAGCCTCCTCAACACCTCCATTTGCTGCTCAAACTCTTTCTTCCCGTTTATGTTCAAATCCTTCAATCTCTTCACGGCCACCACATTCCCGTCATCTAAAATCGCCTTATAAGCCGTCCCAAATCCGCCTTTCCCCAGCATTTCAGCCGACGCCCTTAGCAAATCCTCCAGCTCAAACCTCCTCTCCCCATCGAAAAAAACCATCTTGCCCCTCTCTGATCCGGTTTGGGCCGGGTTCGGATACGGGCTTGATGAATACACTATTTTCTCCACTTGGGACCTGCTACTTTTGCCTGATGTTGATTTACTAGAATGGTTCCTCCAGAAATAGCAATACATAAGCATAGAAACTAAGCCCAAAACAAGAACATCTCCGACTATAATGCCGATTATGGCTAACGAGCTCATTTTGCTCCGGCGAGTGTCTCGTGATTTGGAGGGCGGCTTTGTCTCCCCCGGCATTGTGGTCGGAGACGACGAAACAGTTGTTCTCGGACTTAGCGGCGACGCCATTGCCCCGGCGGCTGGGGTCGGGTTGCTCGAAATCACCTTACATTTCTCCAACGGTGGCCCGCACAGATTCGGGTTATCCGAGAACGCCGACGTCGGGAAGCCCGAAAACGGGCCCGGTATCTCCCCCGTCAACCCATTTCCAGACACATTAAAATCCTGCAAGTCAGGCAAGTTCAAACCCGAAATGGGACCGCTGAACCCGTTTTCTTCAAGTCTCAACGTAAGCAAATGCGTCAAGCGATTCACGCTTAACGATATACTCCCCGAAAAATTATTGTAAGACAGATCAAGACGGTAGAGTTTCGAAAGCGAAGATAATGAGGCCGGAAATTCGCCGGAGAAACGGTTGTGAGAAATGAAGAGGAGTTTAAGATTACTGAGGTTCGAAAGATCCGGAATTTGACCCGAAAACCCGTTTTGCTTGAGGCTGAGGACCCGGAGTTGGGTCAAGGAGGTGAGGGAATGGGGGAACGAGCCTTGAAGATTCATGTTTTGGAGGACTAAACGGGTGACCCGGTTGTGAAGGCAGGAGACCCCGACCCATGAGTTGGTTGTGCATGGGTCAGTGGAGGAGTTCCAAGAGGTGAGAACGGCTCCGCTGGGGTCGGCGGTGGTTTTGAAGAGGAGGAGTGGTTGGCTGTCGGGGTGGTCCGACGCGGCGGCGAAGTGGAGGAGGAAGAGGAAGAGGAAGAGGGCGGTGGTTAAAGGGTTTGGTTTTGCTGCGGCCATTGTTGGTGCGTGTTGTGTGTGAGAGAGTGAGTGAGAAGAAAGGTGGGGGGTTATCTATGATATGAAGGCCTGAAAATGGTGTAATTAATGAGGAAATAAATTAAGGAATTTGTGCTAATTAATGATGTCTTTTTATTTTTGTCTTTCTCTTACAGGTCCAGAGAAGGAGATGGTGTAGACTGTAGAGTGTAGCCTGTAGCCATTTTCATAGTATAAATTAGAACTTTAGTCTTCTAGTTTGAGCCAGCTCCTTGATTAAGTTCACATCCTTTTTTTTTTTTTTTTTGAATTTTGTATTTAGCTAAATATTGAAGTATCACAAAGTGAAAACATAGCATCACAACCTTTATTTTCTTATGTATTATATTGACATAGCATAATTCCGATCGGCACACCCGACTGCATTCTTCGCGACGAGCTTAGCCCCCGATCGATTCTCCTCGAATCCTTCCAATCGAACTGTCTGATATCTACCGGCTCTCCTAGCCCCTCTTCCCATCGGCCCAGGCAGATCGTTATCTCTCTTGGTTCGATCACAACCTTCTCGGCTCCTCCGGACAATACCATTGCCGACCTAGACCATGCCGGGTCCAACGGATCCCTACTGGCATTAAATGCTCCATCAGACGGGGTATGGGGGAGCTACTTAATCCCATACCTCATTAATAGAACACCAGCTAGCGTCTACGGACCCTACCACTGGGCCTACGGATCGCCCACATCTGTCTTCAACGACCTACTTGGCTTGGTGGGCCCACACGAGTGCGATTTACTTGGACATAGTATAAATACCCCCGCATTTATGGTAAAAAGCAAACATTAATTACATACGGTAATCTTACTCTGTTCAAATCTCCCCAAAATCGATCTACTGACTTAAGCATTGGAAGGTCTCGACTAGCTCACGTTGCCATTTTTCTTATTACAGGACCAACTTCCCATTCGAATATCATTACTCATCCACTTGGCCTTAAGAATCGATCGGGGTCGATCAACTCCGAATCCGACCCGCATCACATATATTTTACTATTACCATAATCCTACTAATTCAACTCATTTCAACCCAAAAATATTAGCAAGTTTTTATGTTTTTTAATTCCATTATTGGAGAAACACTAAAACATGATTGCTGTAAAATGATTAATGAAGGATGTGACACGGCAAATTGTCTGACGAGTACAAGATATTGTACAACAATTGAGGGGATGGGACCGCAGCAGAAAAAAGAAAGTGGTGAAAACTGAAAAGTTAATATGAAACGTTTATTCAGATCCAGGTCTCGGCAGCTGATAGTATTATCATGTCCATTCAGGCCCCTAGTGATGCACTCGTATATTAGACAAAAACAATAAAATTTCAAATTCCCAACTCATCCCACAATAAAAAGTGCATTCAGATTATTTAAATAACATTTCGTGTTCAAGCTTTTATGTATGTGAAAGATAATTCATTAAAGAATAATTATTTATTCTGATCCCACTAAAGTTGTTTTAAATTTAGTCGAACTCCAATAATATACTGGATATCGTAGTCTATGTAAATAAAAAAATTAAAAAAAAAATTGTCCCACAACAGCAAAATAACTTGAATAAATAATTTTTTTTTTTGCTATAGTTCTTTTTTAGTTATGAAGAAATCATTTTCAAATTAGTGGATTGTTTAACGGATATAAATTAACAAGGACTGGGATGCAATGGATGACTCTTTAATTAAACCACAAATAAAAAAAAAGGGGGGTAATTGTTTAATTAGTGGAGTAAGCGTTTAAGGAATCGGGGTTTGCCCTGAAGGCGCATTTGGCTTCGTCTCCGGGACTTCTGACAAAAGCTTCCACCTTTTTCACGTCTTTTGGTACTATTAGGTGGAGGATTAGCATTCAAACATCTTAATTAATTACAAATTCTTAACTAATGAAATGTGAACTAAACAGCTGGTCTAGTTGTCGTGCTATCTGGTCTAGTCATCGTGTAATCAGGCCGCACATAACTGATTATATAAAGAATTCATAATATTTGCAATGTAAATGATTGTTTTCTTTGAAACATGTATCAATTATAAGATAAATATAATTCACTTGTTTTGTAATTAGAATTGGTGCGGCGAAATGGATCCGTTTATTGATTGATAATAACTATTATGACAAAATTAGTATTTCGTACAAACTATGTCACTTGAATTTTCGATTCTGAACAGAAGACTGGAACTTAGAACTTATATTCCTAGCAATCTTATGTAGCAAGAACGGAGCAGGGAGACTGAAGAGGGTGGTCGCCCCCTTTCAAATTTATATAGAACTAAAATTACATGTATTTTTATAAAAATTTCGAATTTCATAAAAGCCTCTTAAATATTTTATAAAAAATTGATCTCACCGCCAAAGAAGAAGTTTTGGCACCGTCGTTGCATGTAGGTTCTTACAAAGTCATTCTATAGGTTTTTTTGTGCACTTTCTTCCTTTTTAACATAATAAGAAACATTTCATTAGTTACATTCACAAATTAAAAGTTTAGATTACAATCATATTTCCCATTTTGGCATGGGAAATTGTAAAATTCAAACGTGACTGAATTGGCAATTGAGTGGTTCTTCTAACACTTTCGCCATTAAAAAATCCAATTTGTACTTGGGAATAATCATTTGGTCTAAAGATCAAAAGCATAGTGTTGTTATTATTATTGACAGATATTGATAATTACGTTATATACAATTAAATTTCAGTGAAAAGTTGTAAAGAATAATATGTGATTAAAACATTCACATACCTAAAACAAATAACCCATACTTAATACCAAGGGACTTGAACCCAAAATCGATGCTAAAAAAAAAATGGCTTCTCAACCCTAATCATTAGGTTAAGATATTATAGATGCATACTAAATTATTATAGTACCATCGATGTAGCATTTTTAGTTAAATACTTAATTAAATTAGAAGCCTTACTCAAACTGAATATATTTTAGCAAAAAAAGCAACTTATATAGTCAGTAGTTAGTACCAATCCATTGCTGTTATTATTGCTATTAATTTTTTTTTTATTTTCTAAAAAATTTGAATTCATAACGTTAAAGTTTTGAGTTCGTCTCTACCTTACCATTACGGTAAACTCCAACAGCCCAATTCAATTGATAAGTGCTTGTCAGTGTTTAATTTTAGCCCTTAATCCCTCTGGGCCCTTCCTTTTTCTGCAGCCCCAAGGGCCCAAACTCAGCCAAAGCCCAGTTCAGATCCCATTGCGCAACATGCATCCAACGACCAGACCACATCCCATGACAAAAAACCTCTGGAAATGTGTAAATAGTTCTAAATTCTTTACTTGTTAGTCGTCATAACAAAGAAGGAAAATAGAAATGAACAGAAGCTGTGTACCGTTTTCCCCCTTTCCTTTCCATTTTAAGTATGTGGAACTTTGGTAATGTTTATACCAAGGCACTTAACATTCGGATCGGATCTCCTACCTCATAATAATGCCCCATCTCCTGCCCCACACTCTGGATGTGCGACACGTGTAAGCCTTGAAGATTTACTTACCAAATTAGATATTTTGTCCAATTAATTATATTTTTTCAGTTATCTAATTTGGTAAGTAAATCTTCAAGACTTACACGTGTCGCACATCTAGAGTGTGGGGCAGGAGATGGGACATTATTATGGGGTAGGGGATCCGATTCGCTTAACATTAGGAATTTTTGAATTGAAGCCAATTGTTTAGGCAATTCGAATCATCTGCTATACAATGATGCTACATCTCCTCTTCTACTCACCAATACACGCCACGTGCATTGGTGAGCAATTGAAATAAGAAAAGAGAAAAAAAATTATGATATGGGAGATTTTTAAATATTCTTGTTCCTTATATCAACTGCTCATCAATACACATAGCGTATATTAATGAGTGGAGGAAAAGATGTAGCACCTTTGTAAAGCAGGGAATCTGAACTGATTGTTTTGGGAACAATTTTGTATTAAATTTAATAGCTCGTATGCTGCTTTACCTTTTACTGGACCTTTTCTCGTGTTCTATTTGTGGCATGTTTTCCTTTATCACCATGGAACTTATTTATGGACTTATTTAGGAAATTAGATTTGGAAGAAGAAGAGTTTACTCGATTTCATTCTTCAGTGAAGCGAGGAGACAATTCAGACAATGCTAAGGTGAATTTGATGTTTTTTCATGACATACATTGGCGCTGTTTGGCTATTCATTGACAATTCAGTACTTTGGATGGATAACTGATGTCTGGGTCCCAGGACGTGGCAGAAATCCTGAGGCGTATATCTTGAAGGATCAGGTACTATTTAGCTCTTTCTCGTTTAATCCAACTTCCCCACCTCGTTTCGTAGGGCCAGGATATTCAATATGCATGTTTGTCTGCCATGTCTGTTTTCTAACGTGTGTATTACATATGGATGGTAAACTGCAATATTATTGCCTCGTTAACTGTAGCATTCTGAGTGTCACAAAACCATATTTGTGAGTCCGCCTTTGCATGACATGATTGAGTCTTATTCATTCGCACAATCTGGATCTGTTTATTTATGGTAAATAATGATATTTCATTCTAGGAAGCAATTGTTATAGGCAGCGTTATTTGGATTTGATGTTGAACATGGAGGTTCGAGAAATATTTAAAACCCGGTCCAAAATCATTTCTTATATCAGATATTTTCTTGATGAGCGAGACTTTACTGAGGTGAATTCATGTTTGGTCTAGATGATTTTTAGTCATCAGCGCATTTGTCTCTTGCCCTTAAAGTTCTTTGTATAATTCTGCCTTTTCAATTCTACTTTTCAAGGTTGAAACTCCAATGATGAACATGATTGCTGGAGGGGCTGCTGCCTGGCCATCTGTCACCCATCACAATGAATTAAATATGAGGCTTTACATGCGCATTGCACCTGAATTATATCTCAAGGAACTAGTTGTTGGTGGTTTAGACCGTGTGTATGAAATTGGAAATCAGTTTCGGAATGAGGGAATTGACTTAACACACAGTCCTGAGTTCACAACTTGCGAGTTCTACATGGCTTTTGTTGATTACAATGACCTTATGAAGCTAACTAATGTGCTCAGTGGCAGGTGGCAAATCTGGGTTATTCTAGACAACAAAATTGTTGCTTAATGCACAATGGTCTTGACAAAGTTTGTGTTGTCAGGGATGGTCAAGGAACTTACAGGTGGCTATAAAATTAAGCATCATGCGAATGGTTGGATAATGACCCAATTGAGATCGACTTTACTCCTCCTTTCAGGTTTGTTCATCATTCATGATTTTTATTAAACCTGCACTTGTGAATGGATTTTAATAGGTCGTATCTCTTTTTATTTCTGCAGGTGGATTGATATGATAGACGAGTTGGAGAAGATGGAAAACTTGAGAATACCCAAGGACCTCTACAGTGAGGAAGCCAATAGATATCTGGTGGATGCATGTCTGAAATTTGATATCGAATGCCCCGTCCTCAAGCAACTGCTAGACTGTTAGACAAAGTAAGATGAAACAAGTCCCCCAAGGTTGTCGAATTTCTTTATTATGATAAACTGCTCTCCTTTCTGCCCCTCTGTGTCACCCCCAACCCTCAGCCATCTTCCTCTCCTTAATGAGCTATTATTTTTTGCTACAAGTACAGCTTGTTGGTCACTTTCTTGAGGAGACATGCACAAACCCTACGTTCATCATCAACCATCCTGAGATCATGAGCCCATTGGCAAAAGTGGCATAGGTGGAAACTGGGCTTAACTGAATGATTTGAGTTGTTAATCAACAAGCATTATGTATGTACTTTTATGAGCCAGTTCAATCTTCTGTTTCCTTGTTCTTTCCTTGGATTTCACTATATCAATGCTTGTTTCTATCATTGTTCCCTGCTTGAGAGGTCTGCAATGCATACACGGAATTGAATGATCCTGTTGTGCAACGGCAGTGTTTTGCTGACCAACTCAAGGTACTTACAATAAAGTCAATCATATGGCGTCTCCAAAATTTGTATAATTATACTGAAGATGTTCTATACTGAATGATTGCTAGGATTGCCAATCGGGTGATGATGAAGCTATGGCCTTGGATGAAACCTTCTGTACTGCTCTTGAATATGGATTACCTCCAACTGGTGGTTGGGGATTGGGTATTGGTTGGTTCGCAATGTTGTTTACTGATTCACAGAACATTAAGGTTAGTATGCAAGCTGTCTTGTTCCAACATTAGTACTTCATAGTTGATTTCCATGTTTGCTCCTCAGAAATCATATTAGCCTTTGTTTTCCCAATTGTCGTTCCCACCTACATGACCAGACTCTAATATTCTATTCTTCTTGGACTTTTAAATGCTATTTTGTACAGGAAGTTTTGCTTTTTCCAGCAATGAAACCCCAAGATGAACCTTCAAGCAAAGAAAGGTACTAATTTTGCTCTCTTGGATTATTACTGCCTCTCTGGTGGAGTATTTTTCTCTCATTTGGTAGAATAACATTTTTTGCCAAATATCAGTTCACTAACTGTAGTTGATTCGCATTGTCAGCCACAAGAAAAATCTGGATGAACCTCCATCTCAAGGTATGCAAATCAATATCATGCGATTTTGATCTGTCTTTTGTTATGTTGGATGAAGAAATTGGTTATTCCTTAGGTAACAACACTATGTATATATGTAGGGCTCACAAAGAACGCATCCTCGTCATAAGAATTCCAAAGCAAACAAACAGGTGGGAAGGCCCAAAACATTTTTCAATTTTGGAAGGAGCTGCTGCATCCAAATTTTGTTTCACAAATATGTATTGGAGCAATCCTCTTTAGTTTTCAGTAGATCTTTTTGGCCACTTGGTTGTTTAGCTATTTCAAATGAGAGTTAAATGAAGTTAAACCACCACCACCACCACCAAAAAAGGGCAAAAAAAAGACGGAGATACAAACTATACAGTTCATTAACCTAAATAAGTTCTTCCATTTCTTCATTTTATAATACTATTTACATGGGAACCATTTGGGTTCCCAGATTTACATCGATTCAGAAATCGAAAAACCTGGTGGCGATCTTGGAGGTGAAGAAAGGTAAGGCTTAGGCGGGACTTGCAAGGTTTCGAGTTTCCCTTCCAACATTTCCGTCACCTTACTCATCGTTGGTCTGTCCTTGGGATCGGTCTGTATGCACCACAACCCAACGATGATCAGTTTTCTCTTTGTAAGTTGTCCTTCATCTTCTTCCACAATCCCATCAAGATTTGCAGCGTTCATAGTTTCAAGTTGCTTGTAGATATACTGTGGGAAGTATATTTCACTACTACAACCAAAGTTTCCAAGATCATTGTTTTTCGTCCCTCGGGCTATTTCAAGAACCATCATTCCATAGCTATAGACATCTGATTTGTGAGAAACTACGCCGAAATTCCTGCAAAATACTTCTGGAGCAATGTAACCTATAGTCCCTCTTGCAACCAACATTGATAATACACTTGATCTGTTGGGGCACAATTTAGCGAGCCCGAAATCTGAAATCTTTGGATTCAAGTCCTGATCCAGAAGAATGTTGTGTGGCTTTATGTCGAAATGAACAATTCGCATGTTGCACAGTCGATGCAAGTATTCCAGCCCGCGCGCGACCCCAACTGCAATCTCAAACAACTTTTCCCATCCTAACTGACATTCTGCAGTATTCAATCGTATGAACTTCTCAAGAGATCCATTAGGCATGAAATCATAAATGAGAGCTCTTTTAGAAGAACCCTCATAGCAGAACCCCAGCAGAGAGACAATGTTAATGTGGGAAGTTCTACTAATGCTGGCGACCTCATTAATGAACTCTTCTCCATTTCCTTTGGATTCGTTCAGTATCTTAACTGCTACGAGACGACCTTCGGGTAATTTTCCTTTGTAGACAGTGCCATACCCTCCTCTTCCCAAATCTTCAGTGAATGAATTGGCCATTTTCTTGAGATCTGAGTATCTGTATCTTGTTGGTGCAAGGTTACCATGCTTCTTCAACAAGAGTTCAATGTCCTTTTCGATATCTGGCACTGTTGCCTTTCGAAATTTAAGCATTTTGAGCAGTCTGCCTTTCCTCCAGATGAAAAGGAACAACATTATGGATACGGATGTGATACCAGTCAAAGCTGCACCTCCTGCAATGAGGATAATAAGGCCTTACGACAGAAGGGCATAGCAGAGTTCAATTCATTGCTATAAAGCAATCAAAGTTACAAAACAAGACTTGAGAATGGAAAGAGCTGACAGGGGACACATACCTATGAGTAGAACCTTTCTGACTTCACTCTTCACTGCAAACAAAATCTGACATATTAGGCACGGAACAAGTAGAATAAAGACATATTTTTAGGCTCAAGAAATCTTAGCCCGGCCCAAATAAGAAAGAATGCATAAGCAGTAACTCTTGCTATGCATTTCACCCAGTTCTTGTGGTAAAAAAAAGGGGTTCGTTGATTTAGTGACAAAAACATAACAGAGCCTGCAAATTAAGAAAGAGTCAGGTGTTAGCAGAACGATACCTTGGCAATGGAACTCGCTGTGGCTATTAAGAACACACATGCTTCCTCTATTGTGACAAGAATGACATTCATCAGAAATATTCCACTCTAGTTCAAAGTCAGCAGTCAACCTCTGGAACAGGTCCCCGGAATCCTGGCTATTAGGCTTCACAGGCATTTTAACAACCGAACAGCTTTTGGGCATATTAACAGGAAAACCATCGTCGGCCCTGTCTTTATAATACAATGTAGAGGGCTCACAACTTGTGTAATTTTTGTAATCTTTGAAATAATCTAGCATTTCATTGGTATTAACAAACTCGGTACATGCGAACATGGTGAGAACAGGGGAAATTGTAATCGAACAAAAAGGAGAATAAGGCAGAGACCGGTTTTGAAAAGAAGAGCAGCTCTTGGCAACTAACTGATCACCAAGGCCAGGGTCCCGGACACTGAATTTATTCGTAGAAATCCTTTGAAGAACATCGTACCAAGGCTCTCCGGGGGCCATCTGAACTCTGGGAGTTAAAGCTTCACAATCAACTTGCAAATACCCACATTCGGGCTGTGTGTTACTGGACAGTGGAAATTCCAGGGGACCGAGATTTCCACAATTGAATGATGTATGGCATTTCGAATCAGCTAAGCTAAGCTCAAGTGGATGAAAAAGCACAAACAGGAAAATAATCAAACACTTGGCAAGAACATTCATGATGCAGCTAATACTTGTTTTAGCTAGCTAGCTAGCTTCTGTATTTGTTTTGGCACCATGACCCACAGACCATGCATCGTTTTATCTTAAAATTAGCCAGTAGACAGGCACAAGGTCTTGCAAAACAAAACAAGAAAACAGTCAATGGAGAGACTCCTGTAATTAGTAAGAAATTCATTCGATAGGGAATTGAAGTCACTTCCCGGTCCTTGTGGAAAATAATATACGATTAATCACAGGACCACAAGTAAATAATCAAGTAATGCTTAATCAAAGTCACTAATTTTGATCCATTAGAGATGCAAAAGAGAAGTGAAGTCAGGGTTAGTGATCTTCTAAGTTAAGAAAAAACGGCGTAACTTTTCTGTAATCTCTCTCTTCGATAGGACAGAAAGAAAAACGCTGTTATATTATGGCTTAAGGACCATACACTAATATATCTGATGTATCACACTTTACTTATGGGCACATCAAACATAATTAAAATATAATCGCGCTTCTATACATGAAAAGCCCCTACTCTATGTGATATTTCAATTAGCCTATTAAATTTATTTCTTAATGGATCACATAAATGGTCTTCTTTTAATGAGATAGCAGACCATGTACAATAAATTAATATGTGAGACCACCAAATTAAAAAAAAAACTCAACATATTTTTCTTTAAATATATATTTAGTTTGAAATCATTATGCCTCGCATACAATGGAATAAAAGATCAAATATAAAACAAAATAGAATATTGAAAGTGAGTTCTACGTTACCGTCCAAAAAATACAAGAGTGTTGGTTTATGGGGGAATAATATTTCTTTTTGATAAACAGTGAGAAAGAGTAAAATTTACGTAAAAAAATAGAGAAAAGGAATAAGTTGCAAATCTATTTGTTTTCTTACATTATTTTATATTCTAATACAAATATATTTAGAGATATGATTGCAGAAAATTTAATATGAAAAGACAAACTAACCTAACTTATACGTCTGTTCTTGATAATTACCTACAAACATATTTAAATATTTTAATCAAAAAATTACTTAAGTTTTCAGCATATTAGTTACTACAGAAAGGTCTCTGAAGTAGACATATAGGAAAGTCCATTAATTCTTTCTTTCTTTCTTTCTTTTTTTTTATTTTTTATATAATCATTTTCCCTTCAAAGTCCTAAGTACTGGGAAGTTATGTAATAATGGTAGAGTTTCGCGACAACAAAAAAAACGTAATTGTGAAAGAGGAAATGAAGTTATTAGCAGCTTTTAACTTTTTGACTGAGAGGTGCATGTAATTTAATCCACTAAAGCCAAGGAAAAAGTACAACTATATATAAAAATCATATCTGCTGGCTATAATTTGACCTCAAATATATCTTTCTTATTCAACTTTTATTAAATGAACTCCATTTATTATCCTACATCCTTGAAATTTAAAGATTTTCATAACCATAGCAATAGGATTAGTGTTTTTTTTTTTTAAATAATTGAAAAGAAACAAAAATTAAAATCTTAGGATTTCTTTTTCATCTATTTAGTTAAACAGCTTTAAAGTTTGCCAAAATTGAAATTAAAAAAACAAACATATTTCAGGTCTTTGGTCTAATGGACATGTACTCCCGCCTTTAAAACGATGTGTGGGAGTCTAATTGCTAGGATTTGAATTTTAGAGTTGTGTCGTGGGTGGTGATAGATGTATTATTCGAAGGAAAAAAAAATGGAAAAAAACTAAAGAAGTACAAAGAAGAAAACACACACGCCAACTCACACAAGAGAATCAGAGGCAGAGATTTGAGTGCCCTTCAAACACGGTAATGTTCGGTCCAAAGCGCGCACCCATATTCCCGTTCAACTCAAGTGTCCATCACGCTCCCAGTTTTTGCTCCAACACACTGAACTGATTCAATCATATTCTATTATTGTTCAACTCAAATAGTTATTTTGTACTACCAAGATTTGCTTTTTCCAGCAATGGAACCCCAAGATCGATGAAACTTCAAAACAATGCAACGTACAAATTTTGAACTCCGGGCTTATTATTTGCCTTTCTGGTGGAATCTCTTTTTCCCTGATTCGGTTTAGCTGATTGCAAACAAGGACCGATTAATGATGATTCAATCACTTCACTGGCTAAATAACAACAATGCAAAATGTAAATGCGAAACCGTAGCTTGCATAATGTATATGAGATTGACTTGTTATATGCATGAATGGACTTGTAAGGACTAAGGAGGCATACAGGGATAGAATGTAAGGATGTGATCATGTGACGATATACCCTTTTGGAAGAAAGGAGCTGATGCATCAAAATTTCGTTTCACAATATATGTTCGACTAATCCTCTTTAGTTCAGACTCAATCCTTTTTAGCCACTCTGTCACTCTCTGTATCTCGACTCGTTAGCCTAGTAAAAATCAGTGGTTTTCCCTTAACCATGCAAATTGTACTTACAAAATCATGTTGATGACTGTTTGCTGCTGGAGATTACATTTTAAGTTATGCATCTTGAATAGTGAGTGCATTTCTTGAAGTTGAAATATTTGTTTCCTACTGAGGAATCCATGATGTTTATTAAGAATTTGAATTCTATAATTGTTAAGATACATGTATCTGCACGACACAAAGGAACTACAAACATAGTCTTAGTTCTCCTTCGATCATTTAAAAAATCTTGAAAACTTAACGAGTCTCCCCATCTAAGAAGACAGGATAGGCTGTGATATTGATGGCTCAAGAGTTGCTGAAGCATCAGGAGGTGGTCTAGGGGGTGAAAACAAATAAGGCTTAGGTGGAATCTGCAAAGATTCTGCAGTCCCTTGTAGCATTTCCACCACCCTGCTCATTGAGGGCCTATTCTTGGGATCACTCTGTATGCACCATAGCCCAACAATAATCATTGTCCTAGCTAATACTTGACTTTCATCTTGTTCGTTGACAATGCTGTCGGGACCCCTCACGGTATTCTCTTGAAGGTGCTTGTATATCCAATCTGGGAAATACATTTCACTTGAGCGATCAACTTGTGGACTAACATTCTGCCTGCCCACCACCATTTCCAGAATCATCATTCCATAGCTGTAGACATCTGATTTGTGGGAGACTTCGCCAAAGTGCCTGTAGAATACTTCCGGTGCAATGTACCCGACAGTCCCTCTTGCTGCCAACATTGATACTATACTTGATCTGTTGGGGCATAGCTTAGCTAGACCAAAGTCTGAAATTTTTGGGTTCAAGTTGTTATCAAGAAGAATGTTATGAGGCTTTATGTCAAAGTGCAAAATTCTTGTGTTGCAGCCTCGGTGCAGGTAATCCAGCCCTTGGGCGATGCCAACTGCAATTTCGAACATTTTTTCCCATCCCAATCCGATTTCTGCTGATGGAGAAGCAGAATTTTGTATGAACTTTTCGAGAGAGCCATTAGGCATGAAATCATAAATGAGGGCTCTTTTTGAAGTACCCTCAAAGCAAAATCCCAATAGAGTGACTGTTAATGTGGGAAGTTCTACTGATGCTGGCTACCTCATTCATGAATTCTTCACCATTTCCTTTCGATTCATTCAGGATTTTGACTGCTACAAGACGACCATCGGGTAATTTTCCTTTGTAGACGCTGCCATAGCCTCCTTTTCCCAAGTTTTCACTGAATGACTTGGTAATTTTCTTGAGATCTGAGTATTTGTATCTTCGTGGTGCAAGATTCCCATGGTTCTTCAAGAATAGTTCAATGTCCTTTTCGTTATCTGGTATTGTTGCCTCTTGAGGTGCAAGCAATTTGAGCAGTGTGCACTTCCTCCAGATGCAAAGGAACAACAGTATGGATATGGATGTGAAAGCAGCTGCAGCTGCAACTCCTGTAACGAGAGCAAGACCTTAAGATCAAAGGACGTGAAAGAGCATAAGGTTCATTATTATCAAGTAGACCAGGGAACTGCTCAAAAGTTTGATTGGTTGCGATAAAGTAAATAAAAATTACAGAACAATACTTGAGAATGGACATAGCTGATGGGGTATAATACATGGTACATGAAAAAGCATACGAAACATGCAAGGTGAAATTACAGCAATAGAGTATATAGGAGAATACAAAGCATAATAAAAGGAAGACTGCATTTCGTGCAGCTAAAGCTGAGTACCAAAAGAAATTCAAGTCAATCAATTTTAAGTTCTGAAAACAGAATTGAAAGAATGAAGAGGGTTTAGTATGAAAAACTAAATAATTTTTGTAATGACTATGTAAGTACACAACTGCAAGTGGAAGAAATTTTACCTGAGGCTAATATAACTGTCTTGCGGCTTTTTCCTGCATCAAGAATGAAAAATACTTTAGTGTATGTGGTCAGATTGGATTCAGTTAATGAAAGCATAAGGCAACAAGCATGATAAACATCAAAGAAGTTTGCATTGAGTAATTTATCTGATATAAATCATATTCACTCTAGCAAAACAGGTAACTGGCTAGCTCTTAGCAGAAGATACCTTTGCACTGAAATTTGTTCTCTCTATTAATAAGACACTTCCTTCCTTTATAGTGACAAGCAAGGCATTCATCAGAAATAGTCCATTCTAGGTCGAAAACAGCACTTAACCATCTGAACATATCATCGCGAAATGGATTACTAGGACCGAGAAATGGATTACGAGGCATTTGAACAAATGAACAGTTTTCAGGGATCGTGCTTTCATCGGGGGCAAAGTGGCTGGCAGGGTCGCTGGGGTCTTTATAGTACAATGTCATGTTATCACAATTGGTGAAACTTCTGTAACCTTTGAAATGCTCTTGTATTGTTACCGCCTCATTAGGATCAAGAAACTTGGTACATGAGAATATGGTGAGGGGGACGAAGGAGATTGTAAAATTACTGACGGAAGAATTAGGCGGAGACCAATTTGCGACAAAAGAACAATTTCTTTCATCGGAATTCAACCGATCACGAAGTGTAGGATCGAGGACCCTAAATTTATTTGTAGAGACTTTTCCATGAAACTCGTAGCAAACCCCTCCAGGCCGCAACTGAAGCTTTGGAGGTGAAGAGGTACAATCAACTGGGAACAACCCACAATCGGATTCCGTATTGTTAAGGAAGAAGGGAAATTCCAGGATGCCAAGATTTCCACAGCTGAATGATTTCAGGCATTTTGAATAAGCTAAACTGAGCATAAACAGATGAAGCATAAACAAGAAAATCAAACACTTTGCGACATTCATGCTGCAGTTATACTACTAGTTTTAGCTTCTGTACTTGTTTTGGCACCAGCACCACAAATGATGCATGATTTTATCTGTAAACTGTAAAGCCAGTTGACCCCGCAAGGTCTTCCAAGCAAAGCAACAGAACGCGCATTACGTGGATTTCAAGGGCTCCTAATCAACTAAATACCACAATCAAACACGTTCTAGCAATTAATTCACTCGGGAATTATATATGTTCAAGTGTGGAAAAAGCTTCTCCAAGTTTTCTTTGTGGAAAAAATAAACTCCAATCCCATCATCGCACGCGGCTAAATATTTTTTTTGGAAAATATTAAAGTCTCATCCCAAATAATTTTTATCAAAAATTTTATATGCTAAACCATATTATAGAGATGTTATGAAATGTCGTGTGGTATCTCAATTGACTATTTTTTCTAGTAATAATAGTACTTAGGGTCTTTTATTTCAATTATATTTCTTTTTTTTTTGTTTTACAACACATTATAATTCAATAATTAGAAAATTTCTTAAGTTCAAATGATTAGAATTGTTCTTTTCCTACTCAATATTCATAACTATTATAATACTAATCTATTAGTTTAATTAATTTCTAATTGAATTACTTAAGTTATTAATATTTTTTAAAATCGGAATATTTTTAAATTGATTTTACAGTTAATAAAAGGATTTGAATTTTAATTTAATGTGCTATATACTAAAAAGTATGGTAAAAATATATAAAGAGACTTGTCATGAGGGCAATTTTGTTCAAATATTTTTTTTTTGAGGGGTAAATATTACATTTTATAATTTAAGGGAATAAATGATATGAATGGTATAATTCCATGGGACAAAGTGTATTTAATCCAAAAATATAAAACAAAATAGAGGAATATTCGAAGTAAACTCTACGTTACCGTCCAAAATGGCCCGTTAATGAATACTAGAAATGGCTATCAAGTAGACAAATTAAAAAATTAAAAATTATTATCAAAAAGAAAAAAGTAGACAGATTAAAAAGTTCATTAATTTTTCCATAACCAAAAAAAAAAATCATTAATTTTCTTTTGCTTTTCTGTTTTAGTGTTTTCATAAACTATAAAATCCTCCTAACAGTAATGGGAAGTTCTATAGCCTTTGACAAAATGTTTTCTTTTTGTAGTTGTGAAAGGATTACTGAGGTTATAATGAAATTAATCCACAAACCGTAATATATAATTCAAAATATTTTTATTATTCAGCATTTATTATATGAATTTGATTTATTATATCGCGTTCTAGGTAAATCATTTACTAGTTGATATCTATAAATTCCGAAACTATAGTATTTTTGAGTGAAAAAAGAATCAATTATCCTACATTCTTGAAATTTGAAGATTTTCATAATTGTAGCAATAGGTTTCTTCTTCTTTCTTTTTCTTTTTTTTTTTCCTTTTTTTGTAATAATTGAAAAATAAATATAAATCTACGGGTTTCTTTTCATCAATTTTGCTAAATAGGGCCAAAATTGAAATTACAAACAACCCTAGGGGTGTTCAACAAAACCGAAAACCGACCGAAAACCGAAAAAATCGAACCGAACCGAACCGAACCGAAGCATGTTCGGTTCGGTTTTCGGTTATTTAGTTCAAGAAAATTCAGTTTTCGGTTTTTTCGGTTAAAAAACCGAAAAAAAACCGAAAAAACCGAAAAATCGAAAAAAAAACCGAAAATAAAAAATATTGTGTAATCTATGGAACAAAAGTAAGAAAAACCGAACCGAACCGAACCGAAAACCGAACCGAAAATAAGGAAATTGCATGCTTTTATTATTATTATCATTAATTTTTTTTTTTTTTACAATTATTTCGGTTTTTCGGTTAAAACCGAAAAACCGAACCGAAAATTTCGGTTAAAACCGAACCGAACCGAACAGAACACATTTCGGTTCGGTTTTCGATTTTCATTTCGAAAAACCAAAAATTTCGGTTAACCGAACCGAAAAATCGAAATGTGCGGTTTTAACCGTTTGAACACCCCTAAACAACCCCAAGGAATTCCAAATAAGAAATCACATACCAACGCATACACCGTCACACACACTGAATCCGAGAGAGAGATTTGAGTCCCCTTCAAACACGGTCTTCTTCGGTCAGAAAAAGCACACCCCCATTCCATTCAACTGAAGTTTCCATCACGCTCCCCAAAATCATATATAATATATATACCCACTATACAGATATGTAAGCATGTATACATATATGTACAGGCTGTTACTAAAGGTGGGATCTTTGTAAACTTTTATTAGAGGCCCTTTTGTTTGTTTTTTGTCTGGGGATCTGTTGAATAAATTTCTGAAGATGACCGCCGCCGCCGCCGGGGGAGACCGCCGGAGCCCGAAAGAAATCGTCTACGACGCCTCCGCCGGTGCCGCTGCGGGTAATTTAGTTGTTACTAGTCTTTCCCAATTTTTCTGATATTTTGTCGGTTCTTTTCTTTGTTCTTCAATTGAAGTAATTGATTCGAGTATTTTTCTTGATTGAATTTCAGGTGCGATAGCAGCTACATTTGTATGCCCATTGGATGTAATAAAGACAAGGCTTCAAGTTCATGGCTTGCCTGAAATGCAGTCTTCTGGTCGTAGAGGTGTGCTTCCTGATTACTACAATTTCTTGAACTTTTTTTGCTTGACTAGACTAAACCATTTGATTACTACAAAAGGCAGTTGATTGTAACGAGTTACGTGGTTATGATATGGGTAGAGTCCAGGGGTTTTTGTTGTGTTAGGAGGTTTAAAGGTTCAAGGACGTTTGTTGGTTTTGTGTGCATTACTAGTTTAGTCTATGTTATTTATGGAATGGTGTGATTCGGAGAGAATCGATGTTCAGTCTTGCTGTTGACATTGATAATCATCGATAGTATAATGCAAAATGACTAGTATGTGGGATTCACTTACGGAATATTTTCTTGAATTTTCAGGGTACTAATTTTAGTAGATTACCAAATGTACTACTAATTTTATGAAGTGTTTTGAAAAGTTAATTCTTTATGCAAGTCCACATTTTCCTGGTCCGCAACCTTTGATTCATCATCAAACCATCTGACATTACCCATCCTGATACTTTAGTTTTGATTTGAAAGCTAAAATGAAGGCTTTTTGATGCCTATACTGCACTGTAGTCACATATGTTCTCATAAGAGTTTATAATAATTGTCCATAGTCTTGTGGTTGCCAAATGATGGCCCAACCCATCGAAGCCCTATGGAGCCACCTGCTATGTAATTTGTGGCATCTGGTCTAAATAGGGTGCTAAAAGGTTTTAGATTGGAGCTTACACTTTTCCCTAATGAAACTTGGAAAGATAGCCTTTTTTTTGGTTAAATTGCTTATATATTCACTTAGCTTAATTGTCATAGGAGTATCTTATGTTATTCATTTTCCTGGCGACAATCAGGCAGTGTCATTCTTGTGAGTCTGCAAAATATAGTCCGGAATGAAGGACTGAAGGGACTTTATCGTGGCCTTACGCCAACATTGGCAGCATTACTTCCAAACTGGGCGGTAAGTGTTACCTTGAACTACTTAAAAGTTGTCTCAGAAATTTTCACTATATTGGATTAATGCTTTGAATGCATTTTGGATTCTGTAAGCAAGTTTCATGTTGTATTCATTACAGAATTACTTTAATTTGGTGTTTGAAATTCTAAAATTTCACAAGTATTTGCATCTCTTTTGGAATTAAAAGAGCTATGAGCTTTGTTCCGTATACTTAGTCTTTCCCTGGAAGTATTTTTGTTATGCGAACAGCAATGTAGAGAAAAAATAATTAATTTCATATAGTATTGATGATGAATAGTAGAAGTCAAAGGTGGTTAACTTAAGTAATGGGGACACGTTTTTGAAGCAGTTTTATAATGTTCTGACATCATCCAGACTGCAATTAATTGTTATGTAAGATAATTACATTACATTTTAGCATATACTAATGCAGATATTTGGCATGTCTTCTTACCACATTTTTTGTAGGAGCTTTTAGTTTCCAAAATCTTGGAAGTACTTTAGATATTCTAAGTTTTATGGGAATTGATATTGGCAGTCCAGACTCCATAGTATACTTCTGAACAATCCTTAATTGCTTTAGGAAAAAGGATAGTGCCATGGCAATATTAATTGTTGGAGTATGTATATATTTCCTTTCTAACTTAGAAATCCTTATTCTTCAGTGTTTTCCAGTTGAGCAGACATAATAATTTTTTTTAATTTTTTTTTTATATTCGCATAGTGACGGAATTTCATCAATTGTAGGTGTACTTCACAGTTTATGGACGTCTTAAAGAGCTACTACATTCTTACGGTAGGAGACATAAATATTTTTTCGTTGAGTGTGTTAATATGTAGAACACTGTTGCTCGTCTTACCACAGTGTTGTATTAGAACTGAACAATTTTAACAGTTGATATTTTGGAAAAAGTTCTCCTTTAACTCTTCTTAATCTTTTGCAACTATACAGAGGGTGGCCAGGGCCAGCTTACCATCTCTTCAAACATGATAGCTGCTGCAGGCGCTGGTGCTGCAACATCCATTACAACAAATCCACTGTGGGTTGTTAAGACACGACTTCAAGTAGGTTGGGATGTTTTTATTACATGAATGTTTTACAGTCAATGGGACCTAACTAACCCTTTCAATAGCTGCATGCTTAATTGTAAATTTATTGAATCGTTTTTCAAAATTTATTGTGTAAATATTTTGTAAATATTCAGGTTTTTCTGTCTCTCTCATAGGCTTTCTATCAAAATTTGCTGGAAACTAATTTGAACATTATCTCTATGCATAGACTCAAGGAATGAGGCAAGATGTGGTTCCTTACAAGAATATATTTTCTGCATTGAGGCGAATCGTACATGAAGAAGGATTTCGAGGATGGTACAGGTCAGTCCTTGTTCAGTAGGCAAAACATTGAACACACTTTCTTTATCCAGCATCATTATACTCATATTCCAACATGCCTTGGGATGAAATGATTTTATTGACAACTTAAGTCATTGATTTTTGGTTCTATTGCAGCAAGATAGTCAAATGCAAGTTATGCAACGTTGCTAAGCTACTTCCTTATATGAATTTTTTTTTTCCCTTCCTGCTATTTCTTGTACAGTGGCCTTCTTCCTTCGTTGGCTGGAGTCAGTCATGTTGCTATCCAGTTCCCTGCATACGAGAGAATAAAATTCTACTTGGCTAAACGAGGTAAGACTATGAATTTTTCTTCTCTTCTTCTCCTGTTGTTTCTGCTTCTAATTCTGCATTTCTTTCTTGTTATATAGTTGCAGGGAAGGGCGCTGTAAATTATTGCAATATTTTATTTATTTTATTATTATCCGATTGACTGAAATCATGTTTTTTCTTTTTTTTTTTCTGAATTTGGAAGAAAACAAAAGCTGTAATGAGCTCAGGCCCTGGGAAGTTGCAGTTGCCTCATCATTTTCTAAAGTACTTGCTTCTGTATCGACTTATCCTCACGAGGTATAACTTCCTTATGCTTTTCAACTGTATAACAAGCATTTAACATTTTTAGTGGTTTCACTTTCATATGATGTCCTGGTTTCTTTTCTAAACACCAGGTTGTCCGTTCAAGGCTACAAGAGCAGGGTCAAATGCGGAATTCTAATTTACAGTATGCAGGCGTCGTTGATTGCGTTAAGAAGGTGTTCAGAAAGGAAGGCCTTCTTGGGTTTTATCGTGGCTGTGCTACTAATCTCTTGAGAACAACTCCATCTGCTGTGATAACATTTACCAGTTATGAGACGATACATAGATTTTTGCTGCATCTATCGCCTCCGGAGAAGAGCCATTCAGAACCGCACACTGAACCTGGTGGTGGATTTAAGTCTCAGAAGGGAACTATGAGCCCCGGAGAAAATGACGATACTTTACTCCAATCTGTAAACTCTTCTAATGATAGAACTCGTTTTATTCCTTTAGGTAATACGGATAAGTTAACCACCAGGCATTGAGCTCACAGAATTTTTGTTCTTTTTTCCTTTATCACAAATTGAACATGTCAGATGTTAAGAGTCCATAATAAGCAACTGGGAACCCCTTTTGTTGTTGTACGTATGTGCCATTTTCGTCTTCCTTATTTTCAAGAATTTCCTTTTGTCATTCAATGTATAACACAGTCATTGCTGCAGTAGTATTTGCATTGCAGCAAAATAATTTTGTTGTGTTTTGCCGTGAATATACTTCTTTCTACTTTCCTTTATGTCTCACCTGTAACCTTTATTGTTCAACCGTTGTAATAGTTTGTGATTATGATTGATGAGTTTGTTCGGTAATTCAGTGAGATATGTTGCCTTTCTCTGATTTTTTTTGTTTGGATCTTTCCATCCCCTCAATCAGTGGAAAATCATTGTTTTGGGGGGCTTTTACTTGACAGATAAATACCGAAAAAATATGCTTGTGTTATGGATGGGGCCCTGCATGGGCATGTTAAGCATTTATCTTGATGGTTGTTATTATTGTTCTTGGTGTGTGTGTGTGTGTGTGTGTGTGTGCTGCATAAAAAATGAAGGAAGATATCTTCCGGTGCCTCTGGTTCTGAGTTAAGCGGCAATAATGACAAATCAACTGGGAACTTTTATCCTACAATTTTGTGTACTCACAAATAAGGGTGGCAAAATGGGTTGAAATTAATAGGTCCAATCCAATCTAATTAATTTTGGGTTGGATTGATCTCGAAGTTGAAGCGAGTTGGATTTTAGTAGACTTCAAAATGTTTTAAGTCATGTATAAGTCTAACTGGTTTTTAAATAGGGTTTATGTAGTTTATAAATGGTTCCAACAAAAAAATATATATTATAATTTGATAATATTTCACAAATTTAAAAAACGAGGGATAAAATTATCCTTGTGACAAGATCAATAAGGGTCAAGTAAACCCTGGGTTCTATCAAACGAGGCTCATTTACTCTTGGAGTAAAATAGTTATTGCCTTTCACCCCTTGGGCTCTCGCTAGTGTTTTCAAATTAAAAAATATGTTAAACAATAAATAAATAATTAAAAATATATAAAATTATATTAAATATATATATATTTTAGTTTGTATTGAACCAAAAAGAACCCTCTTAAACAGCTGTCAATCCAATTTAAATCCAATCCATTTTCAACCCAATTCAATAAAACCCGATCCAACCCTTCCATTTGTCACCACTACTCACAACTACAGAATCAGCAGTTAAGATTTTCTAGTGTAGTTATCATCACCTCAAATAAAATGAAGCCAGGTTCTCTCCGCTTTGATCTAAAAAGTATCTGAGAAGGAAAAGGAATTCAAATAGTTCAAAATTTTCTTCACTTTAAGTACGTGAGTGACGTCCATGGACTATAGTTTAGCCATCTTCTGAAAATAGAGCAAGAATGAGAGAGAGAGAGAGAGGAACTCGGACTTTCTGAGTTTATAGCAATGTAATAGCTCTCTGTCCAAGAAAACTAGACAATACAAGAACATACTAAGGGAAGAAGCCCAAAAAAGCAAGCTCCTTTAAACTATGTACCTTCCATGTTTTTTGTTTCTTTCCTTATCTCTATACAATATTAGTAAATGTCCTCAATAATAAAACACAGACAAGAAGATGAATAGAAAGTTGACATAAACCCCCACCCATTGTAATAATAAGCACTATAAAGGATGTTGAAAACATTTCTTAACATCTAATTTCTCTAAGAAACCAAATTCAACACACACACACTCATCCAATAGAACTTGTAGTAGTAGTAGAGCTACCACTAATCCATGCATCAGCGACAGCATTTGGTGAGGACTGAAAATTCTTATTCTTCAACAACACAACATCATCTGTTTCAGGAGAAGGAGGGATAATCTTTCCAGGCACAGAATAATTACCATTAGCCCCTCCTATGTTCTCATATTTGCAATCCTCACCAGCCTGAATATCCTTCAAGAAAACCAGCACCTCATCCATTGAAGGCCTCATATCCTTTTCCAGCTGCAGACACCTGAAAGCCAACTCAGCCACTGAAGTAGTCATCCTCGTGACTTCAGCATCAGAATCATATCCAAGAGACGGGTCGATCAGCTCTTCAAAAGCGCACCGTTGTATCCTATTCACAGCCAAGTTAGCCAAGTTGATCTCGTGCCTGTGCCGGCTTATATCCACGGCAGGCATGGAGGAAATGAGCTCAATGAGCACAACACCAAAGCTGTAAACATCACTCTTGTCTGTAAGCTGGTAACACTGATGGTACTCCGGATCAACATATCCGGGGGTCCCTTGAGGGGCAGTCGAGATATGAGTGACATCATTGGGAAAAAGTCTCGACAGCCCAAAATCAGCCACTTTGACACAAAAACTGTTGTCAAGTAGTATGTTGTTAGTCTTAACATCGCGGTGTATTATGTCAGATTTGTGGAGGTATGCCAACGCGCTAGCTGTTTCTATGGCTATGCTCATCCGAACGGGCCACGTGAGGGGTGCTTCCTTGGCCCGCTCACCGTGCAGATGGTCGGCCACCGTGCCATTGGGAATGTATTCATAAACGAGTAAGAGCTCCCGGCTTCTTCTAGAAGTGCAGCCATAGAGAGAAACGAGATTTGGGTGCCTCAAACAAGTGAGGATCTTGATCTCATTCAAGAATTGCTCTACTCTTCTGCAGTTGTGCTCATACAGGCGCTTTATGGCCACTTCTCTCCCGTCCCGGAGTTTGCCTGGTTATTACAATGAGAATGGCAAGAAATAGATTAGCCTTAGTTAGGCTTAGGCTCAATGACACTGTTTTCGCTACTCACTCTGTAATTAAAGAATTACAAATACACCCTTCTGATCATCAAATTTTGATCAGAACTGGCAAAAT
This sequence comes from Petrea volubilis, assembly GCA_026212405.1. NCBI lineage: Eukaryota > Viridiplantae > Streptophyta > Magnoliopsida > Lamiales > Verbenaceae > Petrea > Petrea volubilis. The sequence goes on along the minus strand of CM047882.1, from coordinate 5,995,069 downwards.
TTACCAAGAAAGTTGAATAACAGCATCCATATATATGTAAGAGCAAATTGGGAAGTTCACTAAAACTGGAATAATGACACCATTTAACATTGGAATGACCAAGAGACGTATAGTAATTTGAAGATGGAGATAAGTCACATGAAAGCGGGGAGATAGTCACGTAGGAGCGCACTGTAATTATTTCAAGAAAAAATTACCATGGTATACAGTTCCAAAGCCTCCATCACCGAGTTCTTTAGAAGCATCAAAGTTGTTGGTGGCGACTTCTAGCTCTTTGTATGAGAAAATAGGGATGCCAAAATAGAAGCTGCCCCCTTCAATGTCTGATCTCGAGGAGGGATCAGAGGATATGTTTCTTGAAAGGAAGTAAGCACCATTGTTCCTTTTCTTACGGTGATAGAGTATAAAGGCGAATAGGAAGCATAATCCAAGGAATACTGCACTTCCAGCTAAAGCTGAGCACCGAAAATTGCAGTCAATCAATTTCAAGTTTAGAAAATGGAATTGAAAGAATGAAGAGGGTTTAGTATGAAAAACTAAATAATTTTTGTAATGAATATGTAAGTACACAACTGCAAGTGGAAGAAATTTTACCTGAGGCTAATATAACTGTCTTGCGGCTTTTTCCTGCATCAAGAATGGAAAATACTTTAGTGTATGTGGTCAGATTGGATTCAGTTAATGAAAGCATAAGGCAACAAGCATGAGAAACATCAAAGCAGTTTGCATTGAGTAATTTATCTAATATAAATCATTTTCACTCTAGCAAAACAGGTAACTGGCTAGCTCTTAGCAGAAGATACCTTTGCACTGAAATTTGTTCTCTCTATTAATAAGACACTTCCTTCCTTTATAGTGACAAGCAAGGCATTCATCAGAAATAGTCCATTCTAGGTCGAAAACAGCACTTAACCATCTGAACATATCATCGCGAAATGGATTACTAGGACCGAGAAATGGATTACGAGGCATTTGAACAAATGAACAGTTTTCAGGGATCGTGCTTTCATCGGGGGCAAAGTGGGTGGCAGGGTCGCTGGGGTCTTTATAGTACAATGTCATGTTATCACAATTGGTGAAACTTCTGTAACCTTTGAAATGCTCTTGTATTGTTACCGCCTCATTAGGATCAAGAAACTTGGTACATGAGAATATGGTGAGGGGGACGAAGGAGATTGTAAAATTACTGACGGAAGAATTAGGCGGAGACCAATTTGCGACAAAAGAACAATTTCTTTCATCGGAATTCAACCGATCACGAAGTGTAGGATCGAGGACCCTAAATTTATTTGTAGAGACTTTTTCATGAACCTCGTAGCAAACCCCTCCAGGCCGCAACTGAAGCTTTGGAGGTGAAGAGGTACAATCAACTGGGAACAACCCACAATCGGATTCCGTATTGTTAAGGAAGAAGGGAAATTCCAGGATTCCAAGATTTCCACATTTGAATGATTTCTGGCATTTTGAATCAGCGAAAATGATGAAGAAAACAAGATGAAACAGGAAGAACAATACAGAAGACGTGACGAGACTCATGACGGATTAATCTCCCTCAAGTTCAACAAACCATATCAGAAACAAAAAACCAGAAAAAGAGTTTTCCGGCAGAGAGAATGAGAAAACAGAGGTTTTGCAATTTTCTTGCTCTTTAACCATTTCTGATAAATTTTCTCAATATAGATGATGCAACTAGTCTTGTTTCTGTTAAACACGCCAAGTTGACTTGGAAATATTTTTGTGGAAGACTTTTTTGGAAATTACACTCGCAAAATATCAAGAAACAATTTTTCTTTCTTTCTTTCTTTCTTTCTTTTTCTCTCTTATTTGTGGGAGTTGAAATGGTCAGCCCGAAGCAAAGAGACGCAGAAGTTTCCTACTCCACACTTTCTAGTTGACTAGCACTACGTACATAATAGACCTTATTTCTTGACACTTCTATGGCTAAAAATTCTTTAAATTCCAACCAATCAGAAACAACTTCAAATGGGTGCTTGGAAGATTTATCTTCCAAACATTATACATTTCAAGAAAATGGGCTTTCATTTCTCATATGGAGAAGTGAGAACAAAAGAAAGAGTCCACAGTTTAGTAGGATCCCTTTTCTGATGAAACCAATAGCGTCGACATGATTTCATCACAACACTAGCTGTTCTTTTGGTCTTCAATTATTCAATATTTTGACGTCGATGCATCACCAAGAAAACAAACACAGAAAAAAAGAAGAGAAAATTAAGTTACCAAGAGATTAAGTAATATTTATTTCGCCATTTCTTCCATTTCAGGCCCCATTTTTTCTGTTCTTATTAGAAACTTTAAACCACATATAGTTGGCTTTTTATCTCTTAGCTGACAGCAACTTTAGTTGAAAATTGGGTTTAGCAGGCCCACTCTTTCCACGGTAAAGAAGAAAAATCATAAGCAAAGACTAAGACATAAACAGTGAATTTCAATGGTAGTGAAACCGTGAACTATGGTGCTAATGAAAATCAACTGTTTCAAATTATCGCAATTGATGTTCATTGGCTAACTTGGCAAAACACACAAACTGTGAATCCAAAAAGGAAAAAAGAAAAAGCATTGTTTGGGGGAATTTAGTAATGTACCATCATAGCAATGTTCTCTATGGGGCTGATCAGGGCAGTAACATACAGTTCCATTGGTAGCATCAAATCCACAACGGCCACCACTATTCTCACACTTGCTGCAACTAATCCCATTCCATTTCAGTATAAATCCATTTTGCAATAACCCCATATAGTCTATGCTGTCATCCGGTGATGACTCGTTCAGATTATTCACTCTCACGAACTCAACTGGCGCAGCAACACAATGGCAGGGCATTTCATCACATTCGATTTTCTTATCAGGGTCCAGGACAGCATAGGACTTGTGGGATTGGTTTGAAGCACATGGGATTCGATGCTTTTTGTAATGATCGGTTTGAGGGATGGATTTATTGCAAGAGTACAAGATTTTGAGGTTAACAAAGTTTTGATCGAAGAGGAAGGGAGACTGGCCCAGCGTGAAAGGATTGAGACGGGGGATGCATTTGGAGCCTAATGCCTTGGAATTAACTAACCTGAAAGATTGATCCTCGTAAGAGATGTTCGTGATAATGTACTTACCACAGGATGTTTTGTAGATGGTTTTGTTTCTTTCGCAAGTGATGTGAAAACCAGGGTAGCCGCAAAATTTTTTGTCCATGAAATGAAAAGGGTACCTTATGGTTATGGGAGGATCGGCTCCACAGTTTTTAGGCTGACAAGCTTCATATTTCTCATCCGCTGATTGAACTAAGAGGGTATGGAATAACAGCACGCTAATGCTAGCTATCATGGTTGTTGAATGAGAACACATGTTTAGGGCATGTAAATGAGAGTAAGATTATAAATATTGTGATCTGAGTCCTTAGTAATGTTTATTAAAACTTAAAAGATTAATCTTAGACTTAGGCTGAGTTTGTAGTCGCGGTCTGTCAGTCAAGAATAATTAATAGACATACCACTTTGCAACGAATTATATTGCATTTCTAAACGTGGACTAGGACATACATGCACTTTCCTTTGGCTCGGAGACAAAACAAATCTGGGGCAAGTTTTACTGAAAAAAGAGGGAAATTTGTAAAAAACCTCTATGTGGTTTCGGGAAATTGCAGGTTGGTATCTCATAATTTAAAAATATGTAAAAAAACCCTCATCCTTTTCAAATTTAGACATATTCTCCCCTTCCGTTGCTCCTAGTTTAACGCCGTTATATTTATGGTGAAATACCCGTTACGCCCCTATTATCAAGAAGTAACGAAAGGGAAGAGTATGTCTAAATTTGAAAAAGATGAGGGTTTTTTTTGTATATTTTTAAACCATAAGGTACTAACTTGCAGCTTCCCGAAACTATGTAGGGGTTTTTTGCAATTATCCCAAAAAAAGAGTATAACTTTGAGTTTCTTGTGGAGGCTATGTAAAGAAAAATGTTTATACTTCAGTATCACCTACTTATACACCCCTAAGTTAGATATGCAACTGATGTAAAAAAGAGAAACAATCATTTCCTATGTATGAATTCACTTGTTGTACTAATCTAAGACTAACCCAAGTTACAGTCTTCAGGACAATTTTCCGATCGGACATTATTGACAAATAGTTACAGTAACTACAGCGTATCTAACGGCGCTGTAAGAATGCACAAAACTAATTCTTGAGACTGAAGATAAGAGGTGCTAGGTATTATGAAGCTCAACATATTTTTCGAATATTCTTACAGCTATTTAGGTTCGGACATGACTTGTTTTTTCGTTTTAAATGTTAGTCCAAGTTTTGAATTTCGGACCATCCTATAAACTCGGCTGCTGAATACATCAGATTTTGACCAGTGATGCAATTAGAAATTAGAGAATATCATGATCTCCAGTTTGTTATTCCAAGATAACTGCTTGTAACCTAGCCTATTGGAACAACTAAAAAAAATATAGTGCCATTTTGGAATTAGTGGCTTTGTCTTTACTGGTATATTATTCTGTCAAGCTCTTCAAAAGTTAAAGAACCTATATCAAGGTTTAGAATTTTCAACTTTAAATACAATTTATAACAGATATTATAGCACGAAAGCTACATCTTGGAGAATGCACTTCCCTAGTTAATAGCTCACATACACACATACAAAGTACATTATAATAATATGGCCAAATGCCTAAACTTCATTCTTCAGTTTAAACACAGAATTCTATAACAGAGCAGCATAAACTTGCATAAAGTCTGAATAATTTTCAGGGCCACTTGACGAAGTAATTGAAGAGAAAATAACACACACACACTTACCAGGAGACCTGCAACGCTTAACATGAGGCCTGTCCGGGCAAAAGCACGTGAAATGAAAAATAGTCGCATTAAACCCGCAACGGCCACCACTATTTTCACATATACTGCAATCACTGGCTTTCCAATTCAGTACAAATCCTCTTCTCAACACCTCTGTAACATTCACAATTCCATTATTGCCCCCATCTCCAGAGTACCCCTCCACCGGCGCAACGACGTTTGTGTCACAGTTCTCCATGGCTGTCCTAAAGTTTCGATCTTTCTCATACAAAGCCAAATCCCAGTCACTTGCATCCTCAGAACCATCACAACTACTAACATTGTACCTCAAAAGCTCCCCAGGCAATTTTTTTCTGCAGCTCGAGAACAAATATAAACCCCTGAAATCGACATAATCGAACTGAGCAGCAGGGAGTGTTGTGTTTGTGATTCTCGGGAGACAATTTTTCCCATATGATCTCAAGACGGCGGCATTATAAACACGTAAAGATCGTTTTTTGTAGAAAATATCATCAACAACATAGTCAGTTTCGGGCAAGTGAAGAACTGGGAATCCACCTTCATTACAACTGATATTAAATCCAGGGTAGCCACAGTAAGATCCTTGCAGGCCCGGAATGTAAAACGGGAAGCGTATTTTCGGACTACCTCTGCTACAATTTGTCGGCGCGCAGGAATGATACTGATAATGGTCACCAGAAGATCTTTTAGATAGGAGGATGACTAAGAATATACAGAGCTTTAAGGATATCAAGAAAGTTTGAATTTTGTTGTTCATCTGTAAACTCTTGCACAAGAACAAAAAAAACTAGGATTTTTGGTTTGTGGATAGGCTGGTGTAATGAATTCGAAGGTTGTGAAAAAAGGGGAGGTTGGGTGTCTGTATCTGCCCAAAATGTTAAGTGATTGCAAAATGGGGTCATTTTTATGATAGTTGCATGAATTGACTAATCTCATATGGGAACCCCATGTATTTATTTATTTTCTTTTGTTTCAATGATCTTTTTTTTTTTTTACACAATCCATTCGTGACACCATATATATATATATATATATATTAATTGAAATGTCACGTACACACATTCATCCAAAGGAAAGGTGAAAGAAAAAAAAGAATTCAAATTCAAAATTTTAATAATTTCAAGTTTAAGTTCTCAACGTTGAATGATTGAATTATAATTCTAATACCTATAAGTTTGACTGATCTTGCAGGATATTGGAAAATGGAAGTTCAGTCACTAATCTTGCACTTTGGATTAATTAATACTCTTTCTACCCCAAGAGTTACGAATCTGTCAAAGAGTGTCAAACTTTGTAATCATTTGAGGGACTTGTCAAAATTGATTCTTTCATAATTTTGATATTTAGTGAGTTTTTAGATCTAAAAACCATATTAAATCGTATTAATTAACGATGGAGAAAGGGTAGAGGTGCAGCGATTTAAATGGTTTGGAGTTTGAAAAGGTTGAGGAATGTGTCAAATGGATGAAAGGAATCTAGTGGGTGGGGTCATATGGCAATCTTTAATTTGTAATGTTTGAAGAAGGGTGTTAATCATGGGAATCGAATGTTTGACTTTCAATCTTCAAACTTTGACACTTGGATGCAGTTTTCGTTTTTTTTTTTTTCTTTTTTTTTGGGGAGAGAGATAGATAGAAACAAAAATATTATTTATTAACATATCAAGATATTATTTCTGGATACAAAAAAATTGTCTTCAAGCTCCTAGAATAAGGACGAAGTCAAAATTTTTGATTTAGGATGTGAAATTCAAATTTTAGTAAAATGTTAAAAGTATTTTTATAATTTAAAGAAAATAAAATTCAAATTTTTTTTACAAGAAATATATGTACATTTTAACTTGATATAAATATGAATAGGAACCGCTCCCTCCAACACTCCCTTCGTCTCTGCCCCCCAAAATGTCCAAGAAGTGGCAAATTTTGATCCATTTGACATTAGTAGATTTTTGTTCCATTTTTTGTCCATAGGACTCCATTAAATTAGCGCAACCAATGAGAGGTTTGAGCTAGGTGCGATCGCCCTCCATAAATTGATATTGAATTAAAATTTATATGTAAAGCCCACATTTTGGGTACGGCTAAATCATATAAATATCTTTAATATAATATCAAAATTTAACTTTATCCCCTCAAATAAAAATTTCTTACTTCGTTCCAATGTGAGCTATAGACAATTATTATTTCTCTTAAATTCATGTTTTTCTTTAATTAAAAAAGAAAAAAAAGAGGAGGCATGCACAGTGTACCCACGCTCGAACCTCATGCTAGTCAACTCACGCGCGCTTACTTTTGTTTTGCTTAATTTTTTCCAATCTCTCATTTTTCAAAAACTTGTGGTACCTAATTTTTGATACTATTACCAAAAAAAATTTGATTTTGTGTAAAATGACAGTTATTTTTTATAATTACTATTTTCACCCTTTAAATTTTAGTAAAATCACACCACAAATGTAATGTAGAAGGCAAAATTGAACATTCTCAATATATTATTCGCAATTCGGAAACCAATTTTTTTAATTTCAAATTTATCCTTCTATATTTTTTACATTGTTGATGAAGTAAGGTTAAAAATATAATATTTATTCTGATTTAAATCCACGTTTTAAAGAAACCCACATTAGTAGAATCCATGATTATTTGCGCATTCTTCAACTGCCTCTCCACATTTTTTCTCTCTTTGCCCATCTCTTTCAATTGAAATAAATCTCAAGAACAACAATTTGAACCATTCCCTTCATACTCGTCACCTCCCAGGTAATATTGGTTCCTATTGTTTGTTTTTCTTTAGCTCTCTCTTGAATTTCTTCATGAACTAGGAAGAACTTTTTCGCTCATTTTGTATAATTTCTATGAATTTTAATTTTATTTGGAGGATTTATAATTGCTTTTATTGGTTCTTTTATTTGAAGGATTTATAGTTGCTTTGGTTTCTATTATTTGCTTCTTCTTTTTTTAGCTCCCACTTGAATTACTTCATGAACTAGGAAGCGCTTTTCGGCTTATTTCTATAAATTTTAATTTTATTTGGAGGATTTATAGTTGCCTTTTTTTTTCTTCTATAACTGATGTGTACATTTAGTGTGGGATTAATATTTGATTTTTCATCTTATCAACTCAATTTCATCTATTGGATCATCTTAACTCAATTTCATATATTGGATCATCTTCTAATATCCCTAATGGAAGAAGAACCAAAGTACAAAGATAGCAACTCTGGTAGGGAGATATACTTTGAAGTATCATTTTTTCAAGTAAATTTGTTGATCTATTTCAGTTTTGGGGTGATCAATAGGTTTATCTTTTCCATGATAGGATATAACTTTATTTTGATGAGATTTTATGTTTGTCAACTTGAACTTTGAAGAGAGTTGACAAGATATTTGATTGCTAGATTATGCTAATAGCAGGGAATCATTGACTGTTGAGGTAAATATGTTTTAAGTTTCTTTAATTTGTTTCTGTAGAGATCAGTTTGCTATTTTTTGTTTTTTTTTTAAATTGTCGTTTTAATCCCCTGTTTCTATTCTATGTGAGTCAATATTGAGTATCGTTTGTTGCCAACTAAATTTTTAGGCACTTCTAGCTTGAGGCGTTCGTAAGTTTGATGCTTTATTTTTATCGAGTTTAGTTTGGATTTGGTTGTTTATGTCAAAGTAACAACACAAATGTTTGGTCAGTCCCCTACCGCTTAGTGCGCTGACAGTAGGGATGGGGGATTAGTCTTCTGGCTATCGGCCGGAGGGATACCCTTGGGAATCCAAAAAAAAAACAACACAAATGTTTGTGGTGGTTTTAGAAAATATCTGCACAAATATATTTTTAATAAAAATTAGAAGTTGAAAAGGTAAGAGTTCAAAGAAAGCCTGTGGAAAGATTATGCAATATATGAATAAATGAACATTTATGTGACACTCAAAATATAAATGACATCTAATTTATATTGAAATCAAAAACTAGCATAGTTACAAATTACATAACAATTCACTACCAAACTTATTATTAGTATATAAATATATGATATCAAATTTCAGCCAGTAAAAGTTAATTACATTTAATCATTGTAATACTCAAATTACAATATGCACATGGGGACCGTATGCCATGGTTGCTAGTGACATTAAATGCAACTGTTCAATTTGAGCCATACAAGTAGACTCAAACTCCCTTTCTAATTTTAATGTGATAACTTCTCAAATGTCTCTTTTTTTCATTTAAGGTGATGTACTTTGACATTAATTTTCATTTATTCGAAACTGAATTTGATTATTTGTAGCAATAATTACACTATATATATCTACTCATCGGGTAGATTGTATTGATTCAAGGTAATCACATTGATAACTCTATTTAAGTTGGACAAAACGTACGTATGCTAAATCCAACTCCCACCACGTTTCAACCCTTTGGGCACGATAATTATTGAAAAATGGTAAAATTTGATTGAAGAATTTAACCAATCAAGTGGCAAAAGTGACCACGTTTTCTAGCAAGTACTAAACAACAAAATCCATTAGATTGACAATTGTGGGACTGTGATGTCACATTTTAATTAAAAATATATTTGTGTATCTGATGTTTCATATCAAATGCTAAAAATCAATCCACTTTGGACGTACAATGTGATTTGCCAAAATTGCATGCCTCATCCATATTCCAAGCATATCAAAGTGGTTTGTCCACTTTCCCTGGGTGGCAAGTGACAGTTCAATCAATTTGATCCCACTAATTTTCCCAATTTGAGCAATGCTTTTTTTTTTCAAGAGGAAATCAATTGCTCATCAATGTATTTTGGTGACATGACGAATCACGCATTTATATATATATATATATATATATATATATACGAGACTAATCTTCTGTTATATGATTGTATAAGAAAATTTTCGTTCATATTTTCTGAATTATGGATATTTATAGGGATGGCGTCAAAAAAAAAATTATTTAGGGGAGGTCGGATTTTTATAAAATATTAAAAGAATTTTTATGATTTGGGAGTGAGGGGATAAAATTTAAAATTTTCATAAAAATACATGTAAATTTTAATTCGATATGAACTTGACATGGACGACTGCCCCTCTAATCCGGTGGCCCATCCTTGGATATTTCGTATTAACCTTATTCAGTTTTGACTCTTTGATATACAATGAATAGACTTTGACTGGCATCCACCTCCCCTCAACTTTGGGCTTTTCGCGTAAATTTTGATTTTTTCTGACGTTCACCTCCCTTTTATCAATTTTTTTTTTCATAAACCTTTTTAATTAAAGACTAAAATAAGCTTATTTTTTTCACAAGAAAATTGAATTGCCACCAACTATTTGTGCATTGATAAATATAAAACAACAATAAATTTTGAAATTTATAATGTTTCGTACCACAAGAAATTTTGTGAGATCCGGCCCAATGTCAGGGGATTTTTCCCAAATAACCCCATATGTATTGACTTAGAGCCCGTTTGGATGGGCTTTTTTTAAAGAAGAAGCACTTTTTTTTTGAAAAAAAAGCAGTTCGAAAAAAAAAATTGTGTTTGGATGGGCTTTTTGAAAAAAGCAGAAGCCAGAAAAAAAGCCAAAACTGGCTTTTTTTAGAAGCTATCCCAGAGTAGCTTCAAATAAAAGCACTTTTAAAGCACTTTTAATTATTGTACCCAAACGCAAAAGTGCTTGGCTTAAAAAAAAAGCTCTACTATAAAAAGCACCGTTCGAAAAGCACTTTTTATTTAAGCCCATCCAAACGGGCCCTTATTCTATTTCATCTCCACTATTGGTGGCGGTAATAAGCTAAGTCTTCATGCGGTAAATAATACAATTGAAATATCCATTAAAAAAGAAAAGAAAAGAAAATATTACAATTGAGAAATGAAAAGCTTGTAAGGGTTTGTCACGTGGACCTGCAAATAGCACAATTGAAAATTGAATAACTTTTAATAGTTTGGCCTATGGTCCATGTATATATATACACGGCGGTGATCAACTTAAAAGCATGGAAACGACCAATTCAACTCTCAAATGTTCAAACAAGTTTACCACATTTTCTTTGTTTTTTTTTTTTCCAATCAACAATGTTTATTATTTTCATTCTCTACCTTTGACTTCTGAATTTTTTTTTTATTCCAACGTTAAATTTCCCAACAGACTTAAGACGACGATATGATGGAGAATTATGGGTTTGTTTTTTTTTTTTTTTAATTTTTTCAATTTGTATTCACAAAAAGTGGAAAAATATGGATTTTGATTTTGTTTGGATAGGAGAATTTTATAATAAAGTCTAGATAATTGGTTTTGAGTCCATACATTTTTTTTCTTTTTTTTTTTGTCTTAACCACCTGGTTCCGATTCATTGGCCGACTACTTCGGATCGGGTATTGCAGAGGCCCATTATTGGGGCGATCCTTCCAATCCAGTTGTTCCATTCACAACATCAATTCATGCATTTGAATAACAGTGAATCTGACCATGAGTCGGGAAAACTTTAATCTTGTCACAAAAAATTAGGGTTTTTTTTTTTGTTTTTGACAATTTTCAGAAATTAAAAAAAAAATCTAGGAAGAAACCATTACCAAATTTAATTATGGGCTGGTCTATTTTGACTTTGGACTTTGAAAATATTGTCATTGCTGTTTACCAAAGTGGGCCGTTGCTTAGAATTCAGCCTTTCGTCGGCGTTGTGTGGACCTAAATTTATGTAGAACACAGTAGTTTGGTGAACATCTTTCAAAAATAAAAAAAGACGAAATGAAATAAAAATAGAGTTTATTGTAATTATGTAATGATGCGCACACAAATCTTGAATTTATGTATATATAATTAGTATTTTTTGTTAATCAACTTTTATATTTTTGGTATGCAATTACAGGACAAGTCTATAATTAGGTAGGCTAATTAGATCATATATATATATATATATATATCAAATCTATAATAAACCCACCTAATTTTAGACTTCTCCTATTCTGCGCCCTATTGGGATTATAATAGTAACGGGCTTTTCTCTTCTTGGGTTAAAATAATCCCAGGGCCCTATAAGACATGGCCATGTAGTTCTTTCTTTTTTCTTTTTTTTTTCTCCTTTCCTTTTAATTTAGTTTTCATTTTTCTTCTTAATAATACACACGCACACCATCGATACACATAAATTGCCAAAGTTCAAAACGCTGAACTTTGCATGTCTTTAAAAACAAGGTACATATTTATTAAATCGAAATGCCACAAACAACTTAATTTAGTTTTCTTTTTGTGAGCCTTAAAACTGATTTTCCTAACACAAAAAAAAAAAAAAATTATAGATCATAAAATAAAATAAAGAAAAGTGGAGGAACAATTACAAACAAAGTGTCATACTCAAAAACAAATAAGCAATGACAAAAGTCACTTTCTGATAGCTTTAGTCCCTACTTTTTAGATTAAAGTTGGTTTGCACTTTGTGCTCATACAATTGAACCCAAAGCCAGCTCTTTATTATTCATCTTCATCTTCTTTTCATTATTTTTTTTTTCTAGGCTAACATTCAACTACCCCCCGCCCCCACTCCCCTACCCCACATGAAAGTAGCAGGCACCGCCCATAACTCAAAGGGGACCCTCACTATTGGAATCAAAATTCACAGAAGAAATTATTATTTTTTATTTGATAAATAAATTTACAGAATAATTTCATCTGAAAAATAATAGATTTCATATTATACAACTGGGTAATACTCAATCAATATTTTTATCCAATGAATATAAATAATCCCAAAAAAGTACTTAAAAAATTAAAATTATGGGCTGATATTCTTTATTTATTGGGACTAGAAGTTTTGGCTTAATTATTGTTATAGCTCAAAAGGGTATGTTGAACTAGCGGTTTGTGCTCAAAAGAGAGAGCACCTTATTCGATCTATTGGTGGCAGTGTGGCACTAGTATCAAAATAAAATGGAGATATCACTCACCAAAAAAAGGTAAATTGACAAAAAAAACCAAAAGGGGAAAATAAAGGCAACAAGAATATTATTTTGAAGCTTTGAAACTGTGATGAGAGATTATTTCGCTAGGGTTTACGATATCTCGATTAATTTATATTATTTATACTGTCTATATTACATTATTTCCTTTCACTACACGTTCATTTATTTTATTTTGTTAATATCTCTCTCCTATTTTCTCTCTCATACGATATTATTTAATAATTTCGACTCTTTTATATGATTACTTTCAATTTGATATATTTTTATCTTGTTTTATTTTTTTAGTTTTCTTTTTTTTAAAAAAATTTAATAAATCTTAAAAAGTTTTTTTATTCATATGAAAAATTAATAAATATTTATAATTTAATTTTTCAAATTTTAAATATAAAAATATATATTTTTATTTTACTTACGAATCCAATGTATCCATCTCATTAGTTTAAACAATTTTGTCACAAGGGGTGGCAATCGAGTAATTTTAACTCTAATTCAAAGTTCTTTCATAAGTTAGAATCTTAGGCTCGATTATCCATCGTTCATTCCCGTCACTAGTACTTGCTGTTCGTACATTTGATATGTTTGGCAATTGAGGATGAAAGTCCATACACACACAAGTGTGTTCTATCTTATTTTAATCATTAGGAAAAGAGAAAATACTATTTTTTTTTTCTTTTTTTGTGCTGACGAGAAAAAGGCTAATCACTAATGTAATTAAATGACCTATGTAAGCAAACGACCTCCCGTTAATATCTAGCGATACACGTGTCACCCTGTAAGGATACATATTTGATGAACCAATGAAGTTAGTGCTTTTGCCAGCAATGGCTTGCTCCTGAATCCAATAATGCCCCTGGGTCGGCTACGAAAACCTAATTCATAACAACATAATTAAACACCAAAGCATGTTCCCACTTTATAACATGCTTCAAATTATCTATTTTTTTAGTTCATTAATGATTTATCATCTGGAATTAATATTAAATTATCCGCGGCTTTACGTGCTAAATTTTGTGAATCCAAAAAAGAAAAAAAAATTTCGAGTACCAAGTCGTTGTTTGTTTGATATGATCATTTATTATTATTATTATTATTATTATTATTATTATTATTTAGATTGGAAACGATATATTTTATTCAAGTATTATCAAATTAGAAAAAAATATTCACATATTTTAATGAAAAAACGAAACCTAAGATCTCATAATTTTGAGATATTAATTTCGTTGATTGAACTGGCCTTATCAAATGGGCGATTTATTAACAATGTAATTTCTTAAGTGCTCTTTATGAATGCAAATATCTAACCAGGGGCAAATGAGTCCTTTCACCTACCCCAACAATTCTCTGCTAATCATTTCATAAATTAATTAATCATTAATACGAACATATAAGTAATTTAATTTAATTTAATTTGATTTAACTAATTCGCCCTCTTTTCTTCTACTTCTACCTACCAACTCATTCCACCACTCCTCTCTTACACACGCACTTTGTTCTCTCTCTCTCCATAACGCATATACACAACATACACATAGACGTACAAGCTCTCTCTTTCTCTCTCTGCATAACTCGCCATTGATGTTTTGATCCGTGTTGAAATTTCTGTTCACTAATTTGTCTACTAATAATTCGACGATTGGATTCCCTTGTCACAGGATTTCCATCAAATCAATATCAGCGGTTCGTATATTAGTGTACTCCACATTAAGATAAAACACATTCTGAAAAGAGTAGATAGCAAGAATTTGCGGTGAAAAGGCCCTTCGATAAAGAGGGTTTAGGGCTTTTTGACGTACAAATACAGCTGTTATACGAGTAGATTAGCTGTTTTTTTGGTTGTTTTTGCTTTCGATAATATGTTGGGGGCAGGAGTACAGTTCAATAGGAGTAGAAATGGCGACGATCGGTCTTACAAGGCCACGAGGACTCGCCGGGGTCCAGATTTTTTGCGGAGGGCTCAGAGTGATGCCACTTCGAAGCGGGACCGCCGTGATCAGCTGCCGCAGGAAAAGTCTAAGCCGGCAGCTCTGGCTTCGCCGCCGACGTCGGAACCATCGCCTTTGTGTAATCTGGAGAGATTTTTGGAATCAGTCACGCCTTCGGTCCCAGCGCAGTACTTATCTAAGGTTTTCCTTTTATTATTTTGATTGAAGTTCCATATAGGCCCACTGATTAATTTACTGAAAATTACCCTATATTGTGGCCTCAAGATTTGTGTAGTTACTGGCTATTTAATTATTGTCAAACGGCACTCGAGTGAGTTATGATTCTGTTGCGTTTGCTATACTTCGTTGTTTGGAAAAATATATGAAGGCACTTCCTATGAACTGAGAAATCAAAATGTACTGCTTTAGCTGCTGCGATAATAAAATGGTATGAATTTTATTTTGCAATGAGTTTTATCGTATTTCTTTGTCTGAATCTGTGGTTCAAGTGGCATATTAATTTACAAATTTGGTGGTTAGTTTATCCAGATGATGGAAGACCTCATTGTTATGTCAGAAATGAATGGAAGTTTTCCAAACTTATAAGTGTTTTTTCATAGTGACTTTGTGATAAATTTTGTGGTTCTAGAACAATTTCTTGGCTGTTAAAGTAGTGATTATTGTTTAATTTACGAAAAAATAAATAGAGTGATCTGTTTTTCAAAAGATCAATATTTGATCAGGAAATGATTGGAAACTATTTAATGTTAAATTGATGGTGAGATTTACTACTCGAGTCTATTTTATTTCCTACTTCGGAGAGGCACAAGGGCTTGTTGAAGTGCTTTTTTGAATACTATTCATCAAAACTTGTGATTTCACTGTGAAGTTGTCAGTTTGTTTGTGTTAGCTTTTCTGCTGTTAGGTCTAATTGTTCAAAATGGAGTAGTTCGGTAGACTATCTGTTCCTTGTTTCCTTGTTAAATAAATTTTTTGAATGCATTTTTAAATGTCACAGATGACAGTGAGGGATTGGAGAACATGCAATGTCGAGTTTCAGCCATTCTTTGTGCTTGATGATTTATGGGCATCATTCAGGGAATGGAGTGCCTATGGTGCTGGGGTGCCTTTGATATTGAATGAAAGTGACAGCGTGGTTCAATATTATGTGCCCTATTTGTCAGGCATTCAATTATATGCTGACCTATCGAAGAGTACAGCGGGGTTAAGGTATCTGTCTTTTGCAGTTGCGTTCTTTTTCGCATCTTTGTTTCAGTCGCCTTGTATTTGTTGAGAAAATGGCTACTGAATTTGATGTCCTCATCACTAAGATTGCAGCAAGGGGGTTATGGGTTCTGTAATTTTTTATGTGCCTTTCCTTTTTGTACAAGGTGCCTTTTCTCCATATAGTGGTTAAGCCATATTATATCTATATTGGATGAAAGCTAGCCAACTTCGTTAGGCTTGGAATCATCACTTCAGATTGAAAGCAATTGGTCATTGGCTTCTAATTTGGACCGACACACTTGCAATGGAATAGTGAAAATTTAGCAAACAAGTGATTATTGAGCGTTGTGTTTAAAATCAACATTTGCTGCTTGGTCATGGCGCTTATTGGCGCATGACATTGATGACAGCAAACATTCTGCCAGGTTGTCGTGCTTACCCTTTCCAGAAATGTTTTATATATTAGCTCCATATACTAGATACAGTAGCTGTGCTAAATCTGACAATCTTGTATATGACCCTCATTATTTGCTTAGTTATAGCATTTACTGATAGGGCTGATAGAATATCATGCTCTCTTTCCGAGTCTTATTTCTTCTCCTGTGTGTAGGCGACTTGGTGAAGAAAGTGATGGTGAATACTCTAGGGATTCTAGTTGTGGTGGAAGCAGCGATGGTGAACAAGATAGAGGTGTCTTGGATTACTCAAGGGAGCAACTTAACCATCGTCAAACAAGTGAGTTTCTTAGAGAGGATCAGTTATTGTTAAGAGAGCAGCATTTGGCATTTCAAGAAGGCTTTTCAAGTGATGAAGGTGAATCTGGAAGTTCACCAGGTTACTTGTTGTTTGAGTATCTTGCAAGGGACCAACCATATTGTAGGGAACCTTTGGCAGACAAGGTCACTTGCTCATTTTTCCGGAATGTTTTATTATGTTTTTCTTCAATATCCTTTTGCAAAGGTTCAATTGAGAATGGATTATTCTCTTCTGTCCCTTACATTATATTATGGTGACCTCACAGATATCTTACCTTGTTCATCGCTTCCCAGAACTAAAGACACTCAGAAGTTGTGATCTACTTCCATCCAGTTGGATTTCTGTGGCCTGGTATCATTTTGTTTAGCATGAGTTCATTTTGTCCTGGGTTGCTAATCCATCTGTATCGCTGACCATACGCTTAACAATTATCTATAGGTACCCTATTTACAGAATACCGACAGGCCCAACTCTTAAAGATTTGGATGCTTGCTTTTTAACCTTCCATTCTCTTCATACTCCCATGACAGGTACCTAACACTATATGTGCCTGTGTGTGTGTGTGTGTGTGTTAGCTGTAAATGCACCCATATGCATAGAGCCCCCGTGTTAGTATTAATGGTTGGTGAACTTTTATTTGGTCTCTTGTTTCTGGGACACATTGTTATTATTCTGAACGAAGTACATAACCCAACACGTGAAACTAAAGTTGAATAAGGCTATTAATCGTATTTTCAGCATTTTGACATTTTCATATACTTGTGCAGGAAGTGAAACCATACACCCTCCAGTACTGACATGTCCATCTGAGAGTGATGGTGTCCCACAGATTTCCCTGCCAGTTTTTGGCCTTGCTTCATACAAGTACAGAGCTTCACTGTGGACTCCAAATGCAGGACTTCAGCGGCAATTAGCAAGCTCTCTCTTGCAAGCTGCTGATAATTGGCTGAACTTACTCCAGGTCAATCACCCGGATTTTTGTTTCTTCTGCTGTAGGTAGAATTTTAAGATCACTTTCCTTCCACTGGTAGCTCCTCTTGTTTACACTTGATGATGGCAAGG
This sequence comes from Petrea volubilis, assembly GCA_026212405.1. Classification (NCBI taxonomy): domain Eukaryota; kingdom Viridiplantae; phylum Streptophyta; class Magnoliopsida; order Lamiales; family Verbenaceae; genus Petrea; species Petrea volubilis. Next base: position 5,977,317 of record CM047882.1, on the reverse strand, counting down.
GCACACCGGATTCTGTGAGGAAGGTTGATGAAGTGAGCGGCTTCTTCTTATATTATAGTTCTGCTATTTAAGTTTTAAAAAAAAAAAAAAAACACAAAACACTGTCTTGGGGGAAAAAATGAAAAAAATAAAAAACCAAAAATTGAAAAAGAAAGGGCCTCCAGCAGAATGCTTCGTGGATAGACCGAGATCAAGATTATGGACGGGACAAAAGAAAGAATTTTGTGAAGTTGTAGCTATTAGCTAAAGCTGGGGTGTACCGGAGCATTTAGCTCTTTGGCTGGTTGTGGAACTTTGCTAAGACCAGGTTTGCACTTTGTACCCCTGTTTTGTCATATCTTTTCATAACACAGGTTATTCTTTTATGTCATCTGGCCTGGTGATAGTTGTAGTTTTTGTGAATTATATATTGCGCATTATAAGGGGATTCATTAGCGATACTGTAATTGTAACTGGGTATTCAGTATAGTTAGTTGCCCCATGTTATGTATACTATAATTTTGATAGACCAAAGAACTGATGTATTTTAGGTATAATTGCTTAGAATTACATTTTGTCTTCATATTGATGTTTGTCTGCTTTGTTGTTGTTTCTTTTGTGATATGTATACTCTTTACAGCGCGACTCGGTAGCAATGTCCTAATTATTAGAAGTATTTGCATATGAATATCGTGAACTGGAATGACGAGGGGAGTTGGTAGTAGCAGTCTGTCTTTCAATAAATTTATATGTAACATGCCTGACATAGTTGCATCAGTGTAAAAGTTTATTTTATTAAAATAATAGGATTATTTATATCTATATATATATATATATATTTATTTATTTTAAAAAAAATCAGTTTTGTTGTGTGGCCTGTTTACAATTGGTCAAAAACGCTGTTTTCCAAACATTATATTTTGCCCCCCCGTACGATGAGTCGATGAGATGTACCATATAATAACCGAAGCAGGGTGAAGTATTTGTGAGATAAATGAATGCCAGCCCTGCATTCCAATTTCCAAGTGACCCCATTGGATCCACACGTACAACATTAAGATATTTATGAATTGTGCCGGACAAGAATTAATATAGTAATCCATTAGCATTAGCTAAAGAAAAACAAACAATAGGAACCAATATGGGGGCGGGGTGAAGAGTGGAATGAGTCAAATTGTTACCCTTAATTTATTTCAATTGAAAGAGATGAACAGAGAAAAAAAAAAGTGAGAGGCAATTGAAGAATACGCAGATAATTATGGATTCTGTTAATATGGGTTTTTTTTTAAAGTTTGGATTTACATCATAATGATATATTACATTTTTCATCTTATTTCATCAATAGTGTGGGAAATATAGAAGAATAGATTTTGGAATTAAAAAAATTGTTATCCTGATTGATAATAATATATTGGGAATGTTCAATTTTATCGTTCGAAATACATTTTTGTTGTGATTTTACTAAAATTCAAAGGGCGAAAATTGTAAATCATAAGAAATAACTTCCATTTTAGATAAAATCAACCTTTTTTTTTTATATAATAATATAGATTTATATTTCATTCTATTATATTAATAATTTATTTATTATAAATCAAACTATCATAACGTCATTCAGAGCTTGTTGGGATGTGATGTGACCAAGTTTTCCTCTATTAAGCCATGTCACCTTTCCACCGGAGAGATAATACCAAGTATGAAGCCGAAAGCCCTCGAATTGGTGTGCTGTCCTCGAAAGAGGTCCTAAGCTACCAAAAGGGTCTTCCAAGTTTGCCCTCGAATTGATGAGTTGTCCTCGAATGAGATCCTATGCTCCCAAAGGGGGGCTTCCAAGTATGCCCTCGAATGATTGAGTTGTCTCGAAGGAAGATGTCCCATTCGAGGGCATGTCCGCTGGATCCTTGGTGAGTACTTGACCCATATAACAGCTAAGGGGAGGCCCAACTACTCTGTCAGACGCGGACAACCCCAGCTACCAAAATATGCCCTGACAAGATAGGTGGACCCTTTAAGTTGCAGGTGCCTTAAATGCTCCCTTATAAGTGCAATCTCAAGCATTAAATGCTTAAGATATGCATCTAATGCAAAAGTCAAGCCCCATTAATGAGAGTAGGGCCCTAGCCGCCATTTTGGACTTCAAGATGTAACAAAAAGCATGTTCACTTGTACTCCCTGGGTCAAATTAGATGGTCAATCCCCATCAACCCCATCAAATCAAAGACCCACTCTCACTATAAATAGGCAAAAGGCTCTCCCACATGAAGTATTTTACGTATTTTGCATTTTCTCCTAAGAAAATTGCACTTTACTATTCATCATCTTATCCAAATACCTTACCACTGACTTGAGCGTCGGAGAGCCTACGCCGGGACAAAACCGGCTAGTCTCACTGCGTTCCTCCCTCTTTGGCAGGTGGGCCACCAGCAAATACTATTTTCGAAGTGCACAGTATTCGGACACGTGGACCAACCAAATCCGGACCGCATCAGGATGGATCTTTTTAGATGAGAAATAGTTTTTTTTTTTTTTTTCCAAAAAAGCATTTCAAAACAAAAAAAGTTGTATTTGAATGGATTTTTTATTTGAAAAAAAAGTAGAAATTAGAAAAAGAAAAAAGCCAAAAAAGGGTTGGTTTTAGAAGTTACTCAAAGTAGTTTCAAATAAAAACATATTTCAAAGCATTTTTAATTAATGTACTGCATCAAAACGTAAAACCGCACAACTTAAAAAAAATTATACTGTAAAAAATACCGTTCGAGAAGTATTTTTTTAAAACCTATCCAAATAGACCCTCAAAAGTAAAAGCTAGACTAAACTTTGCTAATTCATTTAAGTTTCATCGGCTTAATCCTTTAATTTGTCTAATTCTGTCTACGCACAAAAAAATCGCATCGTAATGAAACATAACCATCATCCAATACTGAGACAAATCCCTATTCGAATACTATGAGTATGAATTCAATTAATTTCGGTCGATGTGCTCTCCTTCCAATAAAGAAAAAAAAACCCTATAATCAAACAGTTTACATTTTTTTTTTCCATTAATTTAAGTATTTGTCTATTAACAAGTTTTTAAATAAATTGATTGGGCGAGTTGAGAACTCAAAATTGCTATAATTCTATAATTATCTAACTACCTAAAATAATTAGGGCTGTAGAGAACTCAAATGCTACTTCAATCAAATCAATTATGAGTTTTGAAAACTCAAAGACCATATGGTGGTGCTCAAATAAAACGAAAGATGAACAAACATATTTCATGTATTTTACCAATTGATAACCAAAACGTGTATTACTATTGCTCTTATGGTCGTCAATTGAGAAATTTTTGTATGAGTCTGGTGTTTGAATTTCATATATTGATCAAATAATTAAAATTGTGTTATATTTTATAGGTTAATATTTTTATAAATAAATTAATAATATAACGTAATCTAAATTATTTAGTGTATATATATATATATAGAAGGCACAAGCTATACAAAACGTACTCAACTTTATGTCACACAGAGCGAGAGAAGATTTAAAATATTTTAACTATGTTTTTAAGATGATAATTGAAAGATGCATCACCCTCTTATGAGTTATGATCATAAATTCCAAATAAAGTTGATATTACACGTGCATACATCTATACACACATATATATATATAGCAAGATAGAGAGAGAGAGATCATAATTTCCAAATAAAGTTGGGATGACACGTGCGTACATTTTTTTTTTTTGAATACATATCATCGGATTACATCAATGACTCTTCGAGTACAAATCAAACTATTACATCATATTTCAAACAATATCATTCACAAACTATTGATAAACTATTACAATAAACTATTATTAAAGTAGGATAATAAACTACCATAAAGGTAGAAATAAAGTCCACACATTCATCGGTGGAAATCGAACTCAAGACCTTTAGAATCTTGGGGCCTCAACTTTGCCAGTTGAGCTAGGCCTCATCGGCCGTGCGTACATCTATACATATATATATTTCAAGATATAGAGAGAGAGAGAGAGTTATTTCCCTGGCCTAAGCCATCCAAAAAGCAATACTTTGTAGTCAATAATCCCCGCTTCACTCATTTCTTCCAAGACAACCCGCACTCGTATTCCAATTCCAGACTACAATTTGTCTATTTCTCAATATATCTCTGCAAGTCCAACAAAGAATCAGCTCACAGGGAAACAGTGAAGTGAAGTGAAGACTGAGACTTATAATAGTCCAAAAAAAAAAAAAAAAAGGAACAAGGAAAAATGGGAGTTTCAATACCCATTCTTGTATTCACCATCTCCCTTCACCTCATTGCCTTTGTACTTGCTATCGGTGCCGAACGACGCCGTAGCACGGTACCCTCCCCCCCCCCCCTCTCTCTCTCTTTGTTCATGTTAAGCTTCGTGGGTTTTTACTAGTTCATTTATTTATTTTTATTTGGTCTTGTGAAGGCAAAGGTGGTGCCGGATGAGTACGATGAGAAGACGTACTGTCGATACGGCACAGACGCGTCGACGGCGTACGGTTTAACGGCGTTTGGGCTGCTTTTGATAAGCCAAACGGTGGTTAACGGCGTTACTAAGTGCTTGTGCTTCGGGAGAGGGATGATGGGCGGCGGCTCCACTACTTGTGCTGTTTTCTTCTTCGTTTTCTCATGGTAGAAATTGACTCTTTTCTCCTTCATCACTCACTTCATTTACCATTAATTTCCACCGAGTGAGTTTGGGTCCCACACACATGGTGTGTTTTTTCCTTGTTTATGTCGGTGAGTTAATGGACTAATAAATGATTGCTGATAGTGATTTGGTTCTTGTTCATATGTTCTGTAAACTTGACATGTGATGCTATATGAAAGATTGTGTCTTTACTTTTGTTTTGTTGGTGAGTTCAATTATTGGGGTTAGTTAGCTATGTTGTAGGGGTAGTACAAGCTGCTTCTGATGCTTGTTAGTTGGTTCATGATTGTTCTTTTTTCCCAGAAAAATGTTTGTAAGTTCAGGAATAAAAGTAGACTTCTTTGGATGGAACACACATGGTTTTGTGTGATAAGTAGGTTTGTAATTCACTTTAGAGGCTTTAAGATATGATTTGTGGAAGAACTCTGATTGGAAGAATGCAATTGATAAGTTAACCACTGGGGGACACCTAAATTGATGTATGTTTTACAAATATTGAAACATGGATACTAATATGAATTGCTTCAATGGAGCAAAAGTTTTGCCGATGTAATCTTAAAGGCCTGTGGAGAGACATTGAAGCTGCCAATTATGTAGCACTTGGCAGTTGGCACCACCATTTTCCTTGTTCGATTGCTCATTGACACGTATGCACAACTAGGGAAACTGCTGTTTTGATGGGCAAACGCGATGATTACGATGTTCTTCTTGAACTATATTTAGTTAAACAAATACCCACCTTTGGTATCAAAATTACAGATAGCTCCGTTTAATTTGTTTCCGTTTTATAATTACACTCTTCTGTCGATCATTACAATAGTTAAATGATGTTGCCATTCAAAATTTAGTGAAAATTTTGAAATACTCTTGCACATATGGATGATTTTATCCAAGTTTCTTGATAAATTTGCCAGTTCTGATCGAGCTTAGATGGTCAAAAAGGGGTATTATAATTTGAATCTAAGATGGGAAGTTTGTGTAATTATACATAATCACAGGGGAGGGTGGTCAGCAACCTGTTTGTTTGCTTCCATCACCAACTACTGATGGTTTCATCTCGAGCCATAGAGATTTGAGCACCTAAATAAGTTGATCAAGAAGTACTTATTGGCTGCGGACACGGGGCATATGTTATAATATATAATTCCTATCAGTTATAGAGAGACATAACAAGAAGTAAAGAAATGGTTCTCTGCTCATTGCCTGAGCCTATACGATCAAGAAACCAATCACTAAATCAAGAATATGTTTTCCTCTTTTTCTTTCCAGTGCTGATCAATTTCTACATTCTAACCTGTAATTGGTGACCGCATATGTCAGTTATAACTTCTGCCAGAAATTTGATTCTTAGAACTTGTGCTTAGCTTCTGGTTTACATTCTATCAGATGGCTTCCCCTGAGTAGAACTTTATATTGGCACAATAATGTTTGTGTGATAGCTACTGTTTTAACCGTATGGATTATATATACGTATTAAGGTTATCTATTGGCCATTAATTGGAGGCTCGCATTACATTAACTTTATTTGTGCTGCGTTAACTTTTCTAGCTTCACAACCTATGACACAAACCCCGGCGCTTCACCTTTTGGCGAATCCCAGTATTGATGTTTACCTTTTTTTTTAATTATTTTTTATTTTGCATGTATTGATCCGAATTAAATCAACAGGGTCAGCTTTCTAGCAGTAGAGGCATGCTTGTTGGCAGGGTCAGCTAGGAATGCTTACCACACGAAGTACCGAGCAACTTTTCATGTGGAACACTTATCGTGCGCCACTCTTAGGAAGGGTGTCTTTGCTGCCAGTGCCGCCCTGACATTAATATCAATGATGGCTTCAATCTTGTATTACTGGATTCATTCCAAGGCCGATACAGGTGGATGGGAGAAGCACCAAAACGAAGGACTTAGGATGACCTCTTCAAATTTTACAGAAAAATAATTTGCACCGTCCGAAACCACGAGAATTTCAAAAAGGTCTGATTTTCGTTTCGTTGGATTGTTGCTAAAAGTTTTGGGGGTATTGTTAAGATCGGAAGAGATACTAAAATGTTATGAATCTTATATGTAACTTATAAACAAACGTGTTGTTGTAGAAAGCGAAGTTACCGTATTGGTCATGGTTCTCTTGCATTTCAAGATTTTCTCTTTCTTTTATTGCTTTCGAGTTTCGTCTTTTTCTTTACAATCTGGAATTTTCAACCAAGATTTGGATCAGTCCAGTTCCTTTTTCTTTTGCTATTTCTGTACCCATAATTGTCTCCAGGGTTTGAATTTGCTCAAATAGAGGAAGAAATGTAAACTAAACTAACAACCTTTATGCAGATTGTAGACTGAAAAAGAGAGAAACTTATGCAAAAGTCATTTTTATTACCATATAACAAACCAGAAGTTCCAAACACAAAACAGGACACTAGTCACTAGTTGTAGATAGATGAAGTAAAGAGTAGACTCACCACAGAGTGAACACTTAAAAACTTATACGACAATGCGATGCACTTTATCAACTGAGAAACAGGACATTACTTTATCCTGATACTTGGGTAGATAATAAACTTAAATTATAACATATATAGTTGAAAATTTAGCATCTGGGATATGGGGTACCGCAGGCGTTGGCCACTTTTTTGGCACCAGGAGACTTGATGAACTTCTGAAGATTGGGGTTCCTCATGTACTGGCAAAGGCAAGGCCTCTGTTCCCTTATCTTTGCGCAGCACGCGGCACTCGGCTTGCTGGACGATGTGATGGCTGATGCGCACGGGCTCAGCTGCAGCGGGTTGCAAGTGACAGCCCTCGTCACTTCGACTTCGCCAAGAATCACCACAAGTGCTACGCAGATTGCAAGGCATGCTGTTTTCGTATTCATGTTTTTGAGTCTTTTTTTTTGCTCTTTTGTGCTTTGTGGTTGTGTGTGTGTGTTTTGTGGGGTGGGTGCGGAGGTGAGTGTGGGAGAAAACGTTGTGGTTTGAGTCTCAATTTATAGAGGGAGATGGCATGATGTAAAGGTGGGATTCAGATAAGGTATTGCGACTTGTTCATATTGCTTTTTGCGACATTGCTACAAGTGGAATTATGAGTCAATTGTTTCACCACATGCTACATTGTTGTTTCAAGATTTTAGTGTGAAAGTGGGCGTGAGTTTTCTCTTGCAATAGTCATCATCTTCGCTTTATTCTCGCTTTCATATTCATAAATTATTTAACCGGTTCTTGTAAGGTTGATATATCAAGTAATGTATTCTATAAGTTAGCGCGCATCAGCCACATTGCTCATTTCTTTAAAATTAATTGATATGCTCTAATCGACTTTGATCCATCGAGTAACCCAATGTATCTGTGTCCACTTAACTCACCATTCTCATTTTTTCGTCATCTTTCTTGCTACATAAAATAAAGTTAACTAATATCACTACACACAAATGATACAAAATTCCCACTGTCAAAATCACACACACACACACACACATGTGTATATATATATATATATATATATATATCATTTAAATCCACATAAAAAGAGAAATAAAGATACACGTACGTGCCGAATCTACTAATGTACTGAAAATATGAGCTCTCAATTTCAAGGGTGCCTATGTAGAATAAAAATGAATGGGAAAGCAAAAAGTGATAATGGGGAACACTTTTATAAGCATTGGGTTAGTCACGCTTATAAATGATAGTGATGATGTGGTAATATACAGCATACTATAATCATAATCATGGTGAACCTCATCATCACCATACTAATGCGTCACAAATCATTATGGCTACAGTCACCCTCGCTACTTCCTCATAATACCTACCTCACCATTTTAATTTCCATGTTTTGGCTTTTAACTTTGTTAATATAAATACCAAGAATGAAAATTTTAAATTCTAATTTTGATCTAAAAATGTTTTCAATAGTCTGTGTAGCTATGAATCTTGGTTTATTTGTTGTCATCGGTTGAATTTGAAAATTTCCATTTCGGATAGCCCATCTCATGAGATATCCATTCATTTTTCATTATTTTTTTCTTTTGAAATGTTAGATTTATAAAAGCAGAGCTATGCTCAGGAAATTTATTGTGCAATTGCACTACACACACACACACACACATATATATATATATATATAACATTCTTATCACATTTTTTTCCGAAAATGTGAAATTGGGGGAGTTGGTAGAACCTAGTAGCCACTTACTCACAGAGGGAGAGAGAGAGAGAGAGAGAGAGAGAAGCCCATGCGACAACCTGACACCTAGCCAAGAAGGCAAGAGTCCTCTTCTCCAGACAACGACCATGAATGAGTATTAGCCATTTGGTGCAAATAATTAATGAATGATGTAGATCCAACAAGCTATTGAAATTTTTTAATTCGGATCAAATTTTGTCGAATTCAAAATAACATGCACTCAAAAAAAAAAAATCACAAAATAAATACTATTACAGAAGTTGTATTATTAGTTGAAATTGCGTTGATAAAAAAATCATTTTAATTAGAAATATCTTACTCAATTCTGGTGGCAACATTCATTGGAAAAAAAAAAAGATAATATATGACAAAAGCTTTCTATTTTATACTATGTTACTTCTATAAGAACTCCAAAAAAGATTTATAACTCGATAAAATTCGTAATATATATAATCAAACAGCATCTTTAATTAATCCTATAATCTAGTATTGAAAATGTCCATTTATATATATATATATATATATATATATATATATTGGTCACAATATAATACCATTTGACTGGGTGGGAGGGCCCAAGAAGGATTGCAAATCGCATGCGCCATTGCATACCATAATGAACTATACAACTAATCCTTCATTTTCCTTTTATTTTTTTTCTTTTTTTGAAACCCTTTAACTTTTTTCAAATCATTTTTTACCACAAGTGATTGTTGTTGGCGGAGGCGTGTGAAGTATTATGAAAAATAGATGCGCCGAATATGAATTATTCGTGTGTGACATTATGAACATACAAATTTATCATTAGTTTGTGTATACTTACACTAGAAAATGATGGTTTAAGCATGTAAAAAAATACTAATAAAAGCTTCGACTAATTGTTTTCGAAACCTCACACGAGTTTCATTAATTCAGGGAAATAATTGTAGTTTGATTTCCTAAAAGTATTTTACTTTGTTTTCAAAAATTATGGAGTTGAAAAGATTATTATATTTCTATGGAACTAGATACTATTTTTCTTTTTTAATATATATATATATATATATATATATATATATAATTTTCTCTGTAAAATGAGTAAGCAATGATAAAATTGATCCGGAGGGGACAAGTGGACATATTCAATTCAAAAGTGAAAAATCTTTATAGGTCCGAAGGTCAAAAACCATTGCAACGCCACCGTTTTGCTTTTTCAAAGTTGTCAAGCTCTCTCTTTTTTAAATTTGTGGTGATCCTAATGCTTAATTTTTAATAATGACAATCACTCATGTTTGCCAAAATAATTAAGGAAAAAAAATGGAAATGCTATGAAATGAAAATGGGAGGGTGTTTGGCTGAAATTATTTGAAATATTTTATAAGATTTGAATTTTATTTTAAAAATAAGTTATTAAAATGTTTGGATAAATTAGTTGAGAGTTAGCTTATAAAATATTAGTAATAAAAATATTATAATTAATTTAATTGAAAACAAAAGAATTTAGTAGGAATTTAAAAAAAATAAGCAAGCACATCCGTACTTTTTTTAAAAAAAGAATTATAAGCTCCTAGATCTATTATTTTAGGAGTTTATGGGTAATTTTTTGTCCAAGCCCGACTTAATTGTACTCAACCAATTATATAGCGAGTGTTAATATACTTGCCATATAATTGATCACTCTTGCTACGTGATTAATTTATGTGTTGCTAAATCTAGTGCGGGTACAAATTTTTGAGAGTTTATAAGCTTATTTACCAAAAAACTTAGCCAAACACTCTTGCATCTTATAAGTCTAAAACATCTTATAAGATATTTTTTTTTTAAATTTAGCAAAACACTCTACCAATTTTGTGACGTTTATAAGCTTAGCCGTTTGGATTTGATATGAGAAACTCGAGAATGAAATATTTTCATTTGCTCGACGGGAAAGTGAAAATACAAAGAAGAAAATTGTATAATATAAAGGGCAATTTACATCCACTACCCCTGAGATATACTCTATTTACAAAAAATACTCCGACCGATGGGAAATTACAATTACCCCCCTTAATCGAGGGAGTAATTACAACTTACACCTAAAAAAATGAACTTTCAAAATTACCCTTCTGAAAAATTACAAGTATCCCCTTGAATTAAGGGGTAATTACAAATTACACCCCCTAAAATTGAAATGACTATTTTACCCTTAAGGGAGTTTTTTGTTATATTATAAATATTTAAATTTAAAAATATTATACATATTTAAATATTTTTAAAAAAATTAAATCAATTATATAATATATGCACATTTTAATCTTTATTTTTATAAATACAAAAAATTGAATAAATAATATATATATGATATATTCTAATATTTGATAAAAAAAATTATAATACATATTATATTTTAATATTCCTTTATCCTTTTCTTTTTTTTTTTCCTTTCTTTTTCCCCTGGTGCGTCTCTCTCTCTCTCTCTCTCTCTCTCTCTCACACACACACACACACACTCCTCCATCGTCCACCACCGCCACCCCAACCCACTATTGTCCTCCGCCACCTTCCAAAAAGGATTGAGAGGGGAGAGGAGCAAAGAATGAGAGAGAGATAGAAAGATTGAGAGATTGGGGGGGGGGGGGGGGAGCTTGAGAAAGGATGGGGGGAAGGAGAGAGATTGAGAGAGTTGTCACCGCCTTCCACTTGCCATTGCCATCGGGGAGGGGGGGGGGGGGAGAGCTTGAGAGGTTGAGAAAGGATGGGGGGAGGGAGAGAGATTGAGAGAATTGTCACCGCCTTCCACTTGCCATTGCCGTTAGGGGGGGGGGGGGGGGGAGGAAGGGGGAGCTTGAGAGGGAGAGAGAGATTGAGAGAGCCGTCGTCGCCTTCTATTCACCATTGCCGTCGGGGGAGAGGGGGAGAGAGAGAGATTGAGAGGTTGAGAAAGGATGGGGTGGGGGGGGAGAAAGAGAGGGGGGAGCGTGGGGCGGAGGGGATCTCGAGAGTGTAGACGAGATTGAGAAGGTATTGGGGGAAGGGGCGAGAGATTGAGAGAGGTCCGTCGCCGCCTGGGGGAATGGAAGGAAGTGAGGAAGGGGGGGGGAGAGAGAGAGAAATCTATTTTTTTTTTTAAAAAAATAATATGGAAAAAAATGAGAAAAGAAAAGAAAAATGAAAAAAAAGGAAAAAAAAATGATAAAGAAAGGGGTATTTGGGTTGTTCACACACCTATTTTTATGTTTAAAGAGGAATATTTGAAAATTCGAGTTGTTCATGGGTAAATTTAGAATATCCCTTGAATTCAGGGTAATTGTAAGTCTGTCTCCATAAGTGGGGGTGTTTTTTATAAATAAGGTCATACCTCAGGAGTAGCGAATTTAATTTTCCCTAAGATAAATGGGCGTATAGACCATTGCACAAATTTATATACATGTAATTCACAAATTTAATAGCATTCAAGAATTATAAGTTAAATTGTCAATGGTGCTAGTTCGGACCCTTTTGTCTTTTCATCTTCTCCTTTTGGGTGAGTGTGTGTGCGTGTGTGGCGTTTTGATTGATATTTATAAGATGTACCAAATTGATTGTGTAAATATATATATATATATATATATATATATATACTAGCAACACAACACACTTTATGTGTGTGCAAAATACAAAAAATATATATTTCAATTTAGTACTTAATTTTTTTAGCATGAAAATGTAAATATATTATTAAATTTCTTTTATAAGAATATTTTTTTAAGAATTATTTGAAATAATTTATTATATTATAATAATTTAAAAATAAAATAATTATATAAAATAAAATTACATGATAAACACAAAAAAGAAAAAATATCAAGTAATTGTAATTAGAGAAAGTGGTTAGTGGGTTGAGAACATGAATTTTCAAATTGAATTGTGATATTACAATATTGTCCTCTGTATTTATTTTTTTGTTGTATGTGTTTATTAATTTAAAGGGTAAAATTGACACATCAAAATTTGATATCCGAATTAAATTAATTTCATGAAAATTTTTAATATTAGCCATAATTTTATATAATTCTATTTATTTCACTTAGAGTTGAATGACAGCTTTTATAAAATTATAAAAAAATTATTATTTTAGATATAAAAGTATTTTTTTTTATAATAGTATAGATATGTATGCGCGCACACACAGGCTAAGTTATATAGATTCAATTCCTTGTCTAATATTATTGGTCCAATTGAATGAACACCGCATGTTGCCTTCCTTTCTCGGTCCTAGTGGATCACAAGCTAGCGATCTACTTTCGACTATTGGGCCTTCAAATGGCCCAATTTCTTAAATTGTGTCTACAAGTACCTTCATTTATAGTCAAACTATATTTGAGTTTTCATAATTAGTCATCTTTGTTTGACTAAAATGAGGCCACATGGCCAGAAATTTCATCTCCTGCAAATCTTACAGATGCAGTATCACTAAATGTCTAAATCTTGTAAGAAGAAAATTCCTACAAAAATCTAAAATAATAATTTTCTGTTGGGTACCATACAAATTCATGGCAAGTGTTTGTTGCTTTCGTGTCCATCCATCTCGGAAGGATTGCTGGTCGAGGAAGACGGGAATGTCTGAAGAGATTGCATCATTGCAAACGGATCCTCAAGAAAACAAGTCTGAAAAGGACAATTATTTATTTCAACTTTTAAGATAAAATTTTATGTATCAGATTATATAAAATATATTAGAATGAGTTGAAAAAGAACGTGATTTGGTCCAGTTTGAAAGGTAGATTGGGCTTGAAGTGAAAGACCTGGAAATGCGGGTTGAGGTAATTGAGTTCCTGATCCGAATGTTGCTGGTAAAGGCAGTGCATTGAGGTTAGACGAGGACTGTTCCAGATTATAATGCGGTGGAACCATTGGCCTGGGGGTGAACTCATAGTTACCTGGTACGCGGTACTCTTTAGGACCTGATACGAGTAAGGGTACGCTACCTTACTAAAATTATGGTACATTGGAGGTAGATTTAATCGGTAGGCTTATTTGGTACTTGATACTTTTAAATAATTTTATTAGTACTCTTCATTATAAATTCTTCTCCAAGAAAAATAAAATTAGTTCAAAATAAATAAATTCAAAAGCATAATATATAAATATAATTGTCAATCATTTTTTTAAAATTTTCATAATATATAATATTATAAATTCATCAAATATGTGATCAAATTATATTTAATTTTTATTTTGCACAAACATACAATGTGCTATACCTGCTAGTGTAAATAAATATATATATATATATATATTTAGTTTTATCTATTCAGTTCTGATTTATTGATCGATTAATATGGATCGGGTACTGTAAATGCTCATTACAGGGACGATCCTCCCAAATCAGTTGCTCCATTCACAAATATCAAGATTCGAACCTTTTACCTTATTTAAGGGATCTTGCGCCTCATCCCAGTAGATCAACTGATAGCTAGTGTATAAATAAATATTCAAAGTACTTTAAATTATTTATTATAAGTTTGAAATCATAAAATAGAAGCCCATAATTACTAATTTGAGATAATGGCCTATAAATTATAGTTTTGATTTGAGAAACGGATCAATTTACTTAATTAAATTTGACCCATAATCATTAATTAAAATTAAGGGCTCAATTCATCTTCTCCTTTCCGTCTTCTCCACCCGACTGCTTTCCGTCATCCCGCGCCCGTTCCCCAGTCCCCACTCCCCACCATCGGAATGCCTCGCCGTTCCGGCGAGCGATCTAGTGCGGGAAAGCACCGCGAAACGGAACCCGCGTTCCGGAACTCGGTACTTCAGTGGGGAGACCGAACCAGGTAACTATGGGTGAACTGTCCTGGAAATGGATGGTTGAATTGAAGCTGGTGGAGTGGAGCCTGGGAACAAGACCCGGTGGCCGGGCATTTTGTGCAGAAGCCATGAACGAGTGAGACAGAGCGCCGATGCCCTGTTCCAGACTTCCAGCCTCCCTGTAGCCGATGGAGGCGGTGTTTCCAGGCCAGGATATCCACACGCTAGGGCCGCTATACGTGCGACACCGCACGGGTTCACTCCCATCGACAAAACCTAGCTAATTATGTATTCATTAGTCACAGAAATTAATGTGTACAATTTGATGTGTGTGTGTGTGTGTGTGTGTGTGTGTGAGAGAGAGAGAGAGAGAGAGAGAGAGAGAGATTGTTACTTGTAGTTGAGATTGTAAATATTTGATGTGTTTAATAGCCTGATCCAGGAGAGATTGTAATGAAATGTAGGGAGATGAAATGATTTTGGATAAATCTATATTCTTTTTTACACTAGTTTTACAACTTTAAAATTTATAAGTAATTTTATTTATCGCTATATACTTCTCAATTTGTGTAAAAAAAATAGCTCTATGCACTCGAAACATGTCTGATACGATGTTGATAGTATGTCTAATCAAGGTTCTTTCTTTTTTAGGGCCTTTTGCTTTTTATTCAGTTTGAAAATGAATTTTACGAGTACAATGGTAAACTTTTTCTTACAACAAATGAGTTAATTTTTTAAAAGGAAATGTGCAGTTATACGTTATTACTATACAGAGATAGCGATTAATAATTTTGATATGGGACTCTTGACACTTGGTAACACGTGTCATCAAACCCCAATCCACGGGCTTCACGTGGCGTTGCGCGCTTCCCGCTCGAGCTCTGGCACTTAGCATCAAGCATGCTTTGGGTCCGATCTCCCCTCTCGTCGACCCATCTCTCCTCAACGCTCACCTTGAGAACCGGCCACCTGTCTGTCGGTATCTTCCGTACACCAGCATGTCCAGTTGGCTCCAGGCGTCTGCAAACCTATACTGAAACCGTTGAAATAGACTGCAAGCCCCTTTTTGCACCTACGCACCACTGCCAAGACGCCCATACCTACTCCCACAAATCTCAATGGCTCAAACCTCTATAAATACCCCATGTCTCCATGCAGGTATCGTCTCTTTTTCGCCATATTCATCCCAGAACTTCCTGCTCGATCTCTTCTTAATTCTTTGGCTGACTTGAGCATCGGAGGGTTTTTGCCGGAGGTTCTTCCAGTTAGACTCACATGTTTTCCTCCTAGTAGGGCAAGGACTCATTCTTTGGTGATTGTTAATTGTTGGCCACGTCATACCTTCAAAATCTACCAAATCTTGACATCATCAAATTTAACAACAAATAGTCGCACATTAAGATTTATTTCGATTAGAAAGAAAACAAACTTATAATTTAATATAAAATTTGATTAATTATATTCAAAAATAATATATAATTTAACAAATAATCGGGGTTGGATCAAGCTTTTTAGGTTTATTAATTATATTCAAATATAACATTTAATTTATTACTTTCTCCAGTGAGTGTTAAACCCATTTGGTATCTATCTGATGGTCTCCCGATAATTCTGGGTTTGGGCGTATCCATTGGATAATGGATTGTAGTGTCCCACGAAAGCCCGGTGTAAAATGGCCCATAAGTTGAACAGTAATCTCTTTTTTTTTTTTTTTTTCTTTTGATAATTTGAATCTTGTTCAAACTGGAGTGGTAGTATCGATTTCGGATTGTATTTTCCCCTTTTGTGGCATGTTTAAATCAAATTTAGTTTCATACAAAATCAGTTTCGTCCTATAAAATACTTATTTAATATTTTCCCTAAAATTCAAAACAATGACAATATATATTATTTTCTTCACAAATTTCACATTTCAACTGTAATTTCACAAATAGTAGGGCTGAAGTATATTGCGGACCGTTTTGCTGCTTAAAGAATCAGATAAAACAACTAAACAACGATGGATGAGTTTCCAATTTATATGTTCAATGATATATATAATAAAATAATTAAAGAAAAAGAATGTTGTTGCTGCGTGCTTTTCTCTACGCACGTATGATATAATATAAGATAAATTCGTGGGTAAAGTAGTCAAGTGTGCGTCTCTATATGTCCGCAGTCAGCTATTTCTGACAAACAGCTACACTGCTGGCTCCTACTTTGTAAAGTTAACTTCACATGCCAATTAATTTAATTAATCCCAACTTCTCATTTTCATTTTAAATGGTCATCTCGGGATATTTTGATTTCCATAATAATAATAATAATAATAATGGTGACAAAATATAAAAGTTACAACATAAAAGTTCTCATCACTAGTTATATTAAGTGATAATATTATTTATCTTGTCACTAATTCAATTTAGTTAGAGATAATTTTTTTTTTCTTTTGTTGCAACATCACTCAATAATGACAGTAAGGAATGTTTTAATTGTCACAATGGCAATTAGCGACGTACATATAATGACAACTTGATAAAAAGATTTATTGTTGCTAAGATTTTGTGACAAGATCCCACTGTCATTAAGTTGTCGCCATAAATGTGTCATTAATTATTGATGATGACAACTTAAACACTATATTATCACTGATTGACATTGTTCTGTAACAAGATAATTTTTATTTAATTATTGTCATTAAATACATTTAATTTGTGACAATTTTTTTATTAGCATTTGTTATACAGTCACAAATGCACTCATTTTCACGTAGTGAATTTCCCCTAAATTTTTTCTTTTTTATATAATACGTGCGCTACACACAATATCGCACAAATATTGTTCAATTTTTGAATTTTCACGTTACATTCTCTATATATCTAAAAGCAGAATATATGTCCATTATGCCAAAATATTTGAATTTTTTTTTTTAACTAATAATCATCAATCAAGTTTTTTCATCGGGTATTTGAAATATGGAATGTTGTAGATTGTTTCTTTCTTAATATTTGCTAGGAAATTGCACTTTCCATGTGTATGATTAAATTAAAGAAACTAGTATAAATTTGACCGATGCATGATAAAATTTCAAGAAATACTTTTTCAGTATTAAATGTTTCAAATAATATGGTGATTGTAACACTATAGTTCACTTGAATGTTTCAGTTTATTTACATATTCGAGAGGCATGTGGTGTAATCATGGTCCAAGTAGATAGTTTAACTAATCTTGAATATAAATTCTTTACCTAACGGCCTAGCACTTTAAAGACAAGCTACAGTGTCAAAGTGCAATTGCTTATAATTGTTCTTGTAATCCGGTCTGTATTTCTGGGTATGTGAGTCTAATCAAATAAACATAAGAAAAGAAATATAAATAGTTTAAGAAACAAAATCATTTAATCCAACTATATGGCTTATGCAAGTTGTCATGCTCCATCTTTGGGACTCAATTTTGCCGTTGTATGAGGGGACGCTCCCCATATTCTTATTTGCAAAAATATTTTTCTCTTGCGGGTGCTTACATATGAATTAATTGCACCAGATCCCCTGTACGTGTTATCTCTAATTAAAAAAAAAAAACTGTGTAAAATTAATTAGTACATGAAATCCCGCGTTATCTTTATTTGACCCAAAAAAAAATAAAAAAATTGTGCAACTTTTTTTTTCGGCACACTTTTCCTATCATTGTCATAAACTTGTCAATTTATTACATTGTTGAACTTACCCTTACAAAAATACTATTTGCCCCCTGATCTTTTATGTACACATAGGTGCATGTTGTCAAATTATTAAAACACTTGATTTTCCTTGCAACTTTACAATTATATAGGGTCTTTTTTGCTAAATTATTTACAAGTAAACTAAGAGTAAAATGGTCTTTTTGACAAGGAGAGAACGGATACATTTTCACAATTATAGCGCACCAAGCATCTTTTGTGATTACAAAGTTTAAGAGGCTCAATTTATATTTTCACATAGTCTATTATGCTAATTAGAGTTTCAATATATATATATACATATATATATATATATATATATATTACTTATTAGAGATACACAGAAATTTTGTTGCAATTTCCCCGTTTACATTTTGCACCAGATCATAGCATTATACTAATGACCAAATTTTTGTTCTTGTAGACTAGTGGATGATACACAATAGCTCCCTAGCCAAACAAGAGAAATGATATTTACACTCTAAATTTGTTATTGAGGTTTCATTCTATTTTACTTTTAAAAAAATGATCAAAATGTTTAGGAAAAAAAATAGATAAGCATATTTGACTTTAAAAAAAAATGGAAAGAGAAAAAAAGATAAAGCATATTTAATTGGACTTAGATCTAACAAGTAATATAGCAACAAGAGAGTTTTGGAAAATTTTTATTCAGATTCAACTTCCAACAAATTACAAGTCAAGTGTGATGTACTTATCACATAATTGGTCCCAATATAATCAAAACTGATCTTAATTAGAATTTTCCTCAATGCCCAACTTTCTAAACGAAAATACCATGGTGATGCGGTCGGAACTTGGCGGTTCTCCTCGAGCTGACGTGGAGTTCCTGTCCGATAAATGCTAGTGGCTCTTTGTCTTGCTAGGATGGAAAACGTGTGAGTCTAGCGAGAAGTGTCTACTACGAATACCCTCTGATGCTTAAGTCAGCCTAGTAATAGAGGATAAACAAGAATATGCAGAGAATCGAATAGAAGATAAGTGCATATAGTATGAGTTACCCTTGCGGGGACATCTCCTTGAAATATTTATAGTAAGTTGTGACCTGGGCTAGCTCCTTGGAGCCCGGGCTAAGTTCATAATCCTATGAACCTATAGGATGACTGGGCTGACGTCAACTTAGGATATCTTGGTTGCTGCAGAGCAAGTTAGCCCATAGTCAAGATTTGTGGAGGTTGTCAGGGAGTTGTCAAGACCTTGCTCGATGTGTTACATCCCATCGTCAATTTGACAGTAGGCAACGCGTACTCAAGGAGAAGTATCTATGACAAGGAGGGTGGTTTTCCTAAATGGAATTGGACCGTATAGAAAATTTAGCCGGAGAGTCTTTATTTTATGCGGGCCTAAGTAATATATAGCCGATACGTGTGATTGGATCAAGGCCCATTATGATATGTAAGTATCTCATATCTCGCGGGAAATTGCCAAGAAGAAGAAAAAAAACCGAGAACAGGAATCCCATTCCCGTATTGCATTACCATTCCATTCCCATATCCCGTCCCAAATCAACTGATATATGACTGCAGACAATACACTAAAGTACGGCATTAGTATTTTCTTCACCAAGATAGATGGATGGCCACAGTTATGCACACCTTCCTTTTGTTTTGTTTTTTAACTGTTTGTTTTGTTTTTCCTATAAACTAAATCAATTTTCCCAAGGTACCCCCTCCCTTTGCTGAAATGAAAACAACTTTACCTTTTCCCAAAAACGACTTCTTAATTTTTTGGGCTTTTGCTCTTCTCCACACTCCATCCCCACTGTCAAAGCTTTCACACACTACACACACACTCTCTCTACCTGTGAAGCACCGCCATTTCATCCCAAAAAAAGACCTTTTCTTTTCTTCCATCTTCTTGTTTTCTGCTGCACAAAGGTAAGTTCTAAAGACCCCATTTTCCCCTTTTTCTTCATATTTCTTGGAGATGAAAGTATCTTTTTTAGCTTTCTTGGTTTAATCTTGTGTAGTTGTTGTTGTAATATTGTTGTTGTGAGTTCTTTGAATGATGAAGGCATAGCTCTGCTATCATTCAAGCAGTCCATCAGGGAAGACCCTGCGGGGTCACTTAATAACTGGAACTATTCCGATGAAACCCCTTGTTCATGGAATGGCATTACATGCAAAGACCAAAGAGTTGTCTCTGTTAGCATTCCCAAGAAGAAACTCTCTGGGTTTCTTTCACCCTCTCTTGGATCTCTCTCTCAGCTTAGGCATGTGAATTTAAGGAACAATATGCTGTTTGGAGGGTTGCCACCGGACCTTTTCAAGGCTTTAGGGCTTCAAAGTTTGGTGCTTTATGGGAATTCCTTTTCTGGGGCTTTGCCATTTGAGGTTGGCAATCTTCAATACCTTCAGACTTTAGATTTATCTCAGAATTTCTTTAATGGGTCCTTGCCTGAATCATTGATTCAGTGTAAAAGATTGAGGAATCTTGAAATTAGTCATAATAACTTTAGTGGTTCTTTTCCTAATGGGTTTGGAAAAAACTTGGCTTTATTGGAAAAACTTGATCTTTCATACAATGACTTTAGTGGTTCTATTCCTAATGACTTGGGCCATCTGTCCAATTTGCAAGGAACTGTGGACTTGTCTCATAACATGTTTAATGGCTCAATCCCAGCTAGTCTTGGCAATCTTCCTGAGAAGGTTTACATTGATCTCACTTATAACAAATTAAGCGGTCCGATCCCGCAAAATGGTGCTCTTATAAATAGAGGGCCGACGGCCTTTATCGGAAACCCCGGTCTTTGTGGGCCGCCGTTAAAGAACCTTTGTTCCTCTGATAGCGAGGCGAATTCGCCTTCCTCGATTCCGTACTTACCTAGTAATTATCCTCCTCATGGTGGGGGGGAAGCGGGTGGCAGACGGGCCGGGCTTAGTAAAGCCGCTGTGATTGCCATTATTGTGGGTGATATAATTGGAATATGCGTGATTGGGTTGCTATTCTCATATTGTTACTCGAGGATTTGCCATTGTGGCAAGAGGAAGGACGAAAAAGCATATGGTTTTGAGAAGGGAGGTGGTAAAGGGAGGAGGGAATGTTTGTGCTTCACGAAGGGCGAATCCGAGAGTCTATCAGAAAATGTAGAACAGTATGATCTAGTACCGTTGGATGTGCAGGTGGCGTTTGATCTTGACGAGCTTTTGAAGGCGTCGGCTTTCGTGCTGGGTAAGAGTGGCATTGGTATTGTATACAAAGTTGTGCTTGAGGACGGGCTTACCTTGGCTGTCAGACGATTAGGTGAGGGAGGTTCGCAAAGGTTTAAAGAATTTCAAACTGAAGTCGAAGCTATTGGAAAGCTAAGACATCCAAATGTTGCAACTCTCCGGGCTTATTATTGGTCGGTGGATGAGAAGCTGCTAATATATGATTTTGTACCAAACGGGAATCTTGCTACTGCAATCCATGGTGAGTTTCTCAAGATCCACGAGTTTATTAACTATTATCGACGATATGACCTCTTGTGTAGTAACTTGAATATTTTGCTTTTGTGCTAACTTTCTCAGGAAAGCCCGGGTTGGCAACATTCACGCCTATTTCATGGTCGATCAGATTGAAAATAATGAAAGGAGTTGCAAAAGGCCTGGTTTATCTACACGAGTATAGTCCCAAAAAGTACGTCCACGGTGATCTAAAACCATCTAACATATTACTCGGACACGATATGGAGCCCAAAATCTCTGATTTTGGCCTCGGACGCCTTGCCAACATAGCTGGTGGGTCCCCAACTCTGCAATCCAACCGAATGGTTTCTGAGAAGGCACCACAACGAGGGCAACAGAGCACTAGTTCAGCCTCAGAAGTAGCTACATTTGCATCAGCTTCTTCTTATGGCTCCACTTACTATCAAGCTCCCGAGGTGCTCAAAGTAGTTAAACCATCACAAAAGTGGGATGTCTACTCGTACGGAGTGATTCTGCTTGAAATGATTACTGGGAGATCACCATTAGTCCAAGTTGGCAACTCAGAAATGGACCTTGTCCATTGGATGCAGCTTTGCATCGAAGAGAAGAAGCCCGTTTCCGATGTGTTGGATCCCAACCTAGCTCAAGATGCTGATAAAGAAGAAGAGATGATCGTGGTTCTAAAGATTGCGATGGCGTGCACACAAAGCGGGCCCGAGAGAAGACCCTTGATGAGGCACATCTCTGATGCTTTGGAAAGACTACCGGCGTCCTCTGACTGAAAAATTTACTGGCATTGCTGTGAAATTCGCTGCATGTTGGAGGGCATAACCGGACACTCACGATCACGAAAAGTTCGCATCTTTCGATGAAATCTGCTTTCTTGATGGCCCAAAAAAGTCTAGGTGAACGTAGGTCTGCTTTAAGAGAATTGTTCTTGTTAGGTTGTGACTGTTTGTTCATGTGTTTATATGCACGAGAATGCTATTTATTTGTCTTCTTCATGCTCTTTTTGAAGACCATTTTGTTTGTTTGTTTGTTTGTTGTTCTGTTGGTCATTTTTGTCTTTGTGTGTTTGTTCTTGTTGTTCACTTTACTTTTCCCCTTTGTAATCTTTAACTTTTACTCTTTTTTGATTCATATTCTAGCCATAGATTAGCTATGTCTATGGTATTAGGAAATTTTATAATTTTTATTTATTATTTTGTTTGGTATAACTTGGTTAATAGCCTATTAATAATGTAATAAGTGTTTTTTGGGTCTGCACTATTGGTTGGTTTTGCAGAACTGACTCAACCTGCAAAATTCTAACTAGAAATGTAAAATATTGCCCTTTAGGATATGGCCTAATTCTGAGGTAGGCACACATGTATTAAATTCTTTGCATTGAAACTTTATTCTGCAATCAATTTTAAGTCTGGGCGATCATTAATTAATGCATATTGGTGAGCGCATGTGGCAAGTGTAAAATCGAAGTTGACAATCAAACTGAAAATTCTGGACCATTGACTTATCAGTCTCCCGTGTCTGTGGACAGAATTCTTGTTTGAGACACTGCCCTAGTGCCATTAATGGTTCTCTCTCTCTCTCTCTCTCTCTCTCTCCCCCCCCCCCCCCCCCCCCCCCCCCCGAAAGCTAATAATTTTGGTGAATATGGGGATCAATTATTAGAAATAATTCTTTGCTAAAATTAAAAAGTATAGAAAATGAAAATTAGCTGGCGGCATATGGCATCTCTCATCACGGGCAACATTTGTTTTTTAGCCATTATAATCATGCTCGCTGACTAAATAATTGGTGGGCAAAGTATTATTGTGCAAGATGGTATAGTAATATCATATGTATTCATTAATCATACAATATTGTTTTGATTCTTCGTTGAAATATGATAAAATAATGAGAATTTGGCTAGGAATTCTCACTCAAACTAATAGTTCATTTGGATTTTCTTTTCTCGGTAAAGAAGCACTTATTCTTTTGTGAAAAAAGCAATTTGAGAAAAAAAAAAATTGTATTTGGTTTGATTTTTTTTAAAAAAAGTATAAGTAAAAAAAAAGATAAAATTATGCTTTTTCTGAAAGTTCTCTATAGTAGCTTTCAAGAAAAAGTATATTTTTAAATATTTTTAATATTATATCCAAATACAAAAATATTCAAGTTGAAAAAAAGGGTTTGATGAGCGTTTTTTTTTTTCTTTTTTTTTGTCAGTTTATCCAGACGAGCTTTAAGTCCCCACAATATATATATATATATATATATATATATATTGAATCGTTGATAGATTCAACTGTGGATTAAACGGTATGTCGAAGAATTCTAGTTGAAGACGTGACAAGATGAGTTAAAGGATAAAAAAGCCCACAATTATTCTGTCAATTAATGTTAAAGCAGGCATGCACGTTAATGGGTGTAGGCCATAAGCACGGCTTTGTGTGTTGGAATAAGGTGGGGTTAATTTGTTAGGACATAATGTTCGGCCAACTAGTTCCTCATATTGATTGATTGACAAAATAAATTTGTCTATTTTTGGATTAGAATCATAAAATTTAGTTTTATTAATTTATAGAACAAATCTAATTTTTTATGCATGAAAGCGGTTTTATTATTTTCAAGAGATAAATATAGATTTTTTTTGTTATGAAAAAAAAAATGCATAATATGGTCATATATAGACTTGTAAGGGATTGTTCGCTATATGCATGATTTTTCGGACACGTTTGATATTATATTAGAAATATAAGATGTTAAATTTCTTAAATCAATGGACTCCATACTTTAAACATTTCATAAGTGTGTTTGTTTTTGAATAAAAGTTTTTTCGATTGAAATTCTCAAAATTCATCTCACACGTGAGATTCTCATAAATCATGTTATAAAATTTGAAATTCAAGTCGAATTTCAAGTTACATGGTTCATAAAAAATCCAAAATCAAATTAAATATGCTTATAAAATAATTTTATTGAGTGTAAATATCATATAAAATATAATCAAATATGTACTTCAAGCTTCATCTAATAGAAAATTCAAAAACTAGTTGAATTTAGCTTATCAATCACAAGGATGGCAGCTGTGTCACCTCACTCTCCACATCCCGCCATTTTAAATCATGATTGTCCGTCAATCATGCAACTTAAGTTTGGACAGAGTTTACTGAATTTATGGTTCAAAGGGATAAAAAATGTATGAAGAAATGAATTTCGAAGGGGGGTGAGGGGAGGGCAATGTAAGGGGAGGCCTAGCCACACGATGAGATTATAAGCTCAAGTCCTATTAATAATGTTATTACTTATTAGTTTGTAAAATATTATTGTATAGTAATTTTATTATATTAAATAACTATTGATGATTGATATAATAATTGGATTTTGAATACTAATATAATTGATTGATATATCAATCGCATTTTTTTTTGTACACATGAATACTGAGCCATTTGAATAGATTTTTTTAGAGAAGTACTTATTTTTTGAGGAAAAAAAAAACAGTTCACAATAATTTTTTTTTGTTTGAATGGGCTTTTGAAGAAAAAAACAGAAGCCAGGAAAATAGTTAATAAACGACTTTCCTTAAAAACTACTTAAAATATTTTCATATAAATACACCTTTCAAAATACTTTTGATTATTGCACCTAAATGTAAAATTATTTGATTTTAAAAAAAATACTATTAAAAAAGTGCCTCTTAAAAAACACTTTTTTTAAGTCCTTCTTGTGTCGGAGTTATAGAGTGAGTGGGATTTTATACCACTTAAATCTTGACTCCCACATCCAAATTTTGTAAGTTCTAACTAAAGTTCATGGGTCGGGTCAAGCTCCCCAGGCAACTTATGTCCAAATCCCATTAAATTCCAACAATTTTGTTGTTCTTGATTTTCTTGTTTGTTGACATGCTATAAGGGCAAAATATCAGGGATGGCAGACAAATCTCCTATTGCTTACTAGAGATTTTATTAAGTTGATGACATAATATTCTCCTAGTTATTGGAAAAAATAATTTCATATATTGTATTTTGAAAGATCAAAATTTTTTACTTGGAGCTAAAGGAGGCTTGAATATCGTTGTTCCTTTTTTCCAACAAATAAAAACAAAGGAACAGTCATATCCCCGAGAAAAAAAGCTAACCTTCTGTTTCATTTCTTGAATTTTGGTAAGAGAAATAGGAAGAAATTTTTTTTCTTTGCTTCAAATATACTATTTACTTTCATTTATTCTTTTTATTTTTCTTCTATTTTTTCTCATCAAATTTCTTGTTCCAAATATAGCACAAAGAATCTCCTTTAACTTTTCCAATATTTCGTATTGGAGGGGACCTTCCTCGAGAAGACGCCACTCCCTTGAGTACGGACTTCAATTTCACCAACCTCGTGTTGTTCCGTTGATACATAAGACCATCATGCCATGAGTGCTTTTAGACCTTCCACATATTTCCTAGATAACTACTTTTTTACATATATAAACTTTATTCAAATATTCTCTTATATTCACTTATATTTTCATATACTTGTTAATTTAAGTATCGAAGGGTTTTCGTTGGAAATATTTTTGACTAGATTTACATGTATTTTATTATAGCAGATCAAGGAGCCTACTAGCAACTTTGTAGTTGAGTTAACTTCCACCTATGAGCAAACCTGTCCACCAAAATTTGACCCCATCAAAGAGAAAATTGAATGTCTAGACGACAAACGACTTCAAAATTTAGGTTTCATATTTACTTATTTTAATTTTTGCGTAAGTATGAGCAGCTTTGCCATACCCTAACTGTTGTTAACTTGTTACGTTATTAGAATCGCATCCTTAGAAAATTTATAAGGACTTAAAGTGTTAGGGTCAAAATCAATTTGATGTTAATTTTGACCGATCCAAAAGTATCAACTTGCACATAAAAGGGGTAGATCTTACATTTCTTAAAGAGTTTGGGGGCCAAATTGATGTTTTACTTAAACGTTTTTGCACGGTGGGAGAAATCGGCGCCATTTCCCACCACTTCGCTTTTTCGCCCCCTGCACATAGATATAAATTCATCCCATTTATTCAGAGGACTCTCTCTCTAGCTCATTCGCTCGCTCTCTCACATATACGCCCTCATGCTATTACGCCTTGGGAAGATTTAATCCGGTAAATTTCGAATTCGAAGTTAAATTCTTAGTCCGAATTGAATTTTATTATCGTTTGATCTTCTCGATTTCAGAAGGAGGTTTTATTAAGCTGAATATAAGCTCTTAATCTACTGCACTGCTCCATGATCGTGAATCTTATTCTTCGCTGATTGTATTGAACTGCATGAATTTTGGTCAAGCGCGTAGAGAGGATTTGCTTTTGTGGTTTGAATATCTACGGAATTGCATCAGACTAAGGTGAATAAACTTATGCTGATTTTATGTTTGCTGCTTTTTTTTTGTTGATGTTTAGTGATGAGTAATCAGATTTAGTATTTTTCTTCTTGAGTTTATCTGCATTTAGTAGATTTTTGCTCTGAATAGTTTGATTGTAGTGCCGTGGAGTGAGCACTCATAATTGATTTATGCTTTAGCATCTCGTTTTATGGATATTTCTGAAGGATGAGTTCATTTATAGTTCTCCATTTCTCCAGTATTCACAAGTTGCGTCCGAAATGGAAAATGAAGGTACCAATAGAATGGAAAAACGCATGAAACTTTCTGTATGTCTTCTTACTTCGGCTATTCCTGTTACAATTGCAAAAGAGAGATCAGAAGAACAATTCTATGATCCTAATAACTCAGAGATTTATTAATAGGTGGAGGATAAGGAGAATTTGGTGGAAGATGGATCCAGTTTACAGGTTCCAGGGGAAGAGAATGAGCCAAGAGCTTCAAATTCTGAACTAGTGGAGATGAAGATTGTTTACATTCTCGAAAATATCAATAGCTTCACTCAAATGGTAAAATTCCACAATGCCAGTACTGATGATTTGTAATCGGTCTGAACAGGAGAATTCATGACTTTCAAGGGATATCTTGTTTAAATATATACGTTATACTTAATTTATAGTTTCTGGAATGAATTTTTTTTAGAATACATGTCTCTGATTATTATTTCGTAAAGGTCTCAGAGCTGCTAGAATCAGGGAAGTCAATGCTGAAGGAACTAAGCATTGAATTTGAAGAACGGATGATTCTGTAAGAAAATTAAGTAAAACTTGCTCACAGTTAACAGGAAATGAGAATTTGCTACATGCTCTGGCTCTAATTTGTTGACAGAATACACAAGGAACAGATGGAAAAGTGGCAGGAGGAGATCAAGGAACTTCGCTTGCTTGATGCTGGAAATGAGGAGATTGATGCTCTTTTGCAGAATGCTAAATATCTACTTCAGAATGCTCATTCTGGCTCTTGACATAACATACTGAACATTAAGAGTTAAGCAGAAGATCCTATTTGAATGATTTCAGTAATTAGCTTTTGGAATAACTGAAGCACTTATTGCAGTATAAAGCAGTAATATAGCAGCATGGGCTAAATCATGTATTCAGGTTTAAAGCATGGTGTACTGTTTTTGGCTACCCAAGTGAAGAAACAAAAAAGAATGTAAATCGATGGTCAATTGTATAAATGAGATTCCCCTCTTTTTTTCAATGAAAGATAGCCGATGTACCGCCGAAAAAAGTTCAGCCACATGATAGCACAAGCATACAGCTGCCCGTTTTGTGTCACTATATGAGTGGTTTGCACTTGATTCATCTGAGAATGAGGATGGTTATGTTACTGAAATTGTGGATTTATAAAGTTCTATGAATTGCAGCAGATGTTGGATGTAGTATCGACGTATTTTGGCTACATTAGCGACAAAGGATACATGGATAGTACAAGCATGCTAACTGCAGAGCTGTTGCAACCAGTTGCTTTTAAATTTGTTGCACTGATCTCGTTCACAAGCCCATTTCATCTACTTAGTAATTTTATTTTTCAACAAGTATGACATTACTACCATATCTCCTGTAAGTAGTAATCTCCTTCGATACATATATATTATTACAACATTAGAGTGATGGTTCTTAGGATACTAGTGAAATGTCCAAGCTGTGTGATCTACGCTAGGACAACAGTTTCGACAGCGGAAGATTGGATTATTTGCTCCAAATGCTCTCCTTCGTCCTCCCATATCTCAGGTAAGGCTTCTCTTAAATTATGTATGCTGCTTAAAGCATGATCTGCACCTGGCACCAGAGTTGATCTTCCCACCTGCATTTTTTTCAAGAATATTAAACATTGGTCAGATTCTCATAAAGTGGGAAATCTGGTTAGTATAACACTAAGAAAATTTCCTGAACTTACAATTACAGTGTGAAGCCCAGCTTCTTTCCCACTGGTAATGTTACGAACACTATCATCAAAGAATATCTGAGAGAGAAAAAGGATTAAACTCCATTAATAATGTGCTGTACATGCAATTAATTAAATACTATGTGTTAACTAGGTTTTGTTTCAGTATTAACTGTTTTCTTTGGATCAGCATTTGCAATGCGAATGGCAGCTTCCATCGCTTCTACAGATGGTTTGCACAGAATTTGAGCATTCTTCTTTGTCTCTGTGGCATCTTGATCCAGTTCCTCATCCACGGTATTTATGCGTTCAACAGGTTGCAGGGGAGGGTTAAGAGTTTCAAAGCATATAACGTCCTGGAAACAGTCTTCCAAGCCCAACCTGCTAAGCACTTGAGCTACATGTCCTTCGTCTGCATTTGTGAAAATCTGCAGCCACATAATAACACGTACTTTAAGATTTGCCCCCGAATTCGTCTATCTGGATTAGTGGATTTTGAGCATAGAAGTTCAAAAGTGTGAATTTTGACATACTATTTTCCGTTGGGGCATGGATAGTAGGAGGTTTCGTAGCACTGGATCAGGTTTTAGCAGCTCATAGGGTAATCTTCCATGAGCATAAGCATGAAACTCATCGTTATCAAACTCATAACCAATTGCCTGCAAGAAGTGCCTCAACTTTAAGTTTCTAATCTAGACGTAAGAAATTCAGCCCCATCTAGTTTGCATCATAATGATCGGTTCCAACAGTTGTTTATATACCTTAAGGGCCAGCCATTGTGTTCCATATTCTTTGTATAACTCCAAACACATCTTAGGGACTTCACTTTCTTCTATATGCAAGTGGTGCAGCATGTACTCTGGAAATAAAGACGAGTAGGCATTATATTCAACCATCTTACACTCCAATCTACAGGAAATTACATCATAAGACTTCATATAATCGGTAGTGTACAAGAGTGAACCTTCTATGTTCTTGCGACAAGCCAAGTTGATCCCCGAACTCGAAGGGTACAAAGTATCATCCATATCTAAGAAAGAAGGGTGGGAAATGGAATTAATCATATGTGATCTCCCCTGAACTTCCTTTTATATATAAAGATATTAAGAAAAAGATAAATCGAGGATTTGTAACGTACCGAAGAGCAAGCACTCATGTTTAGCCCCACTGGACCTGACACCTTCCATTTTCATTAGAACGACCAGTTCCTGAAACAATCACCTTTCTCAAAGTATTTCAATATCTTGTTCCATAGGAAGCTTGGCAAGAACAAATAATCTTCTCCCAAGTATTTATTCACACCAATTCAAAGAGCTTAGGATGCTGAAACTAAATGTTTGTGCCGAATGATCTAGCAAGAGGTTAGGGGAACAAATGCCAGGAACGATAGAGACGGACACAAAAATACGAGTTGGAGTATTTATACGGACAAATATTTTGCAAGTTTGTGAGTTTTACATCAATGCATAATTCAATAGGGTATATGCTTGATGAAATCCATGCAAAAAACTACAGGATCAACCTAAGTAGAAAAAACAAAGAAAAATGAGAATAAATAAAGCAGGATGATTACCTTAAACAAAAGCTCGAGATGGGCTCTTGGTTGCACAATGGATTATCTGCAACCATGACGGGTTATATTTATACTTAGGAGAATGAGGTCATGTTTTGATGATAATGGGAATCCCCACCACCATAAAGAATATTTAGAGGTGACAATCATACCAGGCAGCCGCTGATTGTGGTGAGCATCTTTATGTGAAAGAATTTCACTTGTATTCGCTATGGATCGTTTTCTAATTAATTAATTCACATTAATTGCGATATCATATATATAAGAATATTTATCAAAATATCAGTTTCATTACATGTGTGAGTATTTCTCTTATGGTCGGCCATCTTCTATCTACCCTATGGAGGGTTAAAGGTTGCCTAGAAAGCAATTAGAACCAGTATGTCTTAGTTGACTGAAATCTGTACTAAGAAACGAGCTTTTTTTTTTTTTTTTTAGCCACTCGATTTCGATGCACTGACCAATTAATCTGGATTTAAATACTACATAGGTTCGATATGGCAGCAATCTTTCGATCCTCTTAATCAAGTTGCTCCATTCATAACTTTAAAATTAATTTGAATTCGAATACTGTAGAGGTCTAATATGGAGTGCAATCATCCCAACTCAGTTGCTATATTCACAATTCCATAATTCAAACTCTGAACATTGTTTAAAGAAATTTAGAGTTTCATTCTACGGAATCAATTGATAATGTTACTTCGAAGCGTTTTGGTAATGGGAAAAGCATCCCTAAATGTGAATCAACGTTGTTGTTTGACTGATCAAAGTTTTGGTATTCGGTAAACTAAATATATAGAAATAGTTTAGTCCTTTGCCATAAATTATTAGCTGGGTCCCAACTCCTATATCATAGCCAACAAATACGCCACCAGCGCCCTTACGCAGGAGAGATTATATAAGTAATAATTATCTTAATTAACTATGGTCCCATTTGTGATCGAATGCATATTGCCACGTCTTTTTAGCTTAGGTCTATAAAATTGCATATTAAAACGCAGTGGAGCACCTGTGGGAAATAATTGTCGACGATTGCATGGCGGATGTGGAGTGAGTGGGGCGGGGCTCAGCAATACTGATAATAATTAGAGAACCGCTTGCCTCGTTGTTTTTCCACTTGTTCCCAGATTTATTCTTTAATTTGTTAAAGAAAAGAATAGTGGATTTGGGATAAGGATATTTGGTGGGATAATTTAGCAAACAAAGCACATATTCTTTAACACACTGGTGAGGCATTAAAATAGAATAATTCGGGTATAAAGTGGTTTTCTTGGTTTAATTCTTCAAGAGGGAGACGATGATTAGTCGCATGCAGTGATTTGACTAAATCATATTTATTCTTATTATTGCAGTTTTATAAATAAGCTCGACTTATCGATAAAGTATTGTACTATTGTTTAAGGTTGAGCCATTAAAACCATGCCAAATATTAGGTTTGGTAAGTTCCCCTAAGTATAGTTTTTACTTTTGTTGTTTTAATTCTTGTACCTATCTATAGACTATAGGTCAATGATTTAGTTAGTGATTTAGTGTAGTTTAAATTTAGTTTTACATTATTTTGGTTTCTAGGATTTTAGAAGGGAAAGGAAAAGAAAATAGGAAGAAAAAATATTTTTCAATGTTTGGTTATTATGGAAAAAAAAAAAAGAAATGGTAAGGAAAGGAAAAATAGAAAATAATAACATAAATTGAGAAAAAAATATTTTCCTTTCAATTAGGTGGAAAAAATAAAGAAAAATTTATTTTCTAATCTTATGTTACTCTCTCC
>CM047882.1:5909968-5944489 GCA_026212405.1 Petrea volubilis | reverse complement strand
GTATAGAAAATGAAAATTAGCTGGCGGCATATGGCATCTCTCATCACGGGCAACATTTGTTTTTTAGCCTATATAATCATGCTCGCTGACTAAATAATTGGTGGGCAAAGTATTATGGTGCAAGATGGTATAGTAATATCATATGTATTCATTAATCATACAATATTGTTTTGATTCTTTCGTTGAAATGATAAAATAATGAGAATTTGGCTAGTAATTCTCACTCAAACTAATAGTTCATTTGGATTTTCTTTTCTCGGTAAAGAAGCACTTATTCTTTTGTGAAAAAAAGCAAATTTGAGAAAAAAAAAAATTGTATGTGGTTTGATTTTTTTTTAAAAAAAGTATAAGTAAAAAAAAGATAAAATTATGCTTTTTCTGAAAGTTCTCTATAGTAGCTTTCAAGAAAAAGTATATTTTTAAATATTTTTAATATATATCCAAATACAAAAATATTCAAGTTGAAAAAAGGGTTTGATGAGCGTTTTTTTTTTCTTTTTTTTTGTCAGTTATCCAGACGAGCTTTAAGTCCCACAATATATATATATATATATATATATATATATTGAATCGTTGATAGATTCAACTGTGGATTAAACGGTATGTCGAAGAATTCTAGTTGAAGACGTGACAAGATGAGTTAAAGGATAAAAAAGCCCACAATTATTCTGTCAATTAATGTTAAAGCAGGCATGCACGTTAATGGGTGTAGGCCATAAGCACGGCTTTGTGTGTTGGAATAAGGTGGGGTTAATTTGTTTAGGACATAATGTTCCGGCCAACTAGTTCCTCATATTGATTGATTGACAAAATAAATTTGTCTATTTTTGGATTAGAATCATAAAATTTAGTTTTATTAATTTATAGAACAAATCTAATTTTTATGCATGAAAGCGGTTTTATTATTTTCAAGAGATAAATATAGATTTTTTTTGTTATGAAAAAAAAAATGCATAATATGGTCATATATAGACTTGTAAGGGATTGTTCGCTATATGCATGATTTTTCGGACCACGTTTGATATTATATTAGAAATATAAGATGTTAAATTCTTAAATCAATGGACTCCATACTTTAAACATTTCATAAGTGTGTTTGTTTTTGAATAAAAGTTTTTTCGATTGAAATTCTCAAAATTCATCTCACACGTGAGATTCTCATAAATCATGTTATAAAATTTGAAATTCAAGTCGAATTTCAAGTTACATGGTTCATAAAAAATCCAAAATCAAATTAAATATGCTTATAAAATAATTTTATTGAGTGTAAATATCATATAAATATAATCAAATATGTACTTCAAGCTTCATCTAATAGAAAATTCAAAAACTAGTTGAATTTAGCTTATCAATCACAAGGATGGCAGCTGTGTCACCTCACTCTCCACATCCCGCCATTTTAAATCATGATTGTCCGTCAATCATGCAACTTAAGTTTGGACAGAGTTTACTGAATTTATGGTTCAAAGGGATAAAAAATGTATGAAGAAATGAATTTCGAAGGGGGGTGAGGGGGAGGGCAATGTAAGGGGAGGCCTAGCCACACGATGAGATTATAAGCTCAAGTCCTATTAATAATGTTATTACTTATTAGTTTGTAAAATATTATTGTATAGTAATTTTATTATATTAAATAACTATTGATGATTGATATAATAATTGGATTTTGAATACTAATATAATTGATTGATATATCAATCGCATTTTTTTTTTGTACACATGAATACTGAGCCATTTGAATAGATTTTTTAGAGAAGTACTTATTTTTTGAGGAAAAAAAAACAGTTCACAATAATTTTTTTTTGTTTGAATGGGCTTTTGAAGAAAAAAACAGAAGCCAGGAAAATAGTTAATAAACGACTTTCCTTAAAAACTACTTAAAATATTTTCATATAAATACACCTTTCAAATACTTTTGATTATTGCACCTAAATGTAAATTATTTGATTTAAAAAAAATACTATTAAAAAAGTGCCTCTTAAAAAACACTTTTTTTAAGTCCTTCTTGTGTCGGAGTTATAGAGTGAGTGGGGATTTATACCACTTAAATCTTGACTCCCACATCCAAATTTTGTAAGTTCTAACTAAAGTTCATGGGTCGGGTCAAGCTCCCCAGGCAACTTATGTCCAAATCCCATTAAATTCCAACAATTTGTTTGTTCTTGATTTTCTTGTTTGTTGACATGCTATAAGGGCAAAATATCAGGGATGGCAGGACAAATCTCCTATTGCTTACTAGAGATTTTATTAAGTTGATGACATAATATTCTCCTAGTTATTGGAAAAATAATTTCATATATTGTATTTTGAAAGATCAAAATTTTTTTACTTGGAGCTAAAGGAGGCTTGAATATCGTTGTTCCTTTTTTCCAACAAATAAAACAAAGGAACAGTCATATCCCCGAGAAAAAAAGCTAACCTTCGTTTCATTTCCTTGAATTTTGGTAAGAGAAATAGGAAGAAATTTTTTTTCTTTGCTTCAAATATACTATTTACTTTCATTTATTCTTTTTATTTTTCTTCTATTTTTTCTCATCAAATTTCTTGTTCCAAATATAGCACAAAGAATCTCCTTTAACTTTTCCAATATTTCGTATTGGAGGGGACCTTCCTCGAGAAGACGCCACTCCTTGAGTACGGACTTCAATTTCACCAACCTCGTGTTGTTCCGTTGATACATAAGACCATCATGCCATGAGTGCTTTTAGACCTTCCACATATTTCCTAGATAACTACTTTTTTACATATATAAACTTTATTCAAATATTCTCTTATATTCACTTATATTTTCATATACTTGTTAATTTAAGTATCGAAGGGTTTTCGTTGGAAATATTTTTGACTAGATTTACATGTATTTTATTATAGCAGATCAAGGAGCCTACTAGCAACTTTGTAGTTGAGTTAACTTCCACCTATGAGCAAACCTGTCCACCAAAATTTGACCCCATCAAAGAGAAAATTGAATGTCTAGACGACAAACGACTTCAAAATTTAGGTTTCATATTTACTTATTTTAATTTTTGCGTAAGTATGAGCAGCTTTGCCATACCCTAACTGTTGTTAACTTGTTACGTTATTAGAATCGCATCCTTAGAAAATTTATAAGGACTTAAAGTGTTAGGGTCAAAATCAATTTGATGTTAATTTTGACCGATCCAAAAGTATCAACTTGCACATAAAAGGGGTAGATCTTACATTTCTTAAAGAGTTTGGGGGCCAAATTGATGTTTTACTTAAACGTTTTTGCACGGTGGGAGAAATCGGCGCCATTTCCCACCACTTCGCTTTTTCGCCCCCTGCACATAGATATAAATTCATCCCATTTATTCAGAGGACTCTCTCTCTAGCTCATTCGCTCGCTCTCTCACATATACGCCCTCATGCTATTACGCCTTGGGAAGATTTAATCCGGTAAATTTCGAATTCGAAGTTAAATTCTTAGTCCGAATTGAATTTTATTATCGTTTGATCTTCTCGATTTCAGAAGGAGGTTTTATTAAGCTGATATAAGCTCTTAATCTACTGCACTGCTCCATGATCGTGAATCTTATTCTTCGCTGATTGTATTGAACTGCATGAATTTTGGTCAAGCGCGTAGAGAGGATTTGCTTTTGTGGTTTGAATATCTACGGAATTGCATCAGACTAAGGTGAATAAACTTATGCTGATTTTATGTTTGCTGCTTTTTTTTTTGTTGATGTTTAGTGATGAGTAATCAGATTTAGTATTTTTCTTCTTGAGTTTATCTGCATTTAGTAGATTTTTGCTCTGAATAGTTTGATTGTAGTGCCGTGGAGTGAGCACTCATAATTGATTTATGCTTTAGCATCTCGTTTTATGGATATTTCTGAAGGATGAGTTCATTTATAGTTCTCCATTTCTCCAGTATTCACAAGTTGCGTCCGAAATGGAAAATGAAGGTACCAATAGAATGGAAAAACGCATGAAACTTTCTGTATGTCTTCTTACTTCGGCTATTCCTGTTACAATTGCAAAAGAGAGATCAGAAGAACAATTCTATGATCCTAATAACTCAGAGATTTATTAATAGGTGGAGGATAAGGAGAATTTGGTGGAAGATGGATCCAGTTTACAGGTTCCAGGGGAAGAGAATGAGCCAAGAGCTTCAAATTCTGAACTAGTGGAGATGAAGATTGTTTACATTCTCGAAAATATCAATAGCTTCACTCAAATGGTAAAATTCCACAATGCCAGTACTGATGATTTGTAATCGGTCTGAACAGGAGAATTCATGACTTTCAAGGGATATCTTGTTTAAATATATACGTTATACTTAATTTATAGTTTCTGGAATGAATTTTTTTAGAATACATGTCTCTGATTATTATTTCGTAAAGGTCTCAGAGCTGCTAGAATCAGGGAAGTCAATGCTGAAGGAACTAAGCATTGAATTTGAAGAACGGATGATTCTGTAAGAAAATTAAGTAAAACTTGCTCACAGTTAACAGGAAATGAGAATTTGCTACATGCTCTGGCTCTAATTTGTTGACAGAATACACAAGGAACAGATGGAAAAGTGGCAGGAGGAGATCAAGGAACTTCGCTTGCTTGATGCTGGAAATGAGGAGATTGATGCTCTTTTGCAGAATGCTAAATATCTACTTCAGAATGCTCATTCTGGCTCTTGACATAACATACTGAACATTAAGAGTTAAGCAGAAGATCCTATTTGAATGATTTCAGTAATTAGCTTTTGGAATAACTGAAGCACTTATTGCAGTATAAAGCAGTAATATAGCAGCATGGGCTAAATCATGTATTCAGGTTTAAAGCATGGTGTACTGTTTTTGGCTACCCAAGTGAAGAAACAAAAAAGAATGTAAATCGATGGTCAATTGTATAAATGAGATTCCCCTCTTTTTTTCAATGAAAGATAGCCGATGTACCGCCGAAAAAAGTTCAGCCACATGATAGCACAAGCATACAGCTGCCCGTTTTGTGTCACTATATGAGTGGTTTGCACTTGATTCATCTGAGAATGAGGATGGTTATGTTACTGAAATTGTGGATTTATAAAGTTCTATGAATTGCAGCAGATGTTGGATGTAGTATCGACGTATTTTGGCTACATTAGCGACAAAGGATACATGGATAGTACAAGCATGCTAACTGCAGAGCTGTTGCAACCAGTTGCTTTTAAATTTGTTGCACTGATCTCGTTCACAAGCCCATTTCATCTACTTAGTAATTTTATTTTTCAACAAGTATGACATTACTACCATATCTCCTGTAAGTAGTAATCTCCTTCGATACATATATATTATTACAACATTAGAGTGATGGTTCTTAGGATACTAGTGAAATGTCCAAGCTGTGTGATCTACGCTAGGACAACAGTTTCGACAGCGGAAGATTGGATTATTTGCTCCAAATGCTCTCCTTCGTCCTCCCATATCTCAGGTAAGGCTTCTCTTAAATTATGTATGCTGCTTAAAGCATGATCTGCACCTGGCACCAGAGTTGATCTTCCCACCTGCATTTTTTTCAAGAATATTAAACATTGGTCAGATTCTCATAAAGTGGGAAATCTGGTTAGTATAACACTAAGAAAATTTCCTGAACTTACAATTACAGTGTGAAGCCCAGCTTCTTTCCCACTGGTAATGTTACGAACACTATCATCAAAGAATATCTGAGAGAGAAAAAGGATTAAACTCCATTAATAATGTGCTGTACATGCAATTAATTAAATACTATGTGTTAACTAGGTTTTGTTCAGTATTAACTGTTTTCTTTGGATCAGCATTTGCAATGCGAATGGCAGCTTCCATCGCTTCTACAGATGGTTTGCACAGAATTTGAGCATTCTTCTTTGTCTCTGTGGCATCTTGATCCAGTTCCTCATCCACGGTATTTATGCGTTCAACAGGTTGCAGGGGAGGGTTAAGAGTTTCAAAGCATATAACGTCCTGGAAACAGTCTTCCAAGCCCAACCTGCTAAGCACTTGAGCTACATGTCCTTCGTCTGCATTTGTGAAAATCTGCAGCCACATAATAACACGTACTTTAAGATTTGCCCCCGAATTCGTCTATCTGGATTAGTGGATTTTGAGCATAGAAGTTCAAAAGTGTGAATTTTGACATACTATTTTCCGTTGGGGCATGGATAGTAGGAGGTTTCGTAGCACTGGATCAGGTTTTAGCAGCTCATAGGGTAATCTTCCATGAGCATAAGCATGAAACTCATCGTTATCAAACTCATAACCAATTGCCTGCAAGAAGTGCCTCAACTTTAAGTTTCTAATCTAGACGTAAGAAATTCAGCCCCATCTAGTTTGCATCATAATGATCGGTTCCAACAGTTGTTTATATACCTTAAGGCCAGCCATTGTTGTTCCATATTCTTTGTATAACTCCAAACACATCTTAGGGACTTCACTTTCTTCTATATGCAAGTGGTGCAGCATGTACTCTGGAAATAAAGACGAGTAGGCATTATATTCAACCATCTTACACTCCAATCTACAGGAAATTACATCATAAGACTTCATATAATCGGTAGTGTACAAGAGTGAACCTTCTATGTTCTTGCGACAAGCCAAGTTGATCCCCGAACTCGAAGGGTACAAAGTATCATCCATATCTAAGAAAGAAGGGTGGGAAATGGAATTAATCATATGTGATCTCCCCTGAACTTCCTTTTATATATAAAGATATTAAGAAAAAGATAAATCGAGGATTTGTAACGTACCGAAGAGCAAGCACTCATGTTTAGCCCCACTGGACCTGACACCTTCCATTTTCATTAGAACGACCAGTTCCTGAAACAATCACCTTTCTCAAAGTATTTCAATATCTTGTTCCATAGGAAGCTTGGCAAGAACAAATAATCTTCTCCCAAGTATTTATTCACACCAATTCAAAGAGCTTAGGATGCTGAAACTAAATGTTTGTGCCGAATGATCTAGCAAGAGGTTAGGGGAACAAATGCCAGGAACGATAGAGACGGACACAAAAATACGAGTTGGAGTATTTATACGGACAAATATTTTGCAAGTTTGTGAGTTTTACATCAATGCATAATTCAATAGGGTATATGCTTGATGAAATCCATGCAAAAAACTACAGGATCAACCTAAGTAGAAAAAACAAAGAAAAATGAGAATAAATAAAGCAGGATGATTACCTTAAACAAAAGCTCGAGATGGGCTCTTGGTTGCACAATGGATTATCTGCAACCATGACGGGTTATATTTATACTTAGGAGAATGAGGTCATGTTTTGATGATAATGGGAATCCCCACCACCATAAAGAATATTTAGAGGTGACAATCATACCAGGCAGCCGCTGATGTGGTGAGCATCTTTATGTGAAAGAATTTCACTTGTATTCGCTATGGATCGTTTTCTAATTAATTAATTCACATTAATTGCGATATCATATATATAAGAATATTTATCAAAATATCAGTTTCATTACATGTGTGAGTATTTCTCTTATGGTCGGCCATCTTCTATCTACCCTATGGAGGTTAAAGGTTGCCTAGAAAGCAATTAGAACCAGTATGTCTTAGTTGACTGAAATCTGTACTAAGAAACGAGCTTTTTTTTTTTTTTTTTTAGCCACTCGATTTTCGATGCACTGACCAATTAATCTGGATTTAAATACTACATAGGTTCGATATGGCAGCAATCTTTCGATCCTCTTAATCAAGTTGCTCCATTCATAACTTTAAAATTAATTTGAATTCGAATACTGTAGAGGTCTAATATGGAGTGCAATCATCCCAACTCAGTTGCTATATTCACAATTCCATAATTCAAACTCTGAACATTGTTTAAAGAAATTTAGAGTTTCATTCTACGGAATCAATTGATAATTGTTACTTCGAAGCGTTTTGGTAAATGGGAAAAGCCATCCCTAAATGTGAATCAACGTTGTTGTTTGACTGATCAAAGTTTTGGTTCGGTAAACTAAATATATAAGAAATAGTTTAGTCCTTTGCCATAAATTATTAGCTGGGTCCCAACTCCTATATCATAGCCAACAAATACGCCACCAGCGCCCTTACGCAGGAGAGATTATATAAGTAATAATTATCTTAATTAACTATGGTCCCATTTGTGATCGAATGCATATTGGCCACGTCTTTTTAGCTTTAGGTCTATAAAATTGCATATTAAAACGCAGTGGAGCACCTGTGGGAAATAATTGTCGACGATTGCATGGCGGATGTGGAGTGAGTGGGGCGGGCTCAGCAATACTGATAATAATTAGAGAACCGCTTGCCTCGTTTGTTTCCACTTGTCCCAGATTTATTCTTTAATTTGTTAAAGAAAAGAATAGTGGATTTGGGATAAGGATATTTGGTGGGATAATTTAGCAACAAAGCACATATTCTTTAACACACTGGTGAGGCATTAAAATAGAATAATTCGGGTATAAAGTGTTTTTCTTGGTTTAATTCTTAAGAGGGAGACGATGATTAGTCGCATGCAAGTGATTTGACTTAAATCATATTTATTCTTATTATTGCAGTTTTATTAAATTAAGCTCGACTTATCGATAAAGTATTGTAACTATTGTTTAAGGTTGAGCCATTAAAACCATGCCAAATATTAGGTTTGGTAAGTTCCCCTAAGTATAGTTTTACTTTTGTTTGTTTTAA
This sequence comes from Petrea volubilis, assembly GCA_026212405.1. Classification (NCBI taxonomy): domain Eukaryota; kingdom Viridiplantae; phylum Streptophyta; class Magnoliopsida; order Lamiales; family Verbenaceae; genus Petrea; species Petrea volubilis. The sequence goes on along the minus strand of CM047882.1, from coordinate 5,935,856 downwards.
TTCTTGTTACCTATCTATAGACTATAGGTCATGATTTAGTTTAGATTTAGTTTAGATTTAGTTTTACATTATGTTTGGTTCTAGGATTTTAGAAGGGAAAGGAAAAGAAAATAGGAAGAAAAAATATTTTTCAATGTTTGGTTATTATGGAAAAAAAAAAAAAGAAATGGTAAGGAAAGGAAAAATAGAAAGAAAATATAACATAAATTGAGAAAAAAATATTTTCCTTTCAATTAGGTGGAAAAAATAAAGAAAAATTTATTTTCTAATCTTATGTTACTCTCTCCAACACTCTCTCACTTTTCAAGTTCTCACCTTATTTTTGTTGCTCAAACTAATTGATTATTTTTTTTTTTTGGGTAAGGTGAATAAATTAAATCCGAAAATAACAATATCCAAGAACAAAGAATCCAAGAAAATCAATAAACAAAAGAAAACATCTTAAACAAGGACAAAAAATAAAACACTCCGAATGGTAAACAAAGGAAACAATTCTTAATCTTGGATCTTCCATTCTTGGCAAAGCCAAAGATCAGTTTGAGAGCTTGGACAACATTTGAGGGTGAGCAGCTTGCATCTAACCAAATCAAAGATGTGCCTTTGAAGAGAACTAGAATCAACATAAATATTCTTATAGTACCTCTGATTTCTTTCTTACCAAACGCAATAAACAACAACCCCAAATAAGAGTCGAACAATCAGATGTTGGAGGTTGTTCACACTAGAGAAACTCTCCATCCATTGCACAGTTTGGTCCCAAAACATACTCTGCCAAGGGATGCCACATTTGAGTAACAAAGACTTCCAGATTCTAAAGGTAATGGACAAGAAAAAAAGAGATGGCCGTGATCTTTAACATTAACACGGCAAAAAACACAGGATACTGAAGAAATTAGATTAATCTTAAGCAATTTATCCTGTGAAGTAAGCTCGTGCAACACCGCAAGCCAAAAAATAAAGGAGTGTCTTGGAACAGCTTTACTGAACCAAACAATTGAATGCCAACTGACAGTAGACTGATTAGATCTCTGAAAATTCTAAGCATTGGTGACACTAAAAGTTTGGTCATTCACAATAGACCAAAGAACTTTATCTTGAGCACTAGGGCAAGGGTTTTAAGAAGGAAATGTATTAGAAATGCAATCAATGGAATGATGCAATTCGAAAGGCCACTTCTAGTTGTTCCCATGGACAAAGGCATCAACTTTTGTGTTCCTAGGAATCCAATATTCATAGATGAGCCTGTTAGAGAATAAGAAACAAAGAGGGCTATTTGGATGTCAATGATCACACCAAAAGAAAGTATTGGACCCAGAGCCAATAACATGTTTAAAGCAAAGTCTGATATCATTCCTGAGCTTGAAAATTTTCATCCACACCCAAGAGCAAGTACTAGGAGGTTTAACAGTCCAAAAGCTCTTATCTTTTAGAAAGTTTGCTCTAACCCACTTGCTCCAAATGGATTCGAAATCTTTAGAAAGAATGTGTGAAATGTGTCTGCTCATTAATGCTTTGTTCCACTCAGAGGTTAATTTGAGCCCCTATCCTCCTTCGTCCTTAGGGCAACACACCTTATCCCATGCAACTTTGCCACAAGAGTTACCAGAGTTGGACCCTCTCCAAAGAAATGATCTCAAGATGCTATCAATTTTACTGCAAACATTCTTTGGAAGGATAAAGACGTTAGCCCAGTATGTTTGCATAGAGAACAAAACAAACTGGACCAATTGGAGTCTACTAGCGTACGATAGAAATCAGTTAGCCCATGAACTAATTCTAGCAATAAGTTTATCAACAAGAGCTTTGCAATGAATATCCTTAAGCTTTGAAGTAATTAGAGGAACACCGAGATATCTCACAAGGAGAGAATCTTCAGGGAAACCAAGAATACTAGAAATTTCTTCTTTAATTAGGGAGGGTACTCCCAAGAAGTAAACTTCAGATTTGGAGCAATTTGGAATCAACCCAAAATCCCGGAAAAATGTCAAGAGCAGATTTGATAACACGAGCAGAGCTACTATCTTCTTTGCAAAAGATAAGAAGGCCATCAGCAAAACACAAATGATGAATCTTAAGAGCCTTACATCTCCAGTGAAATGTAAAGTCAGCACAATTGGCCAGCCTATCTAGAATACCATTGAACACTTCCATAGCTAAGATGAAGAGGTAAGGGGAGATAGGATCACCTTGCCTCAAGCCTTTACTACTAGCAAAGTAACCATTAAGTTCGCCATTAATTGAAATTGAAAACTTTGGAGTAGTAGTACAAGATCTAATCCACTTAATCACAACAGAAGGAAAGTTCATGCAATGTAAGACTTCAAGAATAAAATTCCAATTAACTTGATCAAAAGCTTTCAAAACATCAATTTTGATAGCACATCTTGGACCATGGTTGTCCAAATGGTAATATATCCCAAACTAATTGATTATTGGGATATATTTCATGTAGATCTTTATTTTATTTTATTTTTTTATGCAGTGAATTAATTGTTTGGATTTTTTATAGGTGTGTTTTTACATTTTTCTTTAATTTACAATAATAACCAAATAAAATAAAAGACAATTCTCTAAAAAAAATATTTTCCTTCTTATTTTCTTATGTGTTTGGTTCTATGATTTTAGGAGGAAAGAAAAATATTAAGGACAGAAAAAGAAACTACAAAAATTTTAAAATTCTCTATTTTGTTTGGTTGTTAAAGAAAACAACAAGGAAAATAATTTTTTTAGAGAATTGTTTTTCATTTTATTTGGTTATTATTGTAAATTAAAGGAAAATATAAAAACACACCAAAAAAAATCCAAACAATCAATTAACTACATAAAAAAAAGATTTATGTAAAACATATCCAAACAATTAATTAGTTTGAGCAACAAAAATTGGATGAGTGCTTGAAAAGTGAGAGAATGCTAGAGAGAGTAACATAAGATTAGAAAATGAGTTTTTCCTTTATTTTCCTCACCTAATTAGAAGGAAAATATTTTTTTTCTCAATTTATGTTATATTTTCTTTTTATTTTCCTTTCCTTACCATTTCTTTTCTTTGTCCCTAGTAACCAAATACTGAAAAATACTTTTTCTTCCCATTTTCTTTTTCCTATCCCTCCTAAAATCCTAGAACCAAATATAATGTAAAAGATTCAAACATGAATGTGTAATAATATGGTTCATTAGTAGTAAGTTATGATATCATAATTTATCATTAAATGTGGAATATCACAACTTATTATTGAGGAATGTAATCAAGGACCAAAATATTTTAAATAGATCGAATCACATTCCACACTCTTTTTATTTCGCTTGAATCTCTAAAGTCTAAGTCGAATCAAATCCTATGTATATGTAATTAATTAAAGCCTTAGTCAATTTGTGGGGAAAAAAATGAAAAAAAAAAAAAAAACGCCTAAGTGGATTAGGATTAGGTCCCAGCTCGTTCGATGATCATTCAAGCCCACTAAGAAAATGTCTCCACGTGACATTGGGCCATCATATACAGTGATCCAATGTATTTTTTGGTACTATTTAGACATTGCTCTAGCAATTTCTAGGATGGAGCATTAAAAATTATTCCCCCTCCCAACAAGTGTGCTTTCCAAAATTCGAACTTGTGTTCTCAGTCTTACGGGGGTCAAAGTTGCTTACCACTTGATCAACACCTTATTAGTACAGTGATCCCATGTTACTAGTGGGCATATGCTAACAATTATTATTATTATTATTAACACCATCACAACTATCACCAGTAATAGTATCACCATTGTTATTATTGTTTGCTAATTTCAGATTAGTCATGTTAGTAGAACTTCAAGTTTTATACTCCAATTTTCAGCTTCAGTTTAACTTAATTTTTCTGAGAGTTGTACCCAAGACTAGTAGATTAACATTTATATGTGTAAATTTTCTTTTAATGAATTTAGAGTGTTTTTCTTCCTTCTCTTCCTTTTTTTTTCCCCCAGATGCTAAGTAATTTGGCTTAGGGTAGATAAACTTATTTAGAGTGTTTTGTTTTTTTAGTTTTGCAAGTGGCTTTTACGAGCCATTCCCAGTTAAGAAACTTCAAAAATAAATAAATAAAGCAACAAATCCTATATTTCATTCGAAAATTTCCCCGATATTCAAAACTTAAAAATAAAAAATAAACAAAAGTACATGCTCCCTTTGGTGCTACCAGCCAATATATCTTTTCTCGCCAATTGCATTCTCTCTCTCTCTCTCTCTCTCTCTCTCGGCAGCGCGGGGTCAACTCTCAAACATGTCAATTGCAGTAAAACACGTGCCTACCCATGGGGCTGCTAATATTAATTTTAATGTCAATAATAGATTGGCATACTCAAATTAAGAGTCTTGAGGAAACATATAAATAAAAATGAAAAGAATAGCCTATTGTTTCAGTGAATCGTTCAGCACATGAAAATTTCAGACTTAGAAAGTTAATAAAATATGTGGACAAAAAACATATGTATATAGAAGTAGGAATTTTCATATTAATACAGAACTTGTAAAAATCCTTTAATTGAGGCTCTAATCTTATTGTTTAAACAAAGAATGTATTTGATTCAGTACGACTTCTATAAGATGTTACATCCTCATTCTGTGTAGGACTCATATGTAAGACATTTCGTAAAACCATTTGGTGTGTTTTAATATACAATTTATCTTAAATGCGTCGTAATCTACACATATTTTATAGTTGTGTAGAACTTTTATTAAACGGCAGTTGCCAATTTTATCACTTTTATTAAACGGCAGACGCCTTAAAAATTAAAATAATTCAGCATACTGAAAGGCGATAATCAAGTGGCATGAACTACAACTGTCTTAATTCTCTCGCTTCTTTTAGGTTAAATATGTGCTCGCTTTGTCTCTCTCCCTCTGTCTCTCATGGGCAGGTGGTCATATTAGTGGTATTGAAATTTGGATTTTGAACACGAATTCAACCATATTGCGTTGTATTTGACAAGATTTGTTTGGATTCAACCTTCTTTTTGCATATTAGAGATTTATCTCAACTATAGCTCATATATTTTGAAGTTTAAGAAACTATTTTTCATAATTTATAAATCTTGAAGCTAAGGAAAAGGTAAGAAGTTATAATTAGTTTCAAAAACTTAAAAGAAAAAACTTATTAGGAAGTTCATTTGTTAAGTTTTTGAATCTTAAAAGTTAAGAATACTTTTAACAAAAGATTTAACTGTTGAGCTTTTTCAAAGGAAAAATTAGTGAGAGTTATCAGCATATAAAAAAGTTTATTTTGATACCATAAAATGAATTTGTGAGACGATTTGAAACAATATTAAATATGAAAAACTAAAATAAACATTGATGCACCACGCATCTTCTCACTCAAACACGTCAGCATTCGCCAGTCAACTTAGAACTCACAAGTGTAGACCCAATGCCCTCAAAGAGATTTATTGTTCTCGAAATAGCATCTACGTGTAATAGAAAAGTCTCGAAGTGAAAGTCACGCGAAGGGGAATAACCCTATGCTTACCCCTCGAATGAATCTGTGGCTTAAAAAAACCCACGAAAGGCTTCTTTGGGCCCTCGAAACTTTACATGCAGGGCAAGAGAAACGGAAGAACAAGTGGTTGTAAGGTACGACGATGCCCTCGAATGCTGCCGCATCGAGGGAACGAATCCTCAACTTGGCCTTCGCCTAATTTGACTATGCAACGGGAAGGTCTTAGCTGACAAAATTGACAGGTCCTGTATCTACTAATCACCAAACCCACACCTACTGCATATGGGCTAATCCCATCAGTCTCAGGAGCATTAAATGATCTCCCATAAATACAATTATTGACTTTAAATACATAAGATATGTATTAAATGCAACATTAAGGCTCCATTAATGAGAGTAGGGTCAGTCGTGTTTTTAGAATCCAAAAAGTGACAAAAAGCATGTACACTTATACTACATTTGTCAAATTCGTTGATCAACCTCCATCAACCACGTCAAGTCAAGGACCTTCTCTCATATAAATAAAGAAAAATCTCTCCCACATGAGGTATCTTATATTTTTACATGTTACACACAAAAAATTGTAATTTTACTATTCACTTTCTTCTCCAAAATACCCAAAAGTTAACTTGAGGATTGGAGAGCTTTAGTCAGAACAAAATCGGCTAGTTTCACGTGCGTTCCTCCCTCTTTAATAGATGGGCCGCCAGCACATCAACTAGAGCGTACCAAACACTACCATGTGGTCTATCAAAAAGACCGCGCATCAAATATTAATAGATAATAATCATATGTCACAATTTTTTTTCTACATATTCCCTTAAAAACTAAATCATATCTCACAAATTATTTTTCTATATTTTCCCTTAAAAACTAAGTAATAGCAATACCCTTTTTTAACTATTTACCTAACTGAAAGGATTGTTGCATCAAAGTAGTCAAATTATAATAGTGACACGAGGAATAAAATAAGAAAGGGTAAAGAGCTGAAAAAATTGAAGCCAAAATGAAATTTGACAAACCAAGAAGCTGATTAAACTTGAAAATGAAAAAGCGCAACTACCGACACAACATATACCTATGTTTCATTCGTCAAATTCTCTCTCGCTCTCTCTAACTACCAATTTTCCTTGCATTAAACTATACAGTTGCTTTCATTTTGATGATGATGATGCATCTACTTATCCAATTATGATAATTTATTTATTTATATGCCGATACATCTCATTTCATAAACAATAAAAAATCCATCCATTATTATCAATTTATCATGTAGGTTCAGCTCATATTAATTAATGGCTTTAAGGAGACCTTTACTTCCCTAAGACTGCATTTCATTAAGGTGTCCATAATTTCAATACAATAATAAATACCTTCAACCAAAACTAATAAAAAAAGGCATCCATACTTAGTAATATTAGGAAAGATTATTTATATGGAATCACATACAAATGCCCTACACCATCCCTAATTACATTTGTTGTCCCTCCAAATAAAGATCTTGTCATTAGTAACGGAGCCACACACAGCTCAAAAGTTGCACATAAAATGAACCCCCTAAATCTAAAATTACCTATATATATATATATATATATATATATATATATCATTAAACTTGAATGGTCATCCTAATTGTCCGATACTTCACTCCCTGATTATCATTAAATACACCCTCTAATCTTTTTAATTTAATTATTTGTATTATGAGTCACCCACCACGAGTAAGTGCACCCCCATCCCATGAGATATTATCTAGTTGGATAGTACCTGATTGATGTATTTAACCGTTGAATTAAATATAATAATGTAACAATTTCATTTTTAATATTTTTTGATATTATTATATTTAAATCTAGTCGAGTACTACCCAGCTGGGTAGCATGAATTAATCCGTGCACCCCCTAATCCCCCAAGACCTTAACTCCGGCAATGGTAGCAAAGTGCAGAATTTACGAAAGTAACAGCCAACACAACTACCAAAAGTTTCTCAAACTTGCCACTTACCAGGACGATTAAGAATGTAAAAAAAGACTATTAAAACAAGATTTTAAATGATAAGGTGGAATGGTCAGTTAATTTTTTAACTTCCCCTGCAAGAATTAAATATGGAGGGATGCAGACAGGTAAGAGGTCTGGCAATAACATAACATAACATGGTATACCGTCAGCATTTCAAACAGGTTTAAATGCTCAGCCGCAGATTTGGTGATGGCATTGGCATCGGAACAGATGCTTCAGCTTTTAATTGTCAGAACAATCTATAAATAAATAAACTCTCTCGTTATTTTTTATTTTTATTTGTTTCACATATTCCTCTTGCCCTTTAAGCCATATACTAATCCCCATGTAATTACTGATACTAAATTTTAAATTAGTGAAGGCACAAGGTATAACATAGATCATCAGTCACAGCAAGAATCACATGAAAATCAGTGCTAGATTGATAATATAAATTGGGATTAGAGCAGGGACTTTGATGACAAATCAGCCAAGATTTAAATCAATCAACTGACAGGGACTGAAAAATGAAAACCAGACCAAGAAAAACAAAGGTACATATATATACACATGCATATCATACTTCAAATTCAGAAATGAAAAGAAAAAGGATGAGAATTCAGGCATTCTATTTGAGGGCTAATGGTGTAGAAAAAGAAGAAAGCATATCAATCGTACTGCAAAGAAAGCAAGTCTTGCAGGGGAAGTGAGAGACTATTAGCAGAAAAATAACAAGCTGGCAAGTGTAAAGCATTAAGAAAACATAAATGTTCAGCTTTAGTGGTAACTGCCAATCATTGCCAGCGATATTGTGAGATAAGCCATCCTATCTTTACAAGTAAAATATAAACAAGAAAATAGTAGATACAGATACCCTCGCATGAACGTTAAACTCCATCTTCACAATCCAGGTGAAACAGGCAAAGACCTCATCTTTGTTGCGGACTAATGCAATGAAATGATAAACATAAGCCGAAAGGAACATGCATGTTCATCAAAGAATCACAAGGTCTCTCATCATATCCCATCCCAAATTACAACGCACAGAGGTCCTAAATACAAAGTACCATGAACTTTGTGTGTTCAAGCATATGATATACCTTGGGGAACTCTCTTGTTCAAACGGGTCCATTAAGCGAGATTCGCGCCAACACAGTATTGAGTCAACAAGAAACCCAACGATGCAGACCCAGACATATCTAATAAAACCATGAACTTAACATGAACTTAAGATGAATAAACCGAAACACAGTTTTGCTCCAAAGTTCTTTATACTCTTATATTTATTAATAACCAAGATATATGCTGCCCTAATAACACTTTGAGGCAAATTTTACAGTATGACATGAGACAGCATCCATTTTCACTTGATAGAAGCAAGAACATACACAAGAGAAAGGAGAAAAAACGATCAGCGTACCTTATTACCTATTCAAATTACACACCACAAACCAATAAGAATGATAAGACCGACACTGCAATATAAACTCCAAATACAAATCAAATCCCACTGCTGCAAAATTGTCTATATATTCATGCCCAACTCACCTGTCACGGCTGCAGATTCCTTACTTGCTGCTTGATGTTCTCGGTAGGCAGCTGAACAGAAGCATCAGGTACCACCACCGCAGGGGCCGCTGATGTCAGGGTCTGGTACTGAGCAGCCAACTGAGGTGGCAAAGCCTGAGTATAGTACATTTGTGCAGGTGTTGGATCAGCAAATTCATAAGCGTAAGCAGAATTGGGTGCTGAAGAGGGAGCCATAGACTGAGAGGGATGATGAATTTGAGTGTAACCAACATATTGTGCTTGATGCTGGCTAGATGGGACGGGGACTAATTGTGGAGCTGCTCCAGCTGATGTTCTATATAATCCTGTTGCCATTTCAGGTTTGGATGAAGCAGCACTTATTGCCTGATTGTAAGCCCCCTGAGGGGGAATTGCAGCAGTTGGAGGCGTCTGCGGACGACTAGAAGGAGCAGTCGGTGCTAATTCACTGTAACCAGGCTGCTGCACGGGCAAGTTATAAGGTTGGGTCTGTCTAGTGGGAACAAAATAAAATGGGTATTGCTGATCAAGTACGGGCTGGTGTGGATGGTGTTGCTGCTGGGAAGGATAAACAGGGTAGTAAGATGTAATTGGGATTGCTCCAGCAGGAATATACTGATTACCAGCATGAACGAATTGTTGTGGATGATGCAATTGGGGATGATTTTGATCATATTGACTGGATACTACATAACCCGATTCTTGAACTTGAGGAGGCTGCTGGATATGAACCTTAGTACTATTTTGATCCCCAGTTTTTAGATCAGCCTGATTAGCAGAAACCATAGTATTTCCAGATTGCATTTGCATGATTTGTTCTTGATAGACAGCTTGTTTCTGCTTAGACCTTGGATTTCTTGCACTTCCCTCACTGTACCAGTGAAATCACGAATATACCAATTCAGATCGTTTTCTACTCATAAAATTGGACATATAACCACAGAGAAAATATATAAATACATATACCATGAATAAAGATCTTATTACAAACTCTTTTGATGGTTTACCTTGAAACTGAATCTGGAGAAGGCAAATCAACCGCACCGGCTTGTTTCTGCTGAATCTGAAGAATCTGTTGCTGCTGCAACTGTACCTGTGGCTGCTGCTGAATTGGTTGCACCTTCCTGTATCCACTGTGATCTGATCTTTCATCATCAGAGAAAACCCGATTGGGATACTCACCACCCCCAACCACCACCGGAACCCCAGAAACCACATTCCCAGCCGCCACGCCAGTAGCCACAAAACCACCAACCTCCTCCTGCTTCTGGGTTGCCGCCAAGTTAACATTTGCCGCAACACCTACACTCATCTGCTGAAACTGGTCCTCAATTCCCAACCCTCCCACCTTTGGGTTCTCCTCCACGTGAACCCTTATGGGTGGCAAATTTGCGACTGACGGAGAACTCGAAGTAGAACCAAAAGATGACGTGGTTTCCAGCATTGGAGAATCAGGGACCGAGTGCACATCGTGATTAAGAACACTACTTCCATTTCCATTTCCGCCAATTTTCGACCCCTCAATTTGGGCTTCGGCGTCTTTGCCCACGGCGGCCGCCTTTCCCACTAAATCATCATCCAATCCAAGGAGACAATTAACAGAGGAAGATTCTGAAAACCCACGATCACTAGCAGCCGCAGATAGAGTACTAGACTTACCATTGAGAGCGTTGAAGAACCAGTCCTCCGATTTAGTCGACGCGGTCTCTACAAGAAGCTGTTCGATATTGGAAGACGATTTCGGAAACAAGAAGAGGCGAAGTCGCCCCGGTTTCGACCCCAAACTAGAAGAATTATTAAGGCGGTCGTATTCCTCCACCATGTTTTCAAGATCTTCGTCCGTGGTCACAGAGATTAAAGAATCCAAGTCCTCGTTGGGGAGTTGGTACTTTAGGGAAAAGGATTGGTTATGGAGGAGGGTTTTGGAGAGGCGGTGGTGGAGGTCGGTAAGGGTGGTATGGCGATCGATGACGATGATGCGCGTGTCGCCGCCGATGTAGCAGAGGGTCTTGTCGTGTGGTCGAGGGACTATGTGCCCACCGTAGCTGCACATGAGCCGCAGCTTCTGCGGCGGTTGCGGCGGCGGCGGGTCGGCGTCCCAGGAATCGGTGTGGCGTGAGCGGGGTGATGAATCGACGGACTCCGGGTACACCGCCGCCGCCGGGGTGGCGGTCGAAACGGTCGGAGCGGCGGAGAGCTGTGGCGGTGGGGCCTCCATAGAAGGAGAAGGGATTGGAAAAAAAGCGGAGAGGAGAGAGAAAATGCCGAACGGAGATGGCTTGGTTGGACTTTCGCCTGTTTTATACTTCTCGCCTACTCCAGCTGTTTTCCATAGTTTTTTTATTAGGTTTTTTTTTCTTACTTGCTTTTATTTGTGGGGAATTAAATTAAATGTGTATATATTGGCATATTCGATCTCGAAAATTTTTATATGAACTGAATATATGGACTCATCCATACACCCTTCAAATTAAATTTATTTATGTATTATATATATTTTATAAAAAATTTAATATATAATACATTGTTAAATTTAGACCTAAAAATACATACACTCTATTAATAAAAGAATTTCCCATTCCATCTTGTGTTAAATGAATTTCCTATTGACAACCATATGTTTTCCCAATTTTAAAGATTTACTTTCTAAAATATTGGTCAATTAAGGAAGCAAGGGGATAGGGGAATTGAGAGTTATCTAATTCCAAGTTGGTAATGGATATCTAAAAGGGCAAACAAGTCAATATACATACTTATATACATATAATATTTGCACATTTACGGGTCTATCATTTATGTGAATATGCCTGTGTAAAAATATATGTTGGAAAGGAAAATTTTAGTTCATACCATATTGATTACTTCAAAATTAACATGTGACGAGCGTATTATCTTTATTGTATAATTAGTATATTTTTAAGAAAGATTAACCAATTATATGATAAATATGGATGGATATATATATATTATGTGATTTGTTAGTTGCGGTTAAATTGAATTCAGATAAAAAACTTCGGTATTGTATGTATGTGTACGGGTTTAATTATGTGAATATATTTGAAGTGCGCAATAACGATGGGAAACAAGAGAAATGAAAGGTGGGGGAATGGTGTTGGTGTAAAGAATAGGGGGGGCAGGGGGTAAGTAAGTTGCAAGTGGGTGTGGGGTTTGGAGAAAAATCACGAAAATTGCCTAGGAAGGGAGGGAGGGAGAGAGAGAGAGAGAGAGAGAGACCTGTGGTGGGTGAGATGGAAATGGAAGTTCATGCGGGTTGACAGCTTCTTCGGTGATTGGGTATGTGGGGTGGGTGGAGTGGGATTGGTCACTTGCTCAGGTGACTTAGGTCATCGTTTCTCAAGACACTGGACACTTTCGAAAAATCCATGCATTTAGTGATCTAAATTGTATATTTTTATATATTAATTTTTAGACGAATCAAAGATATATGATAAAAATCTAAACTATTTAATGTACATATAAAGTGCAAACTGAATTCCTATCTTTTCCTTTATCAGAAACTAAACTTAAAACAATAAGGAGACGTTTACGGTAACCATTACCATAGAATTTAAATTAAAGTGGCTTTAAATTTCTGTTTTATCGCACAGGTAGACGGGATTCAAACACATGTTTTTAATCTCTAATCCCGTTGCTTTACATGAGAAAGGACAAAAAGAAAAAAGAAAGCTTATAATTTAAATCCTTCTTCTATCTCGGATGAATTTTAATACAAATATCATTTGATTGAAACGATGTCAAATTTTTTTTATGATTAAAAGTTAAAAAACACGTATTTGCTAATTCCGCGATTTTTACTAGTTTGATATTGGCACTCTCGAAATTGTTATAAGGACTCTATTTTCACTTTTATATTGAATAATTAACTAAAATGTCCATCCGTTTTAAAATATGATTATGTACAATTTCATCCCCAAAAGTATATATTATGCATCATTTATTTCTCTAAACAAACTCACCCCCTCCGTAGTTTAAAGAGTTCAACAAAAATACCCTTGAAGAATTTACATTTACTTAAATATATCTTAATCCAATTTTAATAAAAAGGCATGTTTGAATCATAATCAAAATAATTATCCAATTTTTATTTAAATTAGTCAAGCTTTACTTACATTTTATACTTAATAAATTCATTACATTAGAAAAATTAGAATATTTTTTTTTCATGTGTAATTAATTTCAAGTATTATTACAATAATTTAACTATTTGTTTTATTTAAATTTATGGAAGCTATGAATTATTTTTCAATTAAAATTTAGAATTATTTTTAAGTTAATCAAAGATTTGGAGTTGAATTTTAGGACGTTAAGTGTAAAAAAAAGATATCGTGAAGATTATATAGATAGAATGATATAAAGGCAACTATTAATTTACATAACATATAATTAAAGGGTGGTGAAGTGTATTTAATTCTATTTTAAAATGAATAAACATTTTAGCCAATTTTTCAATATAAAAGCAAAAATAAAGACCCTATAATAATTTTGAGAGTGTTAAATATCAATTTCCTAAATGACCACCTCATGTAAAAATTTAAATAATTAAAAAAGAAAATTATAAAATATTTATTATTTTCAATATTTCCCCAAAAACTATATTTTGCCCCACAGAATCAGGAAGGAAAGCTAAGTGGAAATTGAATAATCTAGTCACAATCAATCCTCTTTAACTCTTTTTCTAAATATATATTCGTTTCTACGATAAGATGGTGAAATGATAAATACATTTTTCCCACGCGAGAATTACTCCAACAGTTGGTGGTGACATGAACAGTTGTTTGTCGTGTTTGGGTTTTAATTCTAGTGGATTAAAGAATAACTTGCTAAGATAAATTTATTCATTAAGATAAAATGTTGCTGGAAAGCCCATTTTGGACTTATTTTCAGCTTATCAATCACCCCTTCATAATGACTTTCCATATTATATACATTTTCCAGGCATGATAGTAACAAAGAAGCCAAATTGCAAACGGTACGCCTGTATCAAAAGAATTGGATGATGTGCAAGATATATTATTTCCACCATGTGATGATTTTGCTCGAAAATTTCATACTATCCATTACCAATTAATATTTTTAACTTTTGGATTTGAATAAAATAATATCAACAAATATTAAAAAATAAAATTATGATATCATTATACTCAATTTTTAAAAAACTACTCGGATGTTATTTAAATAGATAACATCTCGTGAGCCGATTTTTGCTAGCTGTCCATATAGAAGACAACAAATCACTTGCATTGTTGGTCAAGTCAAAAAATAGGTAAACTTCAAGTTAAATTGGAGGCGGAAAAATGGATATTCATTGGAAAGATGCATGTATCTCCTCAGCCCTCTTAACACGTTTTTGTTTTTGTTTTTTTTTGGCCCTCATACTTCTTATAAAATAAAATTTCTTCAGCAATTTCCTTGCAGATATTCAAGATTTAAATTAAACTCGTATTTTTCCCTCAGGTCCATCCACCATTGCGGACTGGACTAAGAACATTACTGAAACTGAAAGCAAATTTGCCTAATCAATGATATAATATCCAGGACAAAAAAAAAAAAAAAAAACAGAAAGAAACACAGAGGTATTTGTGTTGGCCTATGAGTCACTGTTCAAACAAGATCAACAACAAATAAACAAGTGGCGGATGGTATTAACTACCAAAACTTCAACCTAATGCCATGAAAATCTGCAATTCCAATAACAAAAGCTAACATGAAGATATAGGCTATCAAGATACCTAGAGCTGAGGTTGGGGATGCAGACAGGGTATCCACAGACAAGTTCACCAATCCGGTGAGCAGGTTCGCCTGCACGCGTTAAGACAAATCAACGTCCTGTTAAAGCCTCTTGATAGAATGCATAACATAAAATTATGGAGAAGTGATGTAATAAGACTGCATTCTCTAACCACAAGAAAAGCAGCCAGTAAATTCCGGGTGATTGCTTGTTCTATCGCTGTACTTTCCCATCCGGATACAAAATCAGACAGCATCACAATGGCTAATATCTGAACGTAACAAGCAGAAATTTAATCCGTTAAGGGCAACTGTTCGATTAAGTTTGATAAATATTTATGAAACTAAAATCACCAAAGGCAAGCAAACAACATAATCAAGGTCATGAACCATGAGAATTGAGGATAAAACAGAAAACCCAAGTCAGATATCCTTCCAGAATAACAGATCAAACCCCGTCCGAAAGGAACAAAGACTACAAATATTCCTAACAAAAAATATATTTTCCTTTTTCTTTCAATTTAAAAAAAAAAAAGAAATTGACTACACTAACTAGAATTTGAGATTGTCAAGAGACATACACCAGATATGATATTCAGCACGCTTTATCTGCTCCTACATTCAGCACATATTGAAGGACCATAGTTATCAAAAGCGCAGATAGCGCGCGCTATAGCGCGCTTCGTAGCGAAGCGCAAGCCTTGCGCTTCGCAGCGCTCTGCGCTAGGAGTTTTAGCTTAGCGCGCGCTTAATGCGTTTTATGCGCTATAGCCCAAAAG
This sequence comes from Petrea volubilis, assembly GCA_026212405.1. Classification (NCBI taxonomy): domain Eukaryota; kingdom Viridiplantae; phylum Streptophyta; class Magnoliopsida; order Lamiales; family Verbenaceae; genus Petrea; species Petrea volubilis. The sequence goes on along the minus strand of CM047882.1, from coordinate 5,920,319 downwards.
CGCAAGGCCCATTAAAAGCGCGCTTTTTTAATTAAAGGAATTAGGGTTAAAGAAAAAATGCAGCAAAAAATTTTCTCTCCTCATTTTCTCGATTTTTTCCTCATCTGGCCTTCCACGCTCACTATATTTGGTTCACCCTATCAAGCTTGCCGGCCACCGCCACCCATCAGCACACCTCCAGCCACCACCACCACCACCCTGTAACAATTTTTTTTCTTTTTCGAGATATGGATTAATTTTGACATATGTTTTTCTGTACATATGTTTTATGTTTTTTGGGTCAGTGACCTTAATATATGCTAACAGCTTTTGGAATTTGAATTATAAGTGGTTATGTGCTTTATATTGTTGCAATTTATTAGCATTTTTGAGATTATTGATATATTGTTATATTATAAAAATATAAAATTTTCTTTCTTACATGGTGCGCTATTTTTAAAAAAGCGCGCGCTTCGCGCTGCGCTTTGCGCTATGGCCCCAGGAGGCCTTTGCGCTATTGTGCGCTTCGCGCTATTAATAACTAGGTGAAGGACTAGCAGACACTATCTTATATGATAATGGATAAAGAAAGCTTTTTTTTATTATGAGAAAAAATGACCACGAAAATCTAGAGAAGTCCTAAATAATCATCTCAAAAGCCAGAACAGGTTCATACAAAATCATGAATCGAGTCCACGAATTTTTTTGATTTAGAAAGACAAACCTTCCCCATTGAGGCAGCATTAGTGCTTGACCTTAACAGAACACATATCAAGGTTGCTCATGAAGCAAATATGATGTAATTACCTGAAGGTTTACAGCCAAAGAAAAGGAAACATATGCCAAGTTGCACTGCACAATAGATTTGAAGTCATTTTCTTTGGAATGGGGGTAAAATTCTGAAGGATGGTGGCTTAGAAGGTGCGGAAGTGTGATATATCAGAGTGCGACAGCATGCATTTACCGTTCGACGAGACACACTTTCAACATACGAGTCCAGAAGCAAAGTTATTGACCTGTGACAACATGAATGAATCACACCACTTAGCCATTTAAGCAATTAGGCGGTAGATAAGCAAAGCTGAGACCAAAACTCATTCCTCATACCAGAAAAAGATGCAAAGAGCCCAAACTCTAATCCTTGCCCATTTCTTGGTTTTCAACGTAGCATCAGCATTGTTCCCAACAAAGAGATATCTTCCTATACTCACACCAAGCAGATACATGCCCCAATACCCTGAAATCATGAATGAATCAATGAAACATAGTAACAATAACTAAAAGGTAACATTTAGGAAAAATAATGTAAAGTTTATTCTTCAAGAGTTATCTCGAAAATGGGTGTCGATAAGAATATCAGCTCTAAACAGAAGTTCAAAAATAGGACATTGTTATTACTGCTGATCAATATATCTTGAAAATGGTAGTGGGCAATGCTGCGTCAGAGACAGGAAACTCTTAGACAAACTCCAGCTATGCTGCCCATACTTTTTGTACAAGTGCCAGGTAGGGATGTTAGTCTAAGTCTCTAAGAACAACACAAGGTTATTCAATTGTTATGGAAGCCATTAAGTTTTTTGAACTCAAAAGGGATTGTCATTAGCCAAGGTTGCCTAGAAATATCTGTATGTCAGTTTCAGCTTCAACTGTATTTTGCTTAGATGTATCACTTTAAGGTTAGGGTGCTATATGAAATGACTCCCTATCTTCACCTTCCCACCACGAAGATTGTGGAAAATAAATTCAAAATAGAAGAAACAAAAACATACATGAAAAAGGAATATCCAATGTACTTTAATTTACTAACAAAGAAATCCTTACCGAGTATACTATATATTCCTTCCTTGTTTTGACTAATGATGTCGGTTCCCCTTTCTTCAGAAATTAGATACTTATTCAATCCATATGATAATAAAACCTGATAACCTGATATCACACCAATTCACACATGTTAAAGCAAATTACATCATTTATCGGCAAAAATTAACAAACGACATAGTCCAGCATACCAATGAGGATAATGGAACCTAGAATCCCACAGTAATCTGGATGAATATTAATAACTGAAGTGAGGGTAGCCACAGCAGCTAGAGTGAAAAAGAAATTCCAATGGACACCATATTCTCCAACATGAACCTGTACAGAGAAAACAGACGAGATGTTGAATTGTTGCAAAATATGCAAACAGAATCCTCACAGAGACATTGGCGTAAGAAAAGAATGAAAAGAAACAAGAAAAAGATCTGAAAAATGCATAAATGAAAATATCCATAGGAAGCTGACTTTTTCAAGTCACAGCAAACATCACTCCGGAATCTCAGTCCCCTTGTGAGAAGTCAAGAATTTGAATCAGAAGCATTGATATTTCATTCTATTCAACTCTTGACGGAACAACAGCCAGCAACATAGGACATCTCAGTCTTTCATCTAACGATGGAAAGTGGAAACTAATATTCAGTTCTAATCTAACAACAATATGTCAAAACAAAAAAAAAAAAAAAAACAAGATGATTGAACTAAACTTCTACAAATTTCATTCATGAATTACATAAACCACTTTCTAACTTCAAAATTAAACTGAACACCTACAACTTACAATTTTCTAAGTCTCAAATAGCAAAAAGCAAGAAAAAGAAAGCAAGCATGCTGCTACAATTCCTTTATACTTCTTTAATTTGATATGTAAAAACGTCATCATTACTTCACCCACAACAAATTAAGAATTTTCTTTCCCTGCACATAAATGTTCGTCAACACGGGTTACAGCTTATCTTCTAGGTTAACAACTGAGAAAGTTTGTTGGCATTGGAAAGGTTCTTCTCTATGCATATGATTCTCTTTCTAATGACTAAATCCAACAAAGTTTATTCAGCCCGTCTTATATTCATAATGACATCACAATGTCATAAAAAGTTTCTTAACATTTAATTGGTGTACATTTCTTCATATGGAAAAACTCACCCTCAAATTTTCACTTAGTTCAACAGCCTATTAACATTTACCAATATATCAGATGATATTTTTGACACTGAAACATACATTTAAACCACCACATAGAACAGGTTTCTCACTATAGCCAGTAGACATACATAGCAAATAATATAGTAGAGAAGATTCAACAAATTACTGCACCTGATAATTGACACTTGTCGTGAAAATAATTCGAGCGAACCCTAAAATAACTAATGGACTAGTCGAACAAAGAGCATTTCTGAAGGTCCTGCATTGACATGGAGAAACAATAAATCAAGAGACCTTATCAATCAGGACTCTTCAAAAGATAATTGAAACAAACTTGTAGTGGGAACTGTCAAACTGGCAACTGAAACAATTATCCAACTGTGTATAGAATAGTAATAACAAATAAACACCAGGTAGAAAAACCATAAGTAAAGAAAATGGTAAACAACACACTGGAATTATACATAAATTAATAATTGGGGCTAATAATTGGGGCTGTCTTTGTGATCATTTAGATGGAGTGCAATCAACAAATCAATAAGTGACATATAGCTTAAAGAATTAAGTCTCCAACTTAAATTAGTAAATGCATTTGGAACAATGAAGAAAACCTGAAGTTTGTCAATATCAAGAGAGCACGCATCATAAGCAGGTGAATAATCATCATGAAATGAGAAAGCTCAGCTTATAGCCCATGGAAAAACCAGCAGCAAAAGAAAAGCATGAAAATGCACTTACGTTTTTGAGATGCCACGTGCCTGTCGTGAAACTAACGCATTTGCTATTACAAATGAGCCTACCCCAAGATCCATCTGGCATGGCCAAAAGACAGCGTGAGGGGAAATTAGACCAGGTCATGATTAAAAATTAATGATCACAGCTCCTCACAATTGAGACAATAGGTCTGCCTCACATAGTATCAGAAACAAAATACCAGATGCCTGTGATTTTGTTCTATACCAAGACAAGAATATTGAGCCAAAATAAAAATAAAAATAGAACATAAACCAGATACGCCATGTCAACAAAACCATAATCAAAACAAATATGTCATTTGGCCAAACTTATTATTCCTATTTTATGTAGAGGTCCCAAAATAAGACTCCCTCCTTTTTTGTCTTTTTTCTTTCCCCTGAAAGAAAAACTCTAATTTAAGGTAATGATATGGCACTAATATCTCCCACCACTTCTTTTAGAATCAATGCTATAAAGATAGACAAAAATTTAACTTCTTGAACACTTCCCTAAAATTGGCTACCTATCCAAATAGGAGCTTTAATTTGGGATGGAGTTGTAAATTACCACACTTAGAGCTATAAAAAAACACACTTGATCAGATAAACTTATGTGCTAAAACACAGTCTCACCAAGCCAGTGCCATATGTCTCTGTTTTTGCGTATCTTCTGGGAAATATCTTGAAGTCAACCGCCAAAATAGAGAGGCATGTAATTATCACCTGCATGAAGTCGTCCTCATCCACCTAAAACTTGCAATAATAATCTCATTCGAACAAAAAATGAGTGCAACATGCCCATCCAACCACGTACCACAGCAACCCTATAAGTTGAAATGTTTGTCCTAATAGAGTCCACACCACCGTCCTGTAACAATGAAGATCGATTTCTGTTCTGAAGATTAAATTAAGTCCTAGTAAATATTCACATACAATTTACTTTACCAGAATTTGCAGAAGCAACGAATCCTTTCAGACATCTTAACCAAAATCAGGAAAACCAAAATAAAACTTTATAGCTCACAAGTTTACCTCTCAAATGTTCTCAGGAAAAGCAGCAACAGAAATACCAAGATTGTATTCCCATAAGTCCATTCTGACAGTACCTGTCAACAGCTAGTCATTTTTATCAAAAACATGTCCACATCCACCGGAAAAATTCCATATCTGCTAAATTTTACTTTATTTTTTTAAATGAAAACAATGAAATTCTCATGCTTCTTCTCCAGTATAGACTACAAACATCAATAGAAATTTAAATTTTGAAATCCTCCCCTTCCCATTAAGTTATACGGCACAATATAATCATGTAAAAGAATTTCTCTTCCCCTGTACCCTCTTATCAAATATGACTCCCACCATAGCATTGCCCTTTCATAAATCCGGATGCAGGGGCTAAGCAGATAGAGTGAGATACTAGATGATGTAAGGGAAGATCCTACATTTGCAGAGTGATAATACTTACAGTGAGAAAGAAAGCACAAGGAACAACAGCAGTGAGACAATCAACAGTCAAGGCCACAACGTAGGCTTTCAAACTCTTGCCACTACCAGCGGCGTTATCATCTCTCTTCTTAACAGAAACTGAAAGACGAAGATAAAATAGTCAAAAACTAATAATCTACAATGTTATTAAAATAAATAAATAAACAGCATCACAAACCAACGACAACCACAATCCACAAATCGACCCTAAACGGACTTTTGCATAGAGCTTACAAAACGACGGTTTGGCATTAGTAAATACAAAAACTTTAAGAGATAATAAATATTTGATAATTCTAATCTCTAACAGCTAAACTTTTAAATGGTTATCTAACATGGTATCAAAGCTGGGCCAAATAATAGCCCTATATTCAAATCTCACGGCCACCCCTCAACTTGATAAAAAGAAGCCCCTCAGCTTAATCTTTTATATGAGATAGTCATTTAACAGAAACCAACTAATAATCATATAAATAAGAGTTTTGTGCAATATAATTACCGGGAATAATCCAATTCAACCCGATGCAATGCCTTACATGAACTAAAAGCTGGCAAAAACAGCGACAAAATCGTTACAAACCCAATAAATAACGAATTAACAACAATGATCAGCGCGAGAAAAGATAAAATCAAGTACTCACACATAAATTTGTGATGAGAAAGAAAATTTCGAGCTTGGAAGATCCTGTTAAGTTGCTCACAAATCTGAAACAATTTTCCCATTTTCTCCATCAGATAACGTAAATTTCCAAAATCGAACGCCTAGCAATTTGAAGAGAACTCAGTAAATTACACAGATTCGGATCGCTCTTACTGTTCTTTTAGATGTTTGTTGGAATTGAAGGACTCCATTGGTGAGCTCCACTTTGCTTCGAAATGCTACGACAGTTCTTCAATTTTTTGCACAAAGAACTAAAGTATGTGCTTTTGGGCTTCAACGGAAAAATTAGGCCCATCCATAATATGGGCTGCACTGCCGTAGGTAAGTAAAACATATTTCGCGTTAAATTAGCCCAACCCAAAAGCATTTTTGTAATTAGATGCAAATTAAAAACATATATACAATTATATGAATATAATTTTTGTAGTATTTATTAAGCTAATGACATGTGTAAGATAAAATAGTTTAGAATAAAATGAACTTGTATAAATTTTAAAAAATAATTAAATAAAAATAAATAAATATTGAGAAAGCAACAAGAAAAAAGAATAATGTTAATAATGAACCGGGAGATGGTAAACTAGCAAAGATAAAATAGAAAGCAAAGTGACTAACCAAAATAGATTAAAAGACCCAATTAGTTACCATAAGGTATCCTCTCTTTATATAATAACTAATTGGCAAGACACACTCTTTTTTTGATAGAAAAATATCAGGAGGTGTATTTATGGTTCTTTCATTTATCTCCATGTAACTTATCATTATACAAAATGTCCGGGCCATAGCCCCCCCAAACATCACTCAATTCAAAGTTACTAGAGGTATTCTTTGCTAGACAGTGTGCCGCTCAATTCTCCGTCCGCCTGATGTGGATGAATGTGATAGTCCGAAACAGGCCACTTAGATAGGTGATATGGGCTAACCTGTCTTGGTTCCGGGAGATACAAAGTCCTAGCTGTCGAACGAATGTAATTGCCCACAAGCAATCACTCCCTACTTCCACTTCCTGGGCACCATGCGGCTGAAGCCAAGTTAAACCCATCCGGATCGCCATGAGTTCCACATCAACGAGTTCCATCATCCCAAAGCGTGCCTCCATCTTAGCTCCCATGAAACAGTCTTGTTCATCCCAGGCCACAGTGCCCTGCCTAATCGTCCCTCTGTCCTCGTCTCACACTGCATCCACGTTGCATTTCACCACCCCCCTTCGGGGTAAGTTTGCTTGGATGCACGATTCGTGAGACGTTTTACTCCTCTGCACTAATTTCATTTAGCTCGTTAATGTGTTTGAGTACCCAGTATTGTGTCCGTAAGAAATTTGGTGTCTTTTCTTCCATATAAAATTTATTTCGGTTACCCCAAATGTTCCATAAGGTCAAGACAAGTCGCACCAACAATGTAGCATCCCTCTTGTTGCTCACCATTGCCAACATGTCCCTTATAGTTCTCAGCCTGTTTTCCAGGCGTAAAAGGGAGCACCTGAATTGGAAAAGCCACGATGGTCTGGGTGTACAAACAAAATAAATGGTCTCAAGTTTCCTCCCCATGGCCACACATCTCACATCCCATTTGCACATCAATACCCTGACAGGCTAGATTCATTCGCATCTGTAGTTTGTCTCATATCAACCTCCACACCCATATTCTGATTTTTGAAGGGATATGAGCCCACTAAATTGCTTGATATATCGCGGTGATGCTGCTGGTGTCATTTAATCTGCCAGGTGGTAGCGATCCCGGCATCTTGAGTTAGGGAAAAAACCTATAGGCCGATCTAACCGTATATTGCCCCGACACTTCTTTGGCCCAAAATGGCCTGTCTTCCTCATGGACGTTTAGAACCAGCTGATTAATGATGTACCACCCCTCCAAGCGCACAACGGCAACAACATTTTCCTCACGCCACAAACCCGAATTCATATCGATAAACTCATCCACTCGTTGTGGCTCCATAATTCCACTCTCCCAGGGCTGCATACGGAGTAAGGGACGTGTGCACCTCTCTCCATGATTGACTTACCAATTGTTGCACGTCCCTCCTTTTGGTCCAGACATTCTTGAAATGGAATTGTCTCAACCCCTATGTCTGCCCCGCACAAGTATGGACGTGGAGAATAGCATGGTCCGAAACAGCCTTTGGGATGTGTCACACCCACACCGCCGAGAATAACTCCATCCATTGCAGATTGGCCAGGACTCGGTCTAGCCGTGCTTCTTGTAGCGCCTTTCCATCTCGTTTGTTTGACCATGTGTATCGTCCTCCCACAAAGCCGAGATCACAAAATCCGCACATATCAATCATCTCTCGAAACGCATCAATTTGGTGTTGTGGTCTGTTCAGCCCGTTGTAAAGTTCCTCCTGACTCACCACTTCATTAAAATCACCCATTAGGAGCCACGGGTTATGATGTGTTGCATGTAGACCTTTGATCACCTCCCATGTTTCTCGCCTACGATAGGTGGCCGTAGACACTCATGAGATGCCATGCTCTTCCATCATTATCCTCCACTCTTACATCGATATGATGAACCGAACTAGATAGTAGTTGTATACGGAAAGGTTCCTTCCAGAATAATGCTAGACCTCCTCATCCCATTTCGTGATCACTTATGCGACAATCAACAGCAATCGTGTTTATTATAACCAAGTGCTTCACCCAAGCTCATAGCATCATTAGTACAAAGTCTCGTTTCAGAAATAAATAATATACGTGGGTCCTTTTGCTGAATCATTTGCCGGATATGTCGAATTGGCAGGACATACTCGACATGTGTGTAAATTAAAACTAAAATATAATATAGTGATATGTTTAAAAATTGTAAAAATTTATTGGCACGGGGAATAGAGTTTTATGTATATATTTTTATAAATTTCTATTATAAAAATAATTTGATAAAAATAAATTAACTTTTTTTATAACATAAAATGATAAATAAATATATTAATAAACTTGTTCAACAATAGATAATGTTCGATTTCAATATTAATTTTTGTGTAATTAAGGCAATTAAGTTTTTAAAAATTTACGCTGAATATAATTTTTTAATTATTATTAAAATAAATGATAAATATTATAAATAAAATATTAATTTTGGTATTTTATTTTAATTAAAATTTAACCCACCTTAGTTTAAATGCTTGATAATTGTTGGATTATGTTTGATAAACATAAAATACAAATATACTTATTTAAATTTATATAAAAAATAGGGTTAATTTCAATTTTAGTCCCTGACCTTTGACTCTTTGCCAATTTTGATCATTCATGTTTACACGTTTCTAATTTTGGTTCCTAACGTTACAATCCGTTCCCAATCTCGTAATTCCGTTAGTTTTTCCGTTAAAAACCCTAATGTTATTTACAATTTGCCTCCTTAAAAATAGAAAAATACCAAAATACCCCCAAATTAAAAAAAAAGAGCTAAAAACCCCCATTTGAAATATTTACGCACAACAAAATAAATTTTGTAAGTAATAGGATTCGAACCCAGGTTGATTATAAGAAAAAAATTTAAACTTGTTTCCTCAACCATTCAACTACACTCAATTTATATTCTAAAGTGTGCTATACATAATAGTATACTCTTTGACATTGTTTAAGTTCAATTGTTTTAATATAACTTCAATGTATACACTTGTGAATTAAAAAAATATATATTTATTTTACAATTCTATCCATTTGTTTGATTTATTTGAAAAAAAATATTGAAAATAAAATATCAAAGTAGATATAAGCTATGAAAATCTAAATTAAAAAGTTTAAAAGATTAATTTATTTCATAAATTTATCCATATATTGAAAAAAATTTAATTACCGTTTCACATGCTTATAAATAAATTAATTTTTTTCAATATATATTTACAAAAATTAATTTTGTCCCTTTATATTAAAAGATAATTTATTTTATTATTTTATTGATATATTAAAAAATTGAACTTAAACAGTGTCAAAGAGTATACTATTATGTATAACACACATTAAAACATAAATTGAGTGTGTTGAATGGTTGAGGAAGCAAGCTTAAAGTTTTCTCTTCTCATCAAATTGGGTTCGAATCCTATTATTTACAAAATTTATTTAGTTGTACCTAAATATTTCAAAGGGGGGTTTTTAGCTCTTTTTTTTTTTTTTTTTAATTTTGGGGCATTTTGGTATTTTTTTATTTTTAAGAGGGCAAATTGTAAATAAAATTAGGCTTTTAACGGAAAAACTAACGGAAGGATGAGATTGGAAAACGGATTGTAACGTTAGGGACCAAAATTGAAAACGTGTAAACATGAAGGATCAAAATTGGCAAAGGGTCAAAAGTCAGGGACTAAAATTGGAATTAATCCTAAAAAATATTTAATTTTATGCATGACAAAATAAATTAAATGAAACTATCCAAATGTACACTTACTTGGATCGTTTTAATATTCACGAGTTATATATATCTGTATATATATATGTGTATATATGGACTATCATTGATATTTTTATTAGATTTGGCAAATAGAAAAAAATGATTTAAAATTAGATTGAACTATATG